>JAJLWP010000022.1:0-224627 GCA_030570755.1 Wenyingozyma methanosorbosa
TTTGCCCTCCCATGCATCTTTAGGGATCCAAATGTGAGCATATAAGACAGCTCCATCTGGCATAGGGATCTTGACATCTTCTATCTTGAGAGTCTCATATGGTAAACTTTGTGGATCGAGAACTTTTGTCTCTTCTGTACCTCTAACGTTGAATGCCATCTTTGATTGATCCTATATGATGAACTTCGATATCAAAAGCAGTTAATAATCTTATTGGTAATCAAATTATACCCTTGATCTCTATCAATCTTAAATCCTAATCTATACCTTAAGGAATTACCCGAATAATATAAAATATACATTTTTTCTCAGTCTCACACAGAAATCTAAAGCCGAGTTCGACCGTATTTTTCCTCATGCATAATTTTAATTTTTCTTGAAAATTTTTCACTTTTGGCAAGTTTCAGCGTAAAAATATGCACCTACACTGCCTCAAACGGTTTTTATTGAGTAGGTATTTGCGAAAGATGCATCATATCTAACTTTCCCATAATGCCCTGTGTGTTTGATACTGGTTAGTTTCCTATATCTTTACTTAATTTTAATAACTATCGAGTAAAGTATGTACTATACCTTTTACTGATAAGCTATCTCGATCAACAATTAGTTCATTTATTTGGAAATCGTACTTAGATAGGAAGGATTTAATTTTAATTTTAGTAATTATCTGCTATCGTGAGACAACTATCTGCGGTAGTACGTAACCAACAATATACTCTCCCCTCTTTGTTTCTTTTTTTTTTAAATTTTCTTACTTGTTTGTCTTGTTTATGAGTTATATTTTTGCTTTCTTTTCTCTGTAAAAAGTAGTTTCAGTATAGATAGCTTCTGCTAACATAAAGCATAGTAAAGTGAGTTGAAACTCATTTTTTCTGGCCAGATTGTAGTGCAAAAGGGGTAAATAAAAGTTATGTTACGACTTTAATTTTTCAGCCGCAGTTGTCTAAAAGAGGGAAAAAAAATGCGCTAACAATAAACTGAACGTATTTTGCATAATCTCTCTTTTCTTTTTTTTAATTTCTTTTGTACATTTTTTTTTCACTGGGTCACATAAAAAATTTCGTTGGTTCAGATTGAATTGAGATAACGCTTTTGATAGTCAGAGAAGATTATTTATAAAGCTATCACTATCTCTCTTCTTTTCAAATTGTCTTATTGTATTTCGACTTGTTCATGAATTTTTTTTTTCATCAGATAAAAACATTCTTTCTCTTTAAGTTAGAACAGTTGTAATACTATTTAGAAAGAAAAAATGTCAGACGCAGTGAGTAAGACTGAAAAACAAGAAACTACTAGTGTTCAGGAAGCTTCTGAATACTCAAACTCAATTGAAAATGCTATGATTCCATCTGTTACCAAGGATTTAACTGCAGTTGAAAACGATCCTGTTTTAGCACAAAAGATTACTTTAATCAATGATGCTCTTGATGAAATTGGATTTACTTGGTACCATGTTAAGCTTTTCTGTATTGCTGGTTTTGGTTATTCCGTTGACTCTCAAATGGAAATGATTCAATCTACTGTTAAAACTTACGTTGATCGTCAGTTTGGTATGGACTATCCATGGTCTGTTGAAATTTTCTACTTTGCTTTAATTGCAGGTTCTATCTTCTGGGGTTTCTCTGGAGATTTAATTGGTAGAAAAATTGCTTTCAACACTTCATTATTATTGTCAGCTGGTTTTGGTTTTTTCGTTGGTGGTATGGGTTCTTATGCTACTTATTGTTTATTCTTATTCTTATCCACTTTCTGTGCGGGTGGTAACATTGCTATGGATGTTGCTGTCTTCTTAGAATACCTTCCTTTCAAATACCAATACTTAAACACCATTATGGCTTTATGGTGGGGTGTTGGCCAAACTATCGCAGGTTTAATTGCTTGGGCTTTCGTTCCAAACAACTCTTGTTCAGATCCTCTTGACTGTCCTTCTCACAAAAACAAAGGTTGGAGATACGTTTGGTATGTTAACTCTGGTATTGTTATGGGTGCTGGTTTACTTCGTTTATTTGTCTTAAAGCTTGATGAAACTCCAAAGTTCTTAGTCTCTGTTGGTAGAGATGCTGAAGCTGTTGAAAACATTCAAAGATTGGCTAAGAAATACAACAGACCATGTTCATTAACTTTAGAACAATTAGAAGCCTGTGGTGATTTAACTCAAGAATATTATTCCACCGAAAGAGATGGTTTTGACCTCAATGTCATCTGGAGAATCACTAAGAGAAATTGTAAGGTTTTATTCCAATCTAAAATTGTTGCTTGGTCTACCACTCTTGTTTGGATTTCATGGATTTTTATTGGTCTTGGTTACTCTACTTTCTACAACTTCTTATACATTTACATTGCTAACAAAGGTGGTAATACTGGTTCAACTACTTATTTAGTTTACAGAAATACTACATTGGCTAATTTTGTTGGTATTTTTGGTCCTGTTCTTGGTGGTTTTTTGATTAAGATTCCTAAAGTTGGTAGAAGAGGTACAATGGCTTTTGGTGCTTTAGCTGCTATGGCTATTTTATTTGGTTATACTACTGTTAGAACACCAGCAGGTGATGCAGGTTTCGGTTCAGCAACCTACTTCTTCGTCAACGTCTACTATGGTTGTTTGTATGCTTATACTCCAGAAATTTTCCCATCTCAAGCAAGAGGTACTGGTGTTGCTTTAGCTCTAGTTGTTTGTAGATGTGCTGGTGCTTTTGCTCCAGTTATTTACTATTATGGTGCTAAATCTGGTTCTGATATTCCAATCTGGGTTTGTGGTGCTATTATTGGTTTCTTATCAGTTATTTCATTGCTCATGCCTTTCGAACCATCTAAACAACGTGCTGTTTAGTTTAAGTGACTTGAAATTTTTCCTATACTATTTTATCAAATATCCCTTCTATTTATTCATTATATAGCTATTATTCAAATAAATTACAAGTTTTTGTGAATTTATTCATGGAAACTTAGTATTAAAATATTCAAAAAGGCGTTGTTTTAAAGCTAAGTGAATCATCTTTTTTGATTATCTTGTTCAAACACATTTCATAAAAACTGCAAAAAATTGTACATAGTGACCAGTAGTAATTAATAGGACATAATGTTGAACAATTGAGTTTGTCAATAGAGATTTAAATCAATTAGCTGTAGGGCTAATACGAAAATCAAACAATGCACCAGTATACTACAACGGCTCGTTTACTTTATTATGCTGGAGTATCCCTTGGCGGGCATTGTATTTCGATCAAGAGAACAGTGGGGCTTTTACATATCTTGAATTCCGGGGTGAATCATCCTGCACGGATATCTCAGCGAACTATTCCAGTCATGTAATTCAATTTGCACCTCTATTCCAATGACAGATCGGTGACTAAAAAATCTTCGAAATCGCTCGTAGTCGAAGGTCTCGAATCTTTATCTTGAAGATTTCCCGAAAGAGCATAAAGTAGTGCTAAACTCTATTTAGCACCGGCTTAAGATTACAGAAGACTGTTTTTCTTGCAAGAATAAATGAGACAATAATCTGACAATATTGTATATGATCTTCTTCTTGATCTACAACTGCTTTCAGTCATTCAAAATCATCGCTCAAATCATCGCTCAAATAATGCCATTTAAGAAAGCCAAGAGAGGATCCAGTTGCCTGTCATGTCGAGTGCGGAAGTTGAAGTGTAATCAAGAAGTCCCCTGCCATACATGTATCAGACTAAAAAGGGAGGATGAATGTCAAAAGAATCCACCTATGAGATGGATCAGTCAAGTTTCTCTTCCAAAGATGCCAATGACAACAAAAAAGTTGGTGAAAGTCGATTCGTTATTGACATGGGAGAACATTACAAATGATGCCCTAGTTAAACACTATGATGTACCTCTGAAAGAGCTCAACTCCGGAAATAGTTTGAAGTTGTTGACCAGTATAAACTCAAACAAGAAAGATTCTGCTCCATGGAAGTATCATCTTATTCGTTTATTGCCTCCAAAACATCAATGTGACATTTTGATAGACTTGTTCTTTGAAAACTACCACTATATCTATATGGCTGTACATCAGCCATCCTTTAGATTGAGATATGAAAGGATGTGGCAAGGACCAACTTCAGAAGTGGATTTACTAGATCTTGCAATAATATTTGCAATGCTAGCTGCTGTGTCAGTAGAACTTTCTTCACAGATGTGCGATGTACTTTTGATCAAAGTCGATGCTATGAGAATTTACTCCAAAATCTGGTTCAATTGTTGCTTTCAAGCAATGGATACATATGACGTCGATAAGAATCCATCATTATCTCAAGCTTCTGTCTTCTTGATACTTCAATCATACTTATTTGCAACAAAAAATGTGCAACTTTTCAACTCATTATTGGCTAAAAGTATATCTGCTGCATTAATATTGGGTCTTCATCAGGATAATTATACTCCAAATTGTATAGAAAGAGAAATGAAGAGAAGAATTTGGTCAAATCTTTGCGCATCTGATACCTTCCAGGCATTGTGTTTGAGCAGGCCACCTATAATAAGGTTTACAGGATCTGAATATCCATCTCCTGTATACTGTAATGACGAGGATATAACAGAAGACAAAGTAATTGTGAGAGATTTTGATGAACCTTTAGTAAGTTCTAGTAACTATTATGTTTCCAAGCTAATGAAATTATACAATCAATTATGGAACGAGGATGGTGAGTATATAAATACACACGAACAGATTCAAAGTGTTGACGGAGAAATAGAAAAGTTGATTGAAAATCTTCCTTGGTTTTTCAAGTTTACAAAAGATAAAAAATTGCCACAGTTGCCAAAACATATGAGAAGTCTGATGTATTGGCAGTTTCATCTATTATGGACTGCAATTTACACACAACGGTTCAGAATGCATAGATCATTTCTGTCCCCTAAAATTGCATTTTCATATAATGCCTGTGTTGAAGCAGCTTCTAAAAACTTGCAAGTTTACACACGTATACGAGAAGCTTGTCCAGAATATGTCAATGATAGTAAATTTCTTTTGAATGGATATCAAATTTTTTCAGCGGCAGTGGCACAAGCTGTATTCATTTTGATTGAAAGACCTTCTAATCACGCTCAAATCAAGGAAGATATTAAGATCGCAATAAGCGATCTAGAAGTGATGATATATAAACATGGTATCAGGACAGGTGTTGTAGTTGATGGAAGTCTCATGCTCAAGATTTTACTTGATTTCTATGAGCATGGAAGAGATGAAAAGCAAGGTCAGTATTTACCAAATACATCCAAATTACTAGGAGATGACATATATTTTGTATTTGGAGGGAGAAAGAATTTGAAAAGTTACCTAGATAGACTTACTGTTTCAAAATCTCAAACATCTTCAAAATCCGAAAGGCCAAACCCAGTTAGTAATGACAATCTTCAATGGTTTGGATCCCAAAATCTCTGGGAAAACTGGAACTGGGATGAATGGGATTCATTATTCATGAAGCCAGCTTCAAGTCTTTAAGTTATATATAATTTAACGTTTTTTTAGTAGATATATTTTTTCATAGGTTTACAACTTCGACTTGTACATAGAGATCTCATTATAGATCTCATTATAGATCAGATGATTCTGCTTAGTAAAGTTGAGTAATATTGTCATGCTTTTGTAATTATGATTCATAAAATGGCGTGCAGGAGAGAATTTACGGTATGTATTGTGAGCTAACTGATAGCGATTTTGGTTACTGCACTTTTGCTAAATCAAGAAATTTTTTTACTCTTATCAATAAAGGTGAAAAATCTCGGACCAATGAAAAATTGTTTCTTCCGTTTCTCTGAAAAAAATTGTCTATTATATTCTCGGGAGCTCCTTAGGTACCTATATTTATCTTTTGACAGTGGCTATTATTCAGTGAGTGATATGATATGACTTCTTATCTTTATCAATTTTAGATTTGAGAACTGATAACATTGTCTTTTGAATTTTTTGCTTTTTTTAGTTTATATATATATATGACTTCAAGTCAGCCTTACGCAAATCAAGATCATTTTTTGTAAGAGAAGCTTATCTAAAGTAAGATTTCACATACAGATAAACTTTTTTCAAAAATGTCATTCTGGTCAAAAGTAAATCAAGCTATCCTTGTGAAAGGAATACCAGGACAAACACCACCTTCAGCCTGGGTTAATAATGATATTATCCCATTACCACCAAGTAGAAGAACTTGGGATAAATGGACATTTATGGGTTTCTGGGCCATTAACAATTTATGTATTTCAAATTATACAGTTGGTTCATCATTGATCGCTATTGGTAACTCGGTTTGGATGGCTATGCTCTCCAACATTATTGGAAGAATAATCATTTGTATCATGGCTATTTTCAACGGTTGGGTTGGTTCGGAATACCATATTGGTTTCCCAGTTGTCAGTCGTTACATTTGGGGTATGAAAGGTTCTTACATCGCTATTGTTCAAAGAATTATGCTTGGTTGTGTTTGGTTATCCACTCAATCTTGGACAGGTGGCCTTTGTATCTCTGTTATCTTATCTGCTTTATCTCCAGGTTACCACAATATGAAAAATACCATGCCTGCTAGCACCCATATGGAAACTAAGCAATTTGTTGGTTTCGTTATTTACAATGTTTTGATGTGTGGTATGATTTACGTTCCACCTGAAAAATCTGCAAGATTACTTACATCTTTAAATATCTTAACCGGTGCCACTCTTTTCGGTATTATGGTTTACTCTATGAATGCCGTTGGTGGTGGTGGTCCATTATTATCTGAACCTGCCACTGCTAGTACTGCATCTGAAAAAGGTTGGGCTATTATGGCTGGTATTAAGACTACCATTGGTACTATTGCTGTTGGTTTAACCAATCAACCTGATTATAACAGATTTGCTGTTAATACCAAGGAACCAATTATTGGTCAAGCTTTCTCCATTTTATTCTATGGTTCTGTTGTTCCACTTATGGGTTGTTTGACCACTTCAGCTACTGCTGCTCTTTATCCTGATACTGATGGTGGTATTTGGAATCCACCTGAAATTGCCGCTAGATGGTTAGATGATAGCTATAGCTCTAAATCAAGAGCAGGTGCTTTCTTTGCTGGTATGGGTTTACTTGCTGGTCAACTTTCTATTAACACCGTCGATAACGCTTTCTCTGCTGGTATGGATTTTGCTGGTTTACTTCCAAAATACTTAACTTTAAGAAGAGGTGCTTATATCGGTTTGTGTATTTCTATCTTATTAGAACCTTGGCAATTATTATCAACAGCTGGTGTTTTCATTAAAGTTATGTCTGCTTATGCTGTTCTTTTAGGTGCTATGACTGGTATCATGGTTTGTGATTATTGGGTTGTTAGAAAGAGAAAACTTAGACTTACACATTTATTCATGCCAAATGAAAACTCTATTTATTGGTTCTACAAAGGTTTCAATCCAAGATCTTTCGCTGCATGGATTATTGGTTTTTCACCACTTATGCCTGGTTTCGTCAATGCTGTTAACAGCAACCTCAAGATCCCAATTGGAGCTGTTCATCTTTATGAATTAGCTTTCTTATACGGTTTTGTCGTTTCATTCCTCGTTCACTACTTATTCAATAGATTCTTCCCACCAGCAGGCCTGGGTGAAGTCGACAATGAAGATCCATTTGGTACCTTCACACCGGAAGAAGCTGCTGCTTTAGGTATGGTTTTGTCCGACGAAGTTTATGAAATCAACAAGGAAACAAGCTACTCGGACGATAATGTTGAAAAGAATAATCAATACGTCGAAGTGAAGACTATCAAGACCTGATCATGCTATATAAAATACGCGCTCTCATATACTTTCTATATAACAAAAATTTTGCTAATACTTGAATAAATACGTCTTTTCGTTATATGCTTTGGGAAATTAGAATTAAACGCTTCGATTAGTTAGTATGAATAAGGAGTACAATTTGATCTACCGATAAGCGTATTTCAAGGAGTATTCACAACCTTATCTATTATCTAACTCCCACTTCACATCTATCAAAAGATCAGTCTTAACTAAAAGAACAATAAACTGCCTTCTAATCAAAGAGTTAATCTATGATCTTCAACCTTGCGCACATGCCAACTGACCAATCAGATCTCACTTTCTCCATTCTCACAAAATCGAGTAGAAAATTAGATAAGAGATTTTTCAGGAGAAAGCGAGTAAATGAAAAAGTCTATTTCTTTTTCAGAAGTTTCTCAGTATTGTATGAGTAGCGGAAAAAGAGGTTTACTTCACCGATAAAGGAATTTTTACGGTCCGATAAGTAACCTTTTGGGAAACTTATGTAGGAAAATGGATAAGCTATTACACAACTGTTTTATATTTGATTTTATATGTAACTGTAGCTACATATACAAGTTTTTTTGGTAATCCCTTTATACAATTACGTACTGTTTAATACCTAAACATACTAATAACTTCAAAGATGGCCCCAGCTGCAGAAGTAGGCACCAAATCGCCAGAAGACCGTTTTCAAGAAATTTTGAAAACCTGTCCAGTCATTGATACTCACAATGATTTTCCTTACTTATTGAGAGTTCAATTGCATAATGAGATTCACTCACACACTCCTTTCAGTTTTGATGGAGACTTGACCTCTCATACTGATTTGAAAAGATTAAAGAAAGGGGGTGTTGGTATTCAATTTTTCAGTTGTTACATAGAATGTAAGGATCCAGATTTCTTGTACCAGGATTTCAACAAACCAAACTCCGCAGTTAGAGATACAATTGAGCAAATTGATGTTGTTCATCGTTTGATTGAAGAGTACCCAAATCACATGGAAATGGTTTTCAACAGTGAAGATGCATTGGACGTATACTTGAGAACCGGTAAGATCGCAATCACCATGGGAGTTGAAGGATTACATCAAGTAGATACATCATTGGCCGTTATACGAAAATACTATGATTTAGGTGTTAGATATATCACATTGACTCACAATTGTGATAATCCTTTTGCTACTGCTGCAAGTTCAGTTACAGCAGGTTTACCAGATAAAGGTTTAACAGATTTTGGTGTTGAATGTATCTCTGAAATGAACAGACTGGGTATGATGGTGGATCTTTCACACGTCAGCTACAAGACCATGCACGATGTATTAGATGTCACCAAGTCTCCAGTTATGTTTTCTCATTCCTCAGCATATACACTTACCAATCATAACAGAAATGTTAGAGATGATGTGCTTAAGCGTGTTAAGGAAAACAGAGGTGTTGTTTGTGTCAACTTTTTCCCAACCTTCATTACTCAAAATAAAGAGTTAACAGCTACAATTCAAGATGCAGTTGAACATATTCTTCACGTTGTTAAAATTGCAGGATGGGATTGTGTTGGACTTGGAAGTGATTTCGATGGTATCCCATATGGTCCAAAAGGTCTTGAAGATGTTTCAAAATATCCGGATCTCATCTGTAAAGTCATGAAGCAATCTGATGCCACTGATGAAGATATTGCGAAATTGATGGGTGGTAACGTCCTAAGGGTCTGGAAAGAAAACGAAGAAGTTGCCAAAGCTTTGCAAAAATCCAACATGCAAGTTGTGGAAACTAACTGGAGAGACAGAGTATGGAGTTTCTGGGATGGCTCTAAAAGATTTGGAAGTGTTTTCCCAGGCTCAAGAGAAATCTACTTTGATAAAAAAGAAGATAAATAAGTTGAAATTACTTTTATTTGGTGCATGAGCACATATAGTTAAATACGGGTATATATCTATTCATATAATGGAGATTTGTTTTATATTTTAGTTATCTTGTTTCACTTTTGGAGGAGGTGGTGGCGGTACAACAGTATTGCTTGGAATTTTTCTATCTCCATCTATTTTCTTAGATTTTGCAGTTTCCTCTTCAAAGTAGGAGTTCAAGTCTGGAATTGCATGTGGTCCTTTCTTCTTTCTTGGATGACTAACATTTGCAGGAGATGCTTGAAAAGTTGGAGCAGCCAAAGCTGGTTTCAATAAATTTGCAGGGTCTATTTCTGTGCTTGCAGGAGCTGTATTGAACATAACACTTCCGGGACTCAAATCAATTTCATCATCGTCTTCTACGTCATCATCATTATCTTGATTCAATTGATTCAATGCTGGTTTGAATTTTCCAACAACTTCAGGTAATCTATGCAATAATCCATAACCAACATCACAACCAAGTAAACCAACACCACCCCATTGATCATTTGGGTAAATTGTAACAGGCCTGACAATATCGAAATCGTGGTTATATACATACAAAACAATTGAAGGGGCAGTAGCATCTTGTGAAGTTTGTTGTGGCGCGTACCTGCTATTTGCGTTTGGTTGTGAATTCTTCCATCTTTGGAAGACAGAGTTAACTACTCTACCTAGTAGATCTTCACCTCCAGTAACCAAGACTCCACCTTCAGCACCTATTATATAGTCACTACCAGGGAGAAGACCTGCTATATAAGCGGGAGAGTTAGGATGAACAGTCAGAACATGCCAAACAGAGTATGCAGCTTCTATATTAGTCAATTGTAAAGACATTGAGAGTCTCTTGAATGCAGAATTTTGAACTTTTGAATCGCCAGGTAAACTAATCTCATCCAACTGATTATTATCTGAATTTGTAAATTCAGTGTTTGGCACAATAATGTCTCTCACAATTCCACCTTTAGCAGACCACACATTGAACTGCAAGTCGTTCTTACTTTGATTGACTTCATGAGAAAGATAATTTAAGAGATTGGTATAGTTGATTGATGATCCATGATCTGCACCTTCGCTGTTTTCATAGTGAGAGTATGGATTTGTATCATTAGATTGAGCCGTGAAAGATGTGATTTGATGACCATTTATGCTGATTATGAAATCAAACCAACTTTCAAAGCCGTATTTCGCAGAAATTGAGTTCTTCTCAACTGATAACACACGTAGTCCCATAATGTTTTGCTGGGCTGAAGAATCTGTATTGTTGGCCACATGTAGGTAATTTGTAGCCTGGGACTCAATTTGAGAGACCAATTTTTTGGCAAACCCGAACATTGATGTTGCTGATGCTGATGTGAAATAGAAGAGCTATTTCTTGTTAATTGTAATGTATATCAACTACAAAGGAATATGGGTCATGGAGTACATTTGTACCTACTTCTCCCAAATATTAATGAACAAAGTTCAAGACGTTCAACCACTTCACACCGGTTCAAATACACAGCCATAATTCATGTCTGACTTTTTTTTTTTTTTTTTTTTTTTTTGAAATTTAAAAATTTTTTGGTCTATGAAATCTAGAACCTTATACCTTGCTTATGAATAATGTAAAGAGGATAACAAGAGGTCTCATTTTTCCTTTCACACTCAAAACGTTTCGAATAAACTGTATATCAAAACATTGGGTTGGTAAACTCAAATTTCCGCAAATCAGATTCCCATTCAGTCAAATAACAAGGCAAATGCAGACCGAAGTACTGAAGGTAGACCCATCGTCTATCACTTTCAAAGATGGTGATAATCAGCCTACTATATCAGATCCTGAAACTTTGAAAAATATACAAAAAGCAGCAGAAATACTGCAGAAGACAAATGAAGTCGTTGGATTTCCTACAGAAACCGTGTATGGACTTGGTGCATCATCATTGAACTCAGAATCTGTCAAATCGATCTATAAAGCCAAAAATAGACCCTCTGATAATCCATTGATCACACACATTTCCTCCCTTGACCAGCTGAGTACAAAATTGCTGAATAAACAAGAAGTGCCTGAAATATACAAACCACTTATAGAGAAGTTTTGGCCAGGGCCATTAACAATACTGCTACCTGTAGAGGAAAACAGCCCTATATCTCCACTTGTGACAGCGGGACAACCAACATTTGCCGTTCGTATGCCTAGTCATTCAGTAGCAAGAGCATTGATAGCCATTAGTGACCTTCCATTAGCAGCACCAAGTGCAAACGCCTCTACTCGTCCATCTCCTACACAAGCATCACATGTCTACCATGACTTACAAGGTAGAATACCTTTAATTTTAGATGGTGGTGCATGTTCAGTAGGGTTAGAAAGTACCGTTGTTGATGGGTTATGTTCACCTCCAATGTTGTTGAGACCAGGTGGTATATCATTAGAGCAAATCAAGGAAGCTGGAGGTGAGGCATGGAAAGATATCATAATAGCAAAGAAGACCGCTGGAAAAACCGAGGCTGTAAGGACACCAGGTATGAAGTATAGACATTATTCACCAAAGGCAAAAGTTGTATTATTTTTGAACTGTGACGATGGGAAAAAAGAGGTACACAAGTATATGGAAAACCTACCCCAAGATACAAAGATAGCAATACTTAGAACCAGAAAGTTTGACCACTTCGAAATAAACGATAACATTGAAGCGATTATAGATTTAGGTTCAACAGGCGATGATATTCAAAGAAACCTGTTCGCGGCATTAAGAGATGCTGATGCGTTAGGAGTGGATTTTATATTTGTAGAAGGGGTTAGCGAAGACAACCAAGGTTTGGCGATTATGAATAGATTAAGTAAAGCTGCCTTGGAGACTATAAGTAAATAATTGTATAAATGGAAGTTTACATATTTAATGAAATGTTATGATGAAAAACACTACGATCGAAAGAGAGATTTCTACTTCAAAATAACACATGTTTATTATATTTTGTAATCCCTCCATAAAGTAAGAAAAAAATAAGTAATATCAAATACTAAAATAAATTCCTATATTGTTTGACTAATTTATTTGAATTCGTTTATAATTCATCGTGTGCAACTTCTTCAGCTTCTTCTTCTTCTTCTTCAACCTTTTGTTCAATATCTTGCACTAATTTTGAACCATCGATACCATTTGAACCTTTTTCTTTGATGAATTCTTGTATGGCTTCTAAAGTTCTTTGACCTTCGTAAACAACAGGACCTGAGTTATCACCAGGATATAAGATAATTGTTGGGTAACCTTTGATGTCAACATTTGCAACATCATTGGCAGTGTGATCAATTTTAGCAATGATAACCTTATCAGTAGCATCAGAGCTGTATTTGTAAACGGTAGCTAATTCTTCATAAGTTGGAGCTAATCTCTTACAGTGTCCACACCATGGAGCATAGTATTCAACTAAGACGTCTTTGCCTGGAGATGTGATGATTTTATCGTGTTCATAACCAACTAAGTGATAAACAGATTCATTTTGAACTTCTGGAATTGGTTCAGACTTGACAATTGGTTCTAATTTACCTTCGACGAAATCTTCAATGAATTGTGGGATTAATGAGTTGTTCAATGGTTCATCTTGGCTGATACCGTACTTCAAGTTTGAGGCAACATCATGAACGGCGAATAATGGGAATTGTTCCTTCATGTTTAAGTTGTTGTAGTGAGCACCATATCTTGGAGCATATAAACCAACAAAGTTAATCTTACCTCTATATTTCTTAGCTAAGTCGTTGACAACTTCAGCGGCTGCTTCTCTTTCGGAGTCTTCGTTGTAGAAGTAGTAAGCAATTGGGAGATTCATGTTGAGGTAGCCTTGGAAAGTTGAACCAGTCATTTCACCAAATAAAGGTTTAGATTCGATATCAATAAACTCAGTAATGTGAGTAGTATCAATTTCATCATACGAGTAGACAGAAGCGTCTTCAATACTTTCATTTTCTCTGAAGATAACGTAGGTTGGTTTTGATTCATCTTTGATGTATTTGGAGACTAATTCTTCATCTGAAGTTGAACCAAAGAAGAATGAGTCTCTTAAAGTTTCAGCAACTTCGTAGAATGAATCGTTACCAGCAGCAGATTCGACATTTTTTGGTAAGATTTGTAAGATTAATGGCTCAGTTAATTCAGCAACGGTATCAGTTAAGTCATTTGAATCTTCGATCTTTAAGACAGCTGGTAAAGATTGTTTAACCATGTAGGAGACAATACCTTGAGATTGTCTTTGACCCATGTAGTCAGCAGGTTGAGAATCTGGACCTCTAAAGATCTTCAAAGTTGGATAACCTTTAACACCGTATTCGGCACATAAGTCACGCTCTTCAGTACAGTCAACTTGTGCTAATTTGATGTTCTTTTCCGCTAACTTGTCAGCAGCATCAGAGAATTCAGGTCCTAATTTCTTACAGTGACCACACCATGGAGCAAAGAATTCTGCTAAGACTAATGGGTTTTCTTGAATGAAAGATTCAAAAGTTTCAGAAGTCAATTTGACGACAGCTGAATCTGGATCAGCGATGGCTGGATCAGATTCGTCAGCAAAAATTTTTGATGAGAAGGCTAACAAAGATAAGACAGTAGCGATAGTCTTGGTATTGAACAATTGCATCTTGTATATAAGTTATTTTAAGGTGTCAATAGTTTCAGTATAACAGTGTATATTGAAAGATATGAAAAGATAAAATTTGAAATAAAGAAGAAGGATGACAAAAATACTGAAAAACCCCTTTTTGCCTGCTTCTTACCACACACGTATCCTCCTCCACTGTATTTTATCGGAGACAACTCACTATTTTTTCAGGCGTGTCTTAACGAGCGACGTGTTCAAATTACTAATTGATTTTAACGTCGATAGAGGGGGTCTATTTAAATTAAAGGGACGACCAGGTCTCTGTGGGTTTCCATTATCTGATCTTTATCTTATCACGTGACTGGATAGGTCTGTAAGAGTGTCTCCTCAAATTAAGGCCTCTGATAAGGAAGGGAAAGAGTAGGTGTGCTAAGTGGGCCAGATAAGTAAGCAAGGGCAAACTCTACTTATATCTGTCTCTTTCATTTGGTAAGTAGACAGTTTGACCAACATATTAAGGTATTTTCTTCTATATTGCATCAGTTCCACATTTGACACTCACAAAATGCCACTCAAGAAATCAAAGCTCAATAGCTCAGGCTCAAATAACTCAACCTCACTAAACATTTTGCTAAACTCCCCCATACCAAATCCATACAATTCAAAGTCAGTTAACAATTCACAGTTATTGACACTGATTGCACAGTACTTGGCTGATGTAGGTCTAGACTCTATATCAAATGAGCTGGTAAGTCAGCTGAATTTGAGACTGTCAGACCCCATAACCGATCATTTCTTGAGTAAGATCAGAGATGGGGACTATATGGGTGCCATAATGATAATCCCTGATTTGGACCTTAATAGTGATGAATTGACGAACAAATTTCAATACTTGATCTATAAACAACAATTTATCGAATACTTACTCATTGACAATAGAAATGATAGGGCATTGCAAATACTAAGAAACCAGATAATCCAACTGAACCCTGACCAAGAGGACATCAATCTACTATCATCATTATTGGTCAATAGAACAGATAAGACAATATTGAAGTCACTCAATTGGCTTACTGAACCACCTTTCACCTTGGAAGATTCCAGGAACAATTTAGTCAGCCAGTTATACTCAATACTTCCAATAAAAAATAGATTGCCAGAAAGGAGGCTATTAAGTTTGATAAACCAGTCCCTCGAGTACCAGTCAATTAGTGACCCATACTATTTACCACCTATCAATGGTAATGACAACAACAACAACCATCTTTCACTTTTCACAGATACCAAGTCGAAAGAGTCTAGCTTCCCCAGAAACAATATCCATGTCCTTGACAACCATAAACAAGAATGCTGGTATGTCAAATATTCCAACACTGGCAAATACTTGGCAAGTACCTCATTGGATAAAACAATCATCATATATGACGTCAAGGACAATTACTCTGTTTTGAATATTTTGGAAGGCCATGAAAATGCAGTTGTTTATTGCTCTTGGTCATATGACGATTCTAAAATCATTACTACTTCCATGGACCAAAAGATTAAAATATGGGATGTGAAAACCGGAACTTTGATAAAAGATCTAGAGACTGATCAGTTTAACAATATGAGAATTTGGTCAATTGAATATTTACCAAATAAGAGTAATGACCTGATAGCGGGATCTTTGGACAAGAAGTTGGTGTTACTAAGCGAAGAAGGTGAGGTAAAGCATGATTTCAATATTAAGTATAGAATTGATGATCTTAAAATCACTCCAAATGGGAAGAAGCTGGTATTGATAACTCACTCTCAGCAACTCATGGTTTACAATCTTGACTTAGAGAATGAGGATGGATACAAACTATTATACGAAATTAATGTTGGTAAAAAATTGACTTCAATCTCATTGTCACGCGAGGATTCAGATCATTGCTTGATCAATGTAGCTCCAGATGAGCTACAACTATGGAGTATCAAAGATCATCCATTTTTGGTACAGAAGTTTTATGGACAGCAACAAGCACAGTACATCATCAGGAATTGCGTTACTAAGGATCTGGTATTGGCTGGCTCTTACGATGGCATGTGTTTCATCTGGCAAAAGAGGCTAGGCAACTTAGTTGAAGGATTCAAAGCTCACAAGGGTTTAGTAAATGCCGTAGATTGGAAACCTGTAGTTTCAAAGAAAAACGATACTTATAATGATGACAGTTACAACGAAAATGGCTATGGTGACAATGATGGTATGGCATATACGGATAATCAAACATATGAATGGGCTAGTTGTGGGGATGACGGTTTAGTCAAAATTTGGGGAGTTTAACGTTTTATATCTGGAATTGGATTTGGCTTAGATTTTTTACTTTCTTTTACTTTTTTTTACTATATACATAGCTTATGATTGATACTGTCACAAATATTTTTATATATAATTTTATTTATGAAACTCTATGAATACAGTAGATAATTAAGCATCATCAATATCATTTTCTTCTAAAGCAGCAGCTTCTTGGGCACCTCTTTCCAAGTTAATACCGTAATAGAAGACCGGTATACTTAGTAGTAGCAAGCCCATCAAAACCCAGAAGCATTTCCTTATTTCATGCGTATGATCAATGACAAGTCCAATCAGTATAGGACCGACTATTGATGATCCCTTGTCAGTGATGCTGAACAACGCAAAGAAGATAGACTCTTGTCCTTTCGGTATAAGCATTGAATACAGAGATCTTGAAACAGTAGCAATACCACCCAATGCGAAACCATACCAAACTGCCAAAAAGTACATTTCAAATGGATGATGTAAACCCATGAATGAGATGAAGAATCCCATTATACCGTAAAATGGGATAACGCTCGCCCATATAATGATATATATTAAGGTTTGTTTGATTGTCAACTTGAAGTATGGCTGAATAACATTTGGTATAAGAGTTGCACCTATAATCGCACTAACCATTGTGAGAGACCCAACTTGTGCTAATTGTAACGTTGACATTTTCAAATCGGATTTTGCGAATAAGATAGCAGTTGAGTTGATAGTTGTTAGCGAGTCAGAAACAATAAACCATCCCAAGAGGAATAGACATATATCTCTCAATTGTGAAGCTGCTTTAATTGCTTTGAATAAAGTCTTGTAACCGTGCAAAATGTAGGCATTAGTGAGTTTGAGATCATAGATTATAAGTTCTTTGTAATAATTTAGTAGACTTGTTTGACCCTTTACTGGTTCAGGTGTATTCTCTAACTTCAGCTCAGGCGATGGTCTTGATTTTAATAAAAGAGCGATTGGAATCTGAAAAACTAGCCACCATAAACCAACGAGCCCAATAACTATCTTGATTGGATAGATCAACGGTGTATTAGCATTTTCACCTTTTTTGCTCTCGTTCATTATATGTAGGATGACAAGCATGGATAGTATTTGAACAAGTAAGGCAGACACATAACCAGATGCGGCACCATACCCACTAATTTTGGAAGAAATCGTACTAGTAACGTCCAATTTTTCTTTAGCCAAACCATTTGCCTCTGTTGAGCTATGAGTACTCCTAAGACTTAACCTCTTGACCGACTCAAAGTTGTTCACTAACACTGATAAAAACGAGTTACCACAAACATTGACACAACCAAAAGCAGAGTTCGCAAGAATTGATAACAAACTTGCCATATAGTATCCATTAGGTCTAACACCCCAAAATGCCATAGTGCATAACGCTCCTGCTATACCAAATCCCACCAACATGGTTTTACGATGCGAGCCACGATCAGCAGCACCTGACATTGATATCACAAAGAATGTCTGTACAAGGACAGATATCGAGAATGTGTATAATGCATATGAGGAAGTGTCTACATAAAAATGACCACCGAATAACGGAAGCACACAGGTGTCTTGACTGGCTGCTTCAGTTGTGAAATTAGCTGATGAAGAAGGTGGTGGACCAGTAGGTGGATTCAAGGTAGGATCATGTGACCCTACACATGGAGATATTCTATCAGAGTACTTGACTCCATTATCTCTAGCGATTTGTTCTAGAAGTAAAGGAACAAACGTTCCAACAACCGTCACTATGAAAGGTTCCGAAGCCCATGCGTATGTACACCATCCCACAACCTCTGCTTTCGAAGTAAAATCTTCCTTGCCCAATATGTTATCCGACCCGCTGCTACCTTCTATCAACAAGTCATTCTCTGTATCATTATCTTGGAACAATGGGGTGCGACTATCCTCGTTACTATGACTAAGTTCCTCGGATGCTCCTACTGGCTTTCTTTTCCCCTGTACTCTATCGTTTGTCACCATTCTCAATATTTTGCGAATAACCACCTAGGATTATTTGAAACGTAACAAAGAGTGAACTGGACCCAATATATAACCAAAACTGTATCTAACAACTCCACTGAAAACGCCAACCTTATCTTATCTAACACACCTGCTCTTTAACCGTATGCAAAACACAAAACCCTCTAGAGAAACATGTTTAAAGGCTGTGCAACCTCTTCGCTTTCTTGACAGTGCCAAATTTCAGTGCCAGTGCCACATAACGCGCGAGAGAAGCGATTAGCTCTTAATCAATTGCCACTCAAATGGGAAAGACCTTAGTTATGTATGAATCAGGTATACAAGTAGCTATATACTGTTATTACAATCAGCATTTCTAATAACAATATCCACTAATCACATAAACTACTACAATGGATAGACTACAATCTCTGCTGAGTCAAAGGCTCCCTAACAATTCCTTCCAAGGGGCAGGACAACAAGATTCCCAACCACTAGATAACTCAGAAACCGTTTATATCTCTTCATTAGCCCTGCTTAAAATGTTGAAACATGGTAGAGCAGGTGTGCCAATGGAAGTTATGGGTCTCATGCTCGGTGAATTCGTCGATGAATTTACCATTCATGTCGTAGATGTGTTCGCTATGCCTCAATCGGGTACAGGTGTCTCAGTTGAAGCTGTTGACGATGTTTTCCAAACCAAGATGATGGATATGTTAAGACAGACAGGACGTGATGAAATGGTCGTTGGATGGTACCATTCACATCCAGGTTTTGGATGTTGGCTTTCATCTGTGGATGTGAATACACAGCAATCTTTCGAACAATTGAACCCAAGAGCTGTGGCCGTCGTTATAGATCCAATTCAATCTGTCAAGGGTAAAGTCGTCATCGATGCATTCAGATCAATTCCATCTCAAGCTCTTGTATTAGGTCAAGAACCAAGACAAACTACATCAAATGTTGGTCATTTGAACAAACCAAGTATACAGGCATTAATACACGGATTAAACAGAAGTTATTACTCATTGAATATCGATTATAGAAAGACTCCAAAGGAAACTGATATGTTATTGAACTTACATAAGAAAGAATGGCAATCGGGATTAAGAATGAATGATTATACCGAAAAAGAACGTCATAACTTAGAATCAACCAAGTCAATGGTGAAGATAAGTGAGCAATACGTACAAAGAGTGCAAGAATCAAAGAACTTATCAGAAGAAGAGCTTAAAACAAGATATGTTGGTAAGATTGATCCAAAGAAACATCTCTCTACCACTGCTGAAAACCTTATCGAAGAAAACACTGTATCTATATTGTCTGCTAATGTGAATAGATTGATCATTAAATAATTTATGTACTCTTAATGCAATATTATAAACATCCAGTTAGTTAATTACTATATTCTCTCCCAGCATTGTAAATACGATTCGTCTATGAACATCAACTCCGCTCCTATTTGTTTAACATTCAAATCAGATATCTCAACCCACTCATCTCTAGCTTTATCTAAAACCTGAACTTTGTAGTGTCTTTTGCTGCCTGTATCATTCGAATTTGAATCTTCATCCAATGCGACGGATGACAATATCGTTAGCTCATGAACCACATTTCCAACTAGTTTATATTTGATATTATCTGAAACGTTCAAGATCATATCATTTGGCAATAGCACAATCGTGGGGTTCCTATCTGATCCAGACACACCTTGGAAGCCTTTACTCTTATCGCCAAATCTATTGATATGTAAAAACAAGTGTTGTGGCCATTTTGTAATCTCGTATGATTTTATCTTTGCGCTTAGTAGGTTTATCAGAGGATACTGAGGTATCTCCCCAACATCACCATCTTTGAATAGTGATACAGAAGGTAAGTCTAATGTCAAGAGCCAAAACTTATTCAGCTTATCTTTAAACTTCAAACTACCTTGGAAATCCTTACTCACAAAATTGTCTTTGTTCGCTAGTTCTTGACTCATGTTATTCAACAACCATACAAGAAAGTTCTTAGGATCTTTCTGAATATGCAGTCCAAACATTCCTTTAGACTTGGTTTCGATATAATGCATTAATTCATGTGGAGTGATATGTGGTTTGTATAGCCCTCTTGACCAGACTTTTTTCGTCAATTGACTCAGTTCAGATAACAATGTCGCTTTGTTATCTGACTTATACTGTATCAGGTAATTTCTCAATGTTGAAATATGGAATAAAAGCTGAAAGACAACGTTGGCATAATCATTAGCCTTTATATTATTCATTCCAATGAACCCTGGTTTATAAGGTTTACCATTGAGATCATGCGCTAGACTTTTATTTGTATCCAACTGCACAACTTCATTCTCTGCATATGTTGGATTAGTCAAATAGCGTATATCATCCAAGCTTTTCGACACCTCTGGGCTCAATTCGTAGTTCTCAGGTAGGATATAGAATTTGTTATTTGAAAAATTCAAATACACATGGTGATTGTCATTGATCGAATGTAAAAATGCAGGTGAGGACTTATTACGACCTTGTAAATACTTCCCACATACTAGACAACAGTAGACATTAACTACTGAAAGCGACACTGAACATCTCTTGGTGAAATCGAAGTCCAAAACCTTACGATTGATAGTTTCTATGTAAACATTTCCAGCAAATGCTTTGTTATCCAACTCCTCTACTCCTTCTTCGCTGTAATCATCGTCACTTTCTACTGTATCCAACTTCTGTCTCTTGCTACTACGTTCTTCTGTCTCTGTCATTACTTTATCTCTCGTCTCGTCTAATGCACAGCAGCAATCATCAAATAGACTAAGCTATGTAAGTATCAGATTAGTCCTCCTAATAAATTTTTTCCACGACAATTTTAAATTTGCGAAAACTACAGACATCTGTACCCCTAGTGCCTTATCTTTACAAGGCACTGAGACTTGACGTAAATTGATCAGGAGTTACTTCAACATGTTTTATTCTTCATTTACCCTAGCTTGCAGTTTTCATACTTGCATTAAGTTTATATATTCACCAATATGGAACAAGGACCACCTGAATTAAAGGGTAAGAAGTACCCAGCCAAAGAACATGCTCAAAGAGTTGCAAAACATTTTCTTTCCAAGAAGGGTGACACAGCTAAAACTTCAAGCGTCTTCTTCATTGCAGGAGCATCTTTGAAGTTATACCCATACTGTGATGAACCTATAACATTAAGACAAAACAGATACTTTCATTACTTGACTGGTGTCAATCAAATCAGTGGATGTTTTGTCCTCTATGACTTAGAAACTGACAAGCTTGTTTTGTTCCTTCCAAATATCGATTATGATGATGTTATGTGGACTGGTATGCCATTATCATTGACTGAAGCAAGTGAGAAATTTGATGTAGATGAAGTCTTGTACTTCAGTGACCTTGAAGAATACTTAAAAAAAGTCAGTTCAAAGACCATATATACCACTGATACAGAAGAGTATTCCAAGAAATCCTTTGCTTCAATTATGAACGTTGGAGATAAAGATTTCTTTTATGCATTAGATGAGTCAAGAGCCATCAAAGATGACTATGAACTTACACTTATGCGTCATGCTGCTAAGATCACAGATAATTCACACATGGCAGTTATGTCTGCCTTACCAATCGAAACTAATGAAGGTCATATTCATGCCGAATTCGTTTACCATTCTATCAGACAAGGTTCAAAATTCCAAAGTTATGACCCTGTCTGTTGTTCAGGACCAAACTGTGGTACATTACACTATGTCCCAAATGACGATACTATGGAAGGCAAGCAAAGTGTCCTTATTGATGCTGGTGCAGAATGGGAGTGTTATGCAAGTGATGTTACTCGTTCTTTCCCTATTAGTGGAGAATGGACTAAAGAACATTTAGAAATATACAATGCTGTCTTAGACATGCAAACTCAAACAATGGAGATGATCAAGCCAGGTGTAGAATGGGCTGACTTACATTTACATGCACATAAAGTACTTATCAAACATTTTTTGAAGTTGGGAATTTTCAAAGATGGTACAGAAGAAGAAATTTTCGAAAGTGGTATTTCAAACTCTTTCTTCCCTCATGGTCTAGGCCATTTACTCGGTATGGATACCCATGATGTTGGTGGGTATCCAAACTATGAAGATCCGAATCCAATGTTGAGATACTTGAGATTAAGAAGAAAATTACAAGAAAACATGGTCTTGACAGATGAACCAGGTATTTATTTCTCACCTTTCTTGATCGAGGCTGGTATGAAAGATGTAAACAAATCCAAGTATGTTGACAAAGACGTTCTTGAAAAATACATGTACATTGGTGGTGTTAGAATTGAAGATGATATCTTAGTCAACAAAGACGGATATGAAAATTTTACTAAGATTACAAGTGACCCAACTGAAATTTCCAAAATTATCAAGAAAGGTATTGCTAAAGGTAGAGCTGGTTTCCATTGTGTAGTTTGATCTATATAACAACCACTAATAACATAATCCAGTATATTGAAGATAAGCGAGTATATAAAAACTATAAAAACTAAGTAGAAACAAATTAGAAAGATAAAAAGACGAATAATAATAAATATACAAATTTTTGTTGTGAAGTTACGAACTCACACACCAATTCTGAACACGTTAGATCTTTGATGTCTAAGTTGAATACATTCTCTTCTTTCAAGAACATTAAGAGCTTTCTCTAGCGCAGCTAAAGTATAATTACCCTTTTCCACGAATTGTTTTCTCAAAGTATTATAACTTGTAGACCAACCAATTGGAAGTCTTCTCTTGATTTCTTCTTCAATCTTGTAAACTTCTTCAGTTATTCTGGCATTATCGGCACTTCCTTCATTGACTGCATCCATAGTAGAAGCTGTGAATAATCTCATTGCTTCTTCAACATGTCTTTCAGTGGCAACTGGGGATAATTCTAACTTGGCTAAAGATTCAGTGATTCTGATAATAGCTTCTAATTGACGGACAGTAATTGGAATAGATGATCTTTCTCTTGAATTTGATTCTTTTATTTTCAATTCTTTTCTAATTCTAACGAAGTGTGAACTCAAAGCTTCACTTGCTTCATATGATAACCTAGGGGCACATTTTGCTTTACAGTATTGAATATAACGTTTCATCTTTTCAATTGGGATTTCACCTTCAACTTGATCATCGTTAGCAGATCCACCATTTGTGTGAACGTTCATAACGTGATGAGCAATAGACATATCACGTTGAGCATTGTGGTCATCTTTAACAATGAAAATCATATCAAATCTGGATAAAATTGTAGTTTGGAAATCGATATTTTCACCAGGAGATTTCATATCATCATATCTACCAAAGATAGGATTTGCAGCTGCTAAGACTGAAGTTCTTGAGTTCAAGACAGTGGTAATACCAGCTTTAGCAATTGAAATAGTTTGTTGTTCCATAGCTTCGTGAATAGCAACTCTATCTTCATCTCTCATCTTATCGAATTCATCGATACAGACAACACCACCATCAGCTAAAACCATAGCACCACCTTCTAAGTAGAAATCCCGTGTAGTTGGATCTCTTTGAACAGAAGCAGTCAAACCCGCAGCAGATGAACCTTTACCAGATGTATAAATTGAGATAGGAGAAACTTTTTCAACGAATTTAAGTAATTGAGATTTAGCAGTACCAGGGTCACCAAGCAATAAGACATTGATATCACCTCTTAATCTCATTCCATCTGGTAATAATTTCTTGGAACCACCCATCAATAAACAGGTAATAGCTTTCTTGATATCAGCATTACCGTAAATGGATGGAGCAATTGATTGTGAGAATCTTTCGTATAAGTTTTCAGATCTTGATAGTTCCAAGAATTCTTCTTCTTCCTCTTCAGAGAAAGCAATTGTGTTGGTACCGTTATCAAAGTCTCTATCAGTTTGAATACCCAACACTTTCATATATGGATTTCTAATAGCTGCGTTATTGGAAGATGGAGTAGATTTAACTTTAGATTGGTAAATAGAGTAAATACCAACAATATCACATCTTGTACCTGGGATAACTCTGTTACATAAGTATCTATCAACACTTAACAATATATGTCTTGGCATTTCACCAATTGGAACCATATCTGGAGTTTCCTGTAATTTCAAAACTTGTTGATCAATAAAAGTGGATTTATCGTGAACAATCAAATATGGATCTGGAGGACATTGGTTCTTTTCACCATTTGGTTGAGGTGGTGCAAGACAATGTTTTGGGAATTGTGGAGCACCGAAACTTGCAGGTAATTTTAATTTTGTTGTATGTTTACAATTTCTGCACATTAACGTGACATCTGTAGCCTTTGAGTGTAAAGTGGAAGCAGAGATGATAATACCAGAGATTCTCACAATTTTGGAAATATGGTCTGCATCTAAGTTTCTGATTGAGATCTTGGTATTGTTGGAAGTTAAAATCAGTTGGCATGTTGGGATGTGATTTGCAGCAGCAGAGTCTTCAGAACTGGAGATGAATAAGACTCTTTTAGCGATTTCAGTGACAGCTTGTTCAAAAAGTGGGATCATTTCAGTAGGATCGTCCATCAATTTCTTGTTCAGTTCATCGTGATAACTAATCAAGTGTTCGTTCTGAACAACTAGTCGATATTGTTTGACCAACACGTTTTCTCTGAGCTGGTCTCTGTATATGAATTGGTTGTCAAGTCTGAATTCTAAGATGAACCTTCTGAAAGCCTTGATAACTTCAGAGAATTGATCATCGGAGGTAGCTTCACCTGGAAGCACCGAAGTACTGTAAATATCAGTTCTTTCAAAAGACATGGCAGAGCAGTTGAAGTATTAACAGACTAGTGTGATCAGTACGATGTCAAATGAACTATATAACTGGTCTATAAGTCAAATTCAAACAACAACACACGTTAGCTAAACACTTTTCAAACAAGGTACTTCTAATTTTCTCTCTCTTCACGGGAAGGGGACAAAGAAAAAAAATTGTGAGACACGAAAATCTATGCAACTAATTTGATTTCCTAATTGGGTATAAAAGTCGATCGTCTTTTTGTAAAAAATTATAGTCTTGCGTCGATTTTTTATTTGAAGTCTATAGTCGTTTGTCTCAAAGGTCGATTATTACATAATCATTATACTTCCCTTCTGTAAGTGAAATGAAAAAAAAGGAAAACAGAATTTTTTTAATTATTTGTTTTGATTGTCTGGGTACGTCATTGAAATTACTACTATATAATACTGACTCTTTGCTTACAGCTTACAGCTTACATTCATAAGCGCTTATACCCTGTACATTAGCTTCTTGACACTGATTTATATACTGAAAGACTGGTAGTCATACACAATATCACAATATGTCAGATCCAAGTTCTCTTGATAAGGACTCCACTAATGAACCCCAGGAGACTATGGATGAACCCCAGGAGACTATGGAGGAGTCCATGGCTAATAACAACAATATACCAGAAGTACACGAGGACGACACATCTAGTCGATTTATAGCAGATGTGGTAGCTAACAGTTTGAAGGAAGTACAGGAATCTACTGAAAAAGCTACAGATTCTTTAGAGGAACTTTCCCCTTCAAATGATAACACAGATAAAAATACGAACAACGATGATAACAATAACAGCTCAGGAGAGCATTTGAATTTGCCAACTGATCTTGAAGCGCATTTAACATCATCCGCTGAACATGGCGCCTGGGATCCACAGCATATGGACGATGATGAATTGAGTTTACATTTCCAGAAAGTGATTGAAGAACAGGCAAAAGAAACCGCGGAACCTGAAAAGCAACCTTTGGAAAAAGCGGATGAGATGGATGTTGATTTTGAGGAGAACATCCAAAAGGAGGAAACTAAGACCACAGAGGAGAGTAGTATTGAAGAACCAACTCCAGTAGTTGATAAAGTGTCAGAAGAGCACACAACAGAAGATGTTCCAGCAGAAAAAACCACAGCGGCATCAGAGGAACCAGTGATAATTGAGGATAAGCTAGTGGAAGAAGTCACTGAAAAAAAACCTACAAAAGAGATACATATTAAAGAGGAAGATAAAGAAGACCCACTGCTAAATACAAGTAAAGAGACAGAAAGAAGTACCGAGAAAGCAGAACAAGCAGAACAGCCGACTCAAGAAGATGGAGAACACGTTACATACAACGGTGTCTCAATACCAAAGGACTCTGAATTATTTAAAAATGAATCTTCTGCGCTAGATGAATATCATAAATCATTACAAGAACCTGACTCGATCCCATTAGTTTCGAGTATCAATGCCCAGCTCGCTGCTTTACCATTAGTTATTTCTGCGCCTATTGACTTATCTTTCAACGTTCAATTGTTGGTAAATACTTTACCTGTGCTTGATAATCTCGCTACTCAAATATTAAGAACTATCGCACAAGGACCTTATCAGAAAGTGATGGAAATGGTTTCAAATAGAGAATCTTACACGGGTATAGCATTTTCCAACTTGATTGAACTGTTCGAGACAACTAAAAAAGTTTACAACTCAGATGAAAATCCTTTTTTCACTGTGGAGAATGCAACTTTCGGATTATGGAAATATGGTTCACCAGCTCCTGATTTCTTGAAAGGAAAAGAAGATACAGTTGAGAGTACGTTGAGAAAAGTCAACTTAGCAACTTTTTTATTGGCCACATTAGGTTTAGTTGATCTTGGTTTCTTTTTCTTGAACGAAGCATTCTTAGATGTCTTTTGTCCACCACAAAGTTTAGACATTACTAAATCAATGTCAGAATTGATCAATGATTCAGGATTAGAAAGTAAGTTATCCAGTAATAATATAAGATCTCCTGCAATGAGAGCGCATATATCGACAAAGTTTTTGAAACCACAAGCAATGTTATACTTAGAACTGAAAACACAAGCTTTCATATCTGCAATTGAATTGGGTGACCGTTCAAAAGAGGAGATTATCAATGATTTGTTCCCTGATAATCTTGAAGAGATATTGATTCGTCGTAAGAATCCAAAATTTGATAGCTCGAAAACCAAGATTGTAAGAAGTTCCACTTTATTCACACCTGCGGAGTTAGATTTCTTAGCAAGATGTGATACCAGAAGGAAAAATTTGATGGAGGCATCATCAGAAAGTTCGTTGATGGAAACATACGAATGGGTGAAATTCTTGAATGATTTGTTGGATTATGTCTCTAAAAATGTTGGATTTTTAATTTGGGGTCCAAAGGGTAAAATCTCAAATGAACTTACGCGTATAAAGAGAGAAGGTTCTCCAGTGTTCGAAAAAGAAGAGGATCCTTTATTAAAGAGACTGAAAACAGAAACAATGAACGCAAGCTCAGATTCAAATGCGTATTCTCCACGTATGCCTAAGACCAAATATGTTCGTCAAAATAGACCTTCAACTTTCAGAAGGCTTTGGTCCGAGGAAGAAGAAGAAGCTTTGAAAGAAGGATTAATGAAACGTGGAACGCAATGGACAGCTATATTGGAACTATATGGACCTGGAGGATCAATAAATGAAAAGTTGAAGAATAGAACAACATTACAGTTGAAAGATAAGGCGCGTAATTGGAAAATACATTATCTGAAGAATAACTTACCGTTACCAAGGTATTTGGCAAACGTTACTGGTGTTATGGACAAAGATTCAGACAAATATTCTAATAAAAAGCTAAAACGTCCAAAGACTGGATTCAGCAGTAATAACGTAGCTCAACAGCAACAACAACAGCAACAATCAACACATGAACAAGAAAAACCATTATATTCTAGCGATGACAAGGGTTCAGATAAAGAGAATAATGATCAACATATAGACAATAACGCTACAACTAATGAAGAACATCACATTAATCATGCTCCAGATGTGATGGACATCGACCCATCTCTTGCTAACATAGATACCAAGGAGCACGAAGATGCTTCAAAGGATACGGATAATGCAACCAATTACGAAGAACTTATCAACAACTTATTTGCCAAAGAGGCTGCAAATGCAGTCGGAGAAACAGAAAAGTACGATACTCAAGTGCAAGAGCAAGTATCTGAAGTTCAACGTGCTGTTGAAGAGCAACACCAACAAGAGCAGCAAGATCAAAACGAGATAATACAGGAACACGAGGTCGATAACAACGTAAATAACACCGACAATAACATCCCTGAAAACAAAGTTGCCGACAACCAAGATACCTCTTCGGTTATACACACTGTAGATGACGAAGAGCTGAAAGATCTTGTTGCAGAGGCATTCAAATAGGACCCTATGTAACTCTGCTCTATATAAAGACCCTTATAACATAGTTAAATTTGTACACTATTTTAAATAGAAAAGATTATGTAATCAACAAAAAACATAGAAATTTCTAGATATACAAATTTTCAGAGTTACCCGGGCACCTTCCTCTTTTTTTTTACTTTCTCTCTTTGTGTTAAGCTTTTCATATAGGAAAGAGATAGGATAGGTATAGTTAGTAGAAGTAGTTAACTATAGGTATAAACTGTACATATTACTAAGCAAAATCGTTCATTTCGAAGCATATATACAAGAAAGCATGTCTGTTGTACTCAATAATTTTAGAGTGCCACTTATACGTGGTGTCTCCAAGAGAGGAATCTGTTCAAGGTCAAGAAATATATCTAGATGTTCTCCAGTCGATGGAGTTATGAAAAATTGCAACAAAAGAGTGTTTAGAGATGTTTACAATAGCCGTATAAGTAAGAGAAGTTTCCATACCACACGTCCTGCATTACTAGATGATCCATATAAGACACTTGGAGTTGATTCCAATGCTTCAGCTTCAGAAATCAAGAAAGCATACTATAAGTTAGCCAAAAAATACCATCCAGATGTTAACAAAGAAGAAGGAGCAGAGAAGAAGTTCCATTCACTACAAGAGGCATATGATATATTAAGTGATCCACAAAAGAAACAGCAATATGATCAGTTCGGAGCTGCAGCTTTTGATCCAAATGCTGGTGCAGGTGGCGGACCTGGTGGAGCATATGGAGGTGGATACGGTGGAAATCCATTTGCAGGATTCGGTGGGGCACAAGGTAATCCATTCGGAGGATTCAATTTTGAAGATTTATTTGGACAAATGGGTGGAGGACGTTCTGGAGGTTCCAGATCAGGTATTCAACATTTCCAAGGTGATGATATTGAGATATTGAAAACTATTACATTCAAAGAAGCCATCTTCGGTACAACTACCACAGTAAATTATAACGCAATGCAACAATGTGGTACTTGTTCAGGTTCAGGTTTGAAGAAAGGTAAGAAGAAGTCAACATGTTCAGCATGTGGAGGTTCAGGATCACAAATTCATTATTTACAAGGTTTCCAAATGGCATCAACATGTAAAAGTTGTGGAGGATCAGGAGTTAGTGTTAAACCAGGTGATGAATGTAATACATGTTTTGGTGAAGGTGTTAAAGAGGAGTATAAGATTACAGACGTTCAACTTCCAAGAGGTATCAAAGATGGTACTAGAGTAAGAGTTGCAGGTGCAGGTGATGCTCCATATGCAACTACTGCACCAAACTATAGATTAAGTAATGGTGACTTGATCATAAGAGTGAGAGTTAAACCTGATCCAAGGTTTGTGAGAGAGGGTAATGACATCCTTTATAAATGTGAAATCCCAATGACAACCGCCGCTCTAGGAGGTATAGTGGAGATTCCAACAGTTGATGGTGACACAGTCAGACTAAAAGTTCCAGGAGGTTCAAACGAAGGAAGAATTATCACTATTTCCAACAGAGGTGCACCAATTGGAGGATCATTACAAAGAAGAGGTGATTTGAAAGTTGTGCTAAGTGTTAAAGTCTTGAAACCAACGAATGCAACTCAAACCGCGTTATTAGAAGCATTAGCCGATGCATTCAACGATAAATTAGCAAATAGAGTCGATCCATCATGGAAACCATTAGAACATTTAAATGGTAAGAGCTCAAACGATGCAGGTAGTCACTCCAACAACGATGATAACTCGGGAAACGATAACTTGGACCATCCTTCCAAACTCAAGAAGATTGAATCTTTCTTGAGTGGAGCATTTAAGAGAATACTAGGAGAGAATAATGGTGATAAGAAGGATAACGATAGCAAATAGGTTAACTAACCTATAAATCAGTACCTTTTTGTATATAGTCAAGCTATCGCATCCTATCCCAACCATCATATTCTACCTATTTATTTATCCAATGTGTTTTCACATACCGAAAACCATACCAAAAGACAGTCTATTTATAATATAATTGTATATAGTTATATAAGATCCTGTATGAAAGCATAAAACGTCTTATATATGAATGAAAAGTAAATGAGTAAATGTTAAATATAGGAAAAATTTGATTCTATAAATAATTGAAATTTGCACATACACAAAGCGCTAATTAGACTGTCGTATTTTACTGTATATCCTCCTTTCTGGAGAATCCCAATTAGTAATGAGGGAAGCAAAGTTGTTATTGTGCGAAATTAAGATATGAAACATGTTACAAAGTCAACATGAAATTCTATGCAAGACTTCTTATTGTGTTTGTGTTTCTCACTCTATACGGAATGTTGTTGAATATGGTTCATGAACTACATCTTTGATCTTGATCCAGATCTAGAACTCAAAGTACACGCTATACGCTTTTAAATCTTACGACCTTCGAGAACCATTTCGTATTAAGTGTGATCGGCACTTCGGAAATATGATTCTAAAATCGTGTAAATGTACGCACAAAGACACCGTACCTAAGTCTTGCACTAAAAGAATAATAATAAAGTAGTGTATTCATGTACCATTATCCCATCGTAACCGATCAAAACGCGGTGCTTATACCCTGTTGAAAATGTAAACAAATAACCTAATCGGGAAATACAACATTTTGTTGCAGAATTTCGCAAGAAAAAAAAGAAAAAAAAGAAAAGTTTGAGAAGCGAGACAGGGACGGGAAGGGAAGTATGAGGGCAGGTCAGGTTAGCTAGTGTAAGAGATTGTATGGCAGTATTATACGTTTTTAGAACTTCTCTGTGTTTTTCTTTTGTTATTAGTACAGAGTATACTTCATACACTTTCCAATAAAGTGGTTGTGTGGTTTTCTATTCTGTTTGGTAACTGTTTACTCTTCAATTCCATTCATTCGTTTAAAGGGAAAAAAAAATCCTGTTACGCTACACGGTTTTTTTGTCAGGTCAGGTCAGGTACTCGTCTATATATCGTGTTACTTTACAGTTTTACCTAATTTGAAATTGTGTTTTTATTCCATTGGAAGTCCATCGTTATAGACTCAGTTAGGTTGTACTTCAATTACGTGTTTTCTTCCCGGCTACTACCACCTACTGTTACAATTTCATTCGCTATATTCACTTCTAATTTTATACATACCATACATCATGAAAGTTGCCAAAAGTCTCGCTTCATTGCCTGCTGCATCTGAAATCAAGTCCCCAATTCTTGATGTTATTGACGAAAGATTCGAAGACATATCTCTTGCAAACACGAAAACTAAGAATTCCAGTAAGTTATCCCGAACCATGTCTATGAACTCAAACGCATATTCCGGATTTCAAAACGGGAACTCAAGATCCAACAAGATAAGGTCTATTAATGGTAATCCTAATATACGGAGATCCAAGAGTATCTCCTCATCAACATCATCTGATCGTATAATAAGGAAAAAACAACAGCAACAGGCGTTACGATCCTGTGATTTGATTAAAGATAGTACAGATTATCTTTCCGATGACGAACTCCCCGATGATTTCATCGTTTATAACGTTCCATTCGCAAGATCCTTCAAGTCATTAGCCGATAGAGAAATGGCATTCGCAAAGAAAAATGTCTCGGGATCTTCTTTACATTTACCATTAGATAACGCTAGTGTTTCAGACATTTCTACACTTACTAGTAGCAATAACAACAATGTCACCACTACAAATAACAAATACAAACCATTGGACTATCATAATCATCCATTACCATGTCCTCCATCACTTCCGGTTAATAATTCAACTTATAGACCACTTGCTACTAGAAACTGCTCATCTGACTCTTCCATTGCCACTGAGTCCACTAGAGCCTCCTCGATCTTTAGTTTTGGTAGTGAAATTAGTGAATTCACAGAGGATGATAGAAGATTCAGTGGGTTATCAAATGACGTGAAGTTTATCACATTTGAACTTGAACAAGATCAGGAGATTCAACGTAAAGAAGAAAGTTCACAAAGAATAAGTTATTTGAAGAAACTGAACTCAATTGAGAAAGACGTTAACGCTTCAAAAGAAAAATTGAACGAGTTAAGTATTACAAGACCAAGTTATTTACCTCCAAAGGATAAATACGAATCTCTCAAACATACAAAAGACTTTGAAAACTTGTTAAGTTCAATTATACAGAAAGAATCAAAGGAACAAGTACAGAGAGATAAAAAGATTGCGCAACTGAACAAACAGAAGGAGAAAGATTTCTATACTTGGAAACAAGTTATCTTACCCAAGTACAGCAAGATGGTTGAATTACCCTCAACAAGAGAATTGTGGTGGAGAGGTATCCCAATGAAACGCAACATCAGAAAAGAAGTCTGGATAAGACAAATCGGAAACAAATTACAAATCGATAAAGAAGAAATCAAAAATCAAATTATTCCACAGGCGAATAAAATCATTTCAATGGCCTGTGATTATAAGATCTTGACCGAATCTATTGCATTAATGATACCCAGTAAGAAAACTGAAGAACTTAACGCTTTCAAAGCCGATAAGACTGAGAAGGATATGGAATTGATAGAATACGTTGAATTAATATCGGAGAAAATTAGAACGTGTTTCCCAGATCTACTGATTTTTCAAATAGGTATCAATTTTGAAAAGATTCTTACGATTGTACTATCTTTCAAGATATGGCTCGATACAAAAGAAGGTTCTTCTAGTTTACTAGGGCGTTTATCATTTGATTATTTACTGAACTCATACGGCGTTGTGAATTTAGTCTGTGTATTATATCATGTTATCAATGATGAAGCAAGTACTTTCATCACTTTAACGTCATTGTTATCCAAGAAGCTACCATATTGTTCAATTACAAACATACATCCCGAATACCTCGAGGACACATATAAATCATTTGAGAAATGTTTGTACAAGACAAACATATCGATTTACAACCATTTCAAGATCATTGGTTTGAATACTGAGGAATACTTACCAATAATACTAGCTAATTTCTTCACGGGTTTCCTCAAGCTAGGTCACATTTGTAGAATTATTGACATTTATATCTTTGAAGGTGATTTACTTTTACTTAGAGTCGCAGCAGCATTATTAAAAAGTCTCAATTACAAATTACTAGGAACCAAGGAAGAAGTTCTAAAAGTCCTAAGTCAAAACAACCAAAAATACATGAATAACGAAATCATTCAGTTTTTGGAAAAAGGCATATTCAAAAAGAATTGTATTAATAACAACGATATCACATTAGACGGTTTCAAATACTTAGACGTTGGTGATGAAGAAGAGTTTATTACTCGTGTTCGTAATATACTAAGAAAATGATTGGGCATTTTGTAACAAAGAACACACATAGCATATTGTTAACGAATTCGTTAGCATAACAAGCATACATATAGTTTTATACATTTTATATGGTAATTGTACATTTATTTATTAATTTTATTATTTATTATTTATTGACATTTCATATACATAAACGAGTAACAAAAATCTATTTAAGACTATTGATCTTATCTAATAATTCAGTACCATCATTAGCGGTTTTCACTTGAACAACATAAGTTTCAATCTTACCATCTGGGGTGAATGAAGGAAGTCTGATCATGTTTCCCTTACCGATTGCATCGTAGGTGATCTTGTTATTAAGAGCGATATTCAAGATAACGTTCAAGTTACCATCGGATCTGACTAAGATTCTTGACTTGCCTGTTTCTTTATGCTTGAGGATTTTCAATTCACCAACACCTACACTCTTGTACGCACCTGCTTCGAATTTCAAGACTTTTGATCTCTTCTTATACTCAACGTCTTCACTTTCTTCACCTGTAGAGACTTCGACTTTTTCAGTGAGTTTAACAACGGCGAAATCACCTTTCACGTCATTTTGACTGACATCTTCCTCACCATCTCCTGTAGTTTCAGTATTTTCCTTTGTTGTGCTTGTAGTAGTTGTGGTGGCCGTAGAAGCTGCTGGAGCGACAAAATTAAAGTTGAAAGTGTTTGAAGCTGGAGCAGCTGGTTTAGAATCTGTTGATGCGTTGTTGTTTCCAAATGAGAATGGGGTAGTAGTGGTAGTGGAAGAAGAGTTACCAAATGAGAACAATGGTTTGTCTTGTGTAGTAGTAGCGCTGTTATTAGTTGCGGTGGCATTAGCACCTCCAAGGTTACCGAAGTTGAACTTTGGAGTACCATTGAAATTAGCTGATGTGCCGAATGATATTGGTGCTGGTTTAGATTCATCTTTTTTCTCTTCTGCTGGTTTTTCATCGTCTTTCTTTTCTTCTTCAGATGGTTTGGTTGCGTTAGAGAATGCTGAGGATGTAGTGTTGAAAGCAGAGAAAAGTGATTTACCATTACTGTCGCCATTAGTAGATTGGCCAAAAAGACTTGTGCCTTCTGAAGGTTTGCCAAAGTTGAAAGATAATGTAGGTTTCTTTTCTTCTTCTTTTTCTTCTTTATTTTCTTCAACTTTTTGAGTAGAGCCAAATGTAAATGGCTTTATAGTACTTTCTGTTGTATTGTTATTGCTTGATGGAGGGTTGAATGAGAATGTTGGCACTGGAGATGGTTTATCTGAAGGTTCAGTTGCAACTGGTTTGGGATTGAATGAGAATACAGGCGCTGGAGTAGACTTCTCCTCTGGTTTTGAGTCAGATTTGGATGACTCTTCTGTAGTAGTAGTAGATGATTTAGGTGGATTAAAGCTAAATACAGGTTTTGTTTCTGTCTTTGGTTCTTCTTTCTTAGTTTCTTCTGTCTTTGGTTTAGGATTGAATTTGAAAACAGAATCTTTGAGTTGAGTACCTGCAGCCAATGTGAAAGTTGGACCTTTGATCTCTACTTCATCTTCATCGCTATCTGAGTAAACTTCTTGTTTTGGAACTTTACCGAATTGGAAACCATAGTCTTTAGATTTTGGTAATTCAGCGAGTTTGAAAGTTGGACCTTGAATCTTGACTTCATCGTCTGAATCTGAGTCTGAGTCAGATTGTGCGGCGGTTTCTTTGGCAGTTTCGGTGTTATTAGTAGTGGCGTTGTTACTGGCAGTAGTAGTAGTAGACTCATCCTTTTTCTCTTCTTTCTTAGTTTCGGCAGGTGTAGAATTAGTGACAGGGGCAGTTGGAGTTGGTACAGATTTCAACTCAATTGAGCCAGATTCAATCTTCTTGTAGTATTGTGTATATTTTTCAAACAAGGAACTTAAGTCTGTAGTTGGATTCTTGGCAATTGCGTTGCTTATAGCTTTTGAGAAGTTCAAATTGAGCGCTTTCTTCTGTGATGGAATATCTTGATTAGATGCATTGGTGGTAGTTGTAGTGGTAGAGGTAGTTGTAGCAGGCTTGTTTAAGAAACTGAATGCATTGCCTGTTGTGGTAGATGTTGAGGTGCTGTTGTTCGAAGGTGTGAAACTAGGAGTTGTAGTAGTAGTAGTGGTGGCTGCTGGGGCTGCCTTGTTCAAGAAGCTAAAGGCAGGGGTCGTAGATGCAGGTTGACTCTGAGAAGCGGAAGCAGAGACACCACCAAACCCACTAAAAGCAGATCCTGTGGATGTACTATCCGAAGAGCCAGTTGATCCATTAGCAGCAGCTGCAGCTACTGCATTGAATCCGGCTCTGTGTCTAGGCTTCAGTATCTTTCTCTTAGCTAATACCTCGGCAGAGGCCATCTTTGCGGGTACAAAAGTTTCATCATCACGGTCATCGTCACCATTTAGATCTCTATAATAAGCATCATCTTTTGTAAGTTGTGTTTGTCTTCTCTTCCCTGACATGTTGTGGAATGAGATGTAGTGTTGTTGATCTAGTTGTCTAGTATTACAATTGCTTTACTATCAATATCTCACTATACACCCTATACAATAACACTGTTGATAAATTTACCTGACAGCCTTGTTTCACAGGAAATTGTTTTACCTGGAGGCCCTCAATCCAAAAATTCTAAACATCACGTGATACACAATGAGGGTTTGTCACACAAAACCCTCTGCCCTTTTTTAACACAGCCACGAAACCAAATGAGACACCCGACACCACCAGCAGTCAATTTTTTTCAGTTTCCCAGAGAAAGTGAGAAAGAGAGGAAAAAATTCTAGTGAGAGTCCTTGTGCTCTCTGTAATTTACTTGACCTGGTTACCTTTAATTTAAATCTATCACTATAGTTTTATTACTGTTTTGTTCTTATTTACCATCCATTAAAGGTTAACTAATAATTTATTAAAGTATGTACTCATAAAGAATAGCCAGTACTGCATCACTATGTTAAGCATCATCTGGAGAATTGTAATGTATATGGATGAAATGACCGTTGAAATCGACTCAAGCACAGAATGAAATATGAATCAACTTACAAAAGATATAGAAGAATCTATGAGAGTGGAACGGTATAAGACAAAGATAACAGCATATGATATTGCTCAATATCAATCAGATTCATCAACTTGAAGTAAATCATCAGATAGTCAAGTCAAGTCAAGTCAAGAAAGATACAAGTAAACTTAGACCAACTCAATGCCCAAGTGGTGATGATAGTAGTACAAGAACTTATAAGACTTAAACGAACAATTACTAACATAATACTCATTAATATAGAATGCCTCCAAAGATTCAACAATCTAAAGCTGCTAAAGCTGCCGCAGCTATGGCTGGTGGTAAGAAATCCAAGAAGAAGTGGTCCAAAGGTAAGGTTAAGGACAAGGCTCAACACGTTGTTGTCTTAGACCAAGAAAAATATGACAGAATCTTAAAGGAAGTTCCAACTTACAGATACGTTTCTGTTTCTGTCTTAGTTGATAGATTAAAGATTGGTGGTTCTATTGCCAGAGTTGCTATTAAACAATTAGCTGATGAAGGTGTTATTAAACCAGTCTTAAAGCACTCTTCTCAATTAGTTTACGTCCGTGCTACTGCTTCAGAGTAAATTAATAATCAGAAATGACAACTACATATTTAATATCAACATAACAGTATAATATAATAAATTATTATTTGTATATCATTTTTACTTAGGTAGGCAAAGGGTGGTAGAGAGATCAAAATCTCGTTTTACAACATGAAACTGGTTGTATGTACAGTACATTTTGAGTGGGTACATCCCTGCACCACCAATTTTATAGGGGGAAGGGAAAAAAATTTTAAGAGGAAGAAGGAAGAAGTTGGAAAAGTTGTATAAATTTCAATCCAATTACCTTTATTCCTTCTTTTCTCTAATCTTTTCTTCTTCTCTTTTCTTCAACAACAATGTTCAGCAGCATGTAAGTATTCAACTAGATATTTCAAATATTTGATCCAACTAGCAAATTTAACGTTTCAACACGTTTGTTTTCTTCTATTTTTAACCCTCCTAATCCAACCTCTTCTCTTGTCTTCAAGCTTGTTCAAGCTTCCAAAATGATGAATGTGTCACAACACTTTTATTCGGTGAATTTGAAAGATGAGCCATAGAATAATACATGCATCACCATCTGATTTACTTACCTACTTGTCAGAAGATATGGAGGGAACTATGAAAGGAAGGAAAAGTGGTGAATTGATTTTGCTAGATCGAGGTCAAAAACTTTTACAAGCAACTCGATTACTAACTAGTATATCACTATAGTGTTGCTCCTGAGATCAAATGGTATGTTTCCAATAATAACAACAACAGCTCAATTGAATCAAAGAATTCACAATTTCAATTCATTTCAAAAGATTTTTTATGATGATAAACTTAATTATTCAGTTCTGCTTCTGAGAAAGAATGAAGATACTCCATTTACCAAAAGCTTACTTGTCTGATTACAAAAGTCTTTTGAATATTATAATTGAATTGAAGTAAAGTGATTTCTTATTTCATTGTTCAATTTACAGCGGTGTAAATTGACTTAATTATACAATTACTAACATAAATCTTACGTATTGTTTTACATAGAAAAATTTAATAAAATTCTTGGTCTAATTTAGACTGTTTTGTTCTCATAAATGCTTTTGTTCTTCCCCAAGCTTGTACGATCTTTTGATTCTTTTGCTTTGAAATGATTTTGTCTAATTTCAATAGTAATGAGTAGAGTAACATTCTTGTTGATTCGTTTTGTAAGACTCTTAACCAGTAAAACATACCATAGATGATCAATGCAAAACCTGATGAACCTCTCATTAGTAATGTGTCAACGGTCAATAACAAGAACAAAAAGAGTTCATCGTATACAATAACCAATTTAATTGGTTTCTGTAATTTGAGTATTGGTTTAATGTTGAAAGTTGCACTCAATTGTAGGATAGAAATACACAAGTATGGTAAGATCTTGAAGAATGAATTTCTGTTGAAAAACCAAACAACTGAAAGTAATAAATATTGGAAATTTGAAGTACCTAACAGGCTGAAATACGAAGGTATAGATTTCTTGTTATATTGTGATAAGAGTGAACTTGTGTATGATAACCAGACTCCAATTAGCACTAATCTGTATGAGATTCTAGGGATCCAGTATTTATGAGACTGACGTGTAAAATAGTAAACAGCGTGAACAAAAGACAACACCAAAGTCAAACCATGACCAGCAAGCCATAATTGCTTAATCATTGATTTCTTAGGTAAGTTCTTCTTTCTGCGAAGTTTCTTCTTCTTTGTTGATGATGATTCACTTGAAATTGCATCTACTTTAACTGATCCATTTGAAGTAGGAGATGGAGTTGGTGGTGATTCAGAATTGGTGTTCAAACCTACTGAAGCCAATGGCTCTGCTGCGTTCGACATCCTGTTGAGCTAATTATCCTTAATCTTGAAACAAAGAGACAACAATTGCAAGTTACGCAGAAGCAAACAGTTCTTGCTTATATACCCTAATACTTATAATATACATTTGCTATAAATTTCTCATAGTTAAGGAATTTTTAGTTTTAACATGAAATTAATAAACCGACACGACATTCCCCAAATTTTGTTTTATCTCTCTCTCTCTACAACACTTTCCAATGTAACAAAATCTGACATTTTTTTCATTATTATTTCCTTATATTACTTGAATACATATTTACTTAAACCCTTAAACACTTAATTGAACAACTTGTTCTTCGTTGATAACGTCTTTGTAAGGAGCTAAAGCATTGGCAACTGTGACTTTAACGAATTTTTCAGTCTGTTGTGGAGCTCTACCGATGAAAGTAGATGGATCTAATAAAGTATCTAATTTATCGTGGATTGGTTTGAAATATTCTGTATTCTTAATTCTTTCAATTAAGTCGTTGTCACCACCTTGTTCCTTAACAACAGCAGCAGCTTGATGAGACAAGACTCTTATTTCTTCATGACAGTCTTGTCTTGAACCACCAGCTTCAACCATAGCCATGATAATATTTTCAGTGGCCATGAATGGTAATTCAGATTTGATTCTTCTTTCTATAACTTTTGGATATACGACTAAACCAGAAGTGATGTTGTGTAAAGTAGATAATAAGATATCAGCAGTTAAGAATGCTTCAGGGATAGAAATTCTTCTAATAGCAGAATCATCTAAAGTTCTTTCAAACCATTGAACAGATGAAGTTTGGAAAACGTCCATATACAATGAACCCAAATGTCTTGATAATGAACAGACTCTTTCGGATCTCATTGGGTTTCTCTTATATGCCATAGCACTTGAACCAATTTGAGATTTTTCAAAAGGTTCTTCAATTTCCTTTAAATTAGCCAATAATCTAATATCAGTAGCCATCTTGTGACATGTAGCACCTAATGAAGATAATGGAGCAATGGCATCAATATCAATTTTTCTAGAATAGGTTTGACCAGTACATGGATAAACGTGTTCAAAACCTAATAATTGAACAACTTTTTCATCTAATTCTTCAACTTTATCATGATTACCATGGAATAAAGATAAGAATGAAGCTTGAGTACCTGTGGTACCTTTAACACCTCTTAAACCTAAATCATCTCTTGCTCTTTGCATGTTTCTTAAATCCCATAATAATTCTTGTAACCATAAAGTAGCTCTTTTACCAACGGTAGTTAATTGAGCAGGTTGGAAATGAGTCCAACCTAAGACTGGTAAGTCTTTGTACTCTAAAGCGAATTTGGATAATCTGTTGATAACATTGACTAATTTTGGAATCAAAACATCATAAGCGTCTCTCAAGAAGATCAAATCAGCGTTATCGGTAACGTAACAAGAAGTAGCACCTAAATGGATGATACCTGCAGCAGAAGGACAAGTTTCACCAAAGACGTGAACGTGAGCCATAACATCGTGTCTAACTTTAGCTTCTTCTTTCTTAGCGGCTTCAATTTCCTCATCGGTGATTTCCAAATGTTTGGACATTTCTTCAATAGCTTTATCGGTAATAATGTCTAATCCAAGAGATTTTTCAGCAATGGCTAAATTATACCATAATTTTCTCCATGTTGAGAATCTGTTTCTTAAAGAAAAGATTTTACTCATCTCTTCAGAAGCATATCTGGATGAGAGTGGTGTAGAGTATGAATCGTTTGACATTTTTTGAGGTTGGTTGTTATCAGTTAGTTACTACTATAAAGTCAATGATATCGAAGAATTGTATAAAAGAAATCTCTTATCGTATCAATTTAGCAGGCATCACATTTATTTAAGTAATTTTTTGAAATTTTTATTTTTTTTTTTTCTTGCATTTTTCCTTTAATTTTTTATTATTAGCTTTTTGACTCTGATAGTGGAGTGGTTGGGTGGATTACTGTATTGTTATTTGTTTATACAGTACATGTTCTTACTGAATTCGGTATGTAATTCCTGTTGTATGGGTGTCTTGTTTTGGTGGGATCAAACTTGGTATGTATAGTGGTAAACTACTATATACAATTAGCTTATCTAAATACGCACGTTTCTGATAATCTGACACATTTACAGTGACTCCGACTATTTCCTGATAGCCTGTGTAAGTATGAACTTCCAGTCTGATCTGGCTTTCCTACTCAGTGGGAAGGTTTACGTACTCTTCTAACTTGTAGATTACATACTTTGAAGCTTGCTTGTTGTAGCTTGGACCCTACTTGCTCAGAGTAGTACCTACTATCACCATCCCCATCCCCATAATCAGTACTGTATTTAATGGTAAACTGATAAAATCGTGTTGATCACGTGACTCTCAGAATAAAATTATATAATTTTTCTGATCTCAGAAATTTAAAGGCAGACAGACACGCGTCTCTAGTCTTTTAAACCTGTATAACTGATATCTCCTTGATGATCTAGGGTTGTAACTAGTCAATTAGTGCTACAAGTAATTAACACAACACTTAATGATGTCAAATCCAGTGATTCCTGTGCTGCAGCAAGTAGAAGCAGTGATAGACAAGACAGAGGCTGGTCCTCAAGATCAAGAAAATGCATCATCATCAGCAGCGACAACACCTGCTAAGACTAGTCTAAGTGACAGCAGACGCATAACTTTACAACGCGAGTACGAAGAAATACACAAATTGAACAACCTCATACAGAACACCACACAGAGCATAGGAAAGATCAATTCCGATATTAACAAAATGATAAAAACGACAGAGAATACCGATAAGTTGATAAATTACTGGTCTTCAATACTGATACAGAACAAAGACAACATGAATGTGATTCAAAATAAGAATTTCCAATTGAGCATAGATGAGAAAGAACTCGAGGCTGATGAAGCTGAGTACGCTGCTTTGCTTGAAGAGTATGAGTTGCTCAAGAAGAAATGAGTGATACCACTCAATTATTTATTTATTTATTTATGTATTTATTATATACATAGACACCCGGTTAATATAATCAGACAATGTAATAATTTATTCAGTGTAAATAAATATATATAAGTGTAAAAAGAGAAATCAATAATAAAATAAATAAGTAAAGGTAAAAAAATCAAAATCTATTTGAGAATCTTACAGATTAAGTCATTTGCATCAACAGAATCATTTTCTTTGACAATAACTTCACCAACTTTACCCGCTACAGGAGCAGAAATGACCATTTCCATCTTCATTGCACTTAAGACACAAATTGGATCACCCTTTTTAACTTCAACACCAGGATGAACACGAACTTCAATGATAACACCAGACATTGGTGCACCAACTTCGTTTGGATTATGAGCATCTGCTTTTGGTCTAGTGACAGTCTCAACGGCAGCGGTCTTATCTTCAACAGTAACTTTACGCATTTCACCGTTCAATTCGAAATAAACTTCTCTAGTACCAGTTTGTAAAGACAAATCACCAATAGCCATGACTTTAATAATCAAGACTTTACCTTGTTCAATTTCAACAGAAATTTCTTCTTGTAATTTAGGTGGTGCAAGGAAAAATCTTGTTGGTAATACTGATAAATCACCAAATCTTTCAATAATCTTACGATAAGTTTCGAAAACTTTAGGATACATGTTGTATGATGCAACGTCGTATTCTGTGATGTTATTACCAAATCTTGAAACTAAGTCTTCTTTGATAGACTTCAAATCATATGCTGGTAAGTTGAGACCTGGTCTTGAAGTTAATTTTCTTCTCTTACCGGAAATGACATTGGTTCTTAAAGGTTCAGGGAATCCACCATATGGTGTACCCATTAAACCTTCAAAGAAATCCAAGACAGAATCTGGGAAATCTAATTCACTTGCTAATTTTTCAACATCTTCTTTAGATAATTTATTAGAAACCATGAATTGAGCTAAATCACCAACGACTTTAGAAGTTGGTGTAACTTTCACAATATCACCTAATAACATGTTAGCATTTTCATAAGCTTTCTTAGTTTCTTGCCATTGTTCACCAAGACCAACTTGTTGAGCTTGGAAGATTAAATTAGTCAATTGACCACCTGGAATTTCATGGCTGTAAACTTCTGGATCTGGACCCTTTAAGTCGGCTTCGAAACAAGAATAAAGCAATCTCATTTCAGCCCAGTAAGAATCAAGATCTCTTGCTTGTTGTTCCATTATACCAGTGTTAATTTCACCATCACAAGCGGCAATGAAAGCAGACATTGATGGTTGAGAAGTTAAACCAGACATAGAATTAACTGCACAATCAACAACATCAGCACCTGCACGAGCACATGCAATATAAGTGGCAATACCTGTACCTGCAGAATCATGAGTATGAACGTGAATTGGTAATGATGGATACTTGGCTCTAATGGAAGAGATTAAAATCTTAGCAGCAGATGGTTTTAAAGTACCTGCCATATCTTTAATACCAAGTAAATGAGTACCCATTTCAACAATCTTATCAATTGTGTTCATGTAGTATTCTAAGTTATATTTCTTACCACGTTTTAACATATCACCAGAGTAACAAATAGTAGCTTCAACAACACCATTACATTTCTTAACAGCATCAATACCGACTTTTAATTGTTCTAAATCGTTCAAAGCATCAAAGACACGGAAGATATCAACACCTGCTTCTTTAGCTTGTGCGACGAAATGATCAATGGCATTATCAGGTAATGAACTATAAGCAACACCATTAGCACCTCTTAATAACATTTGAAATGGAATATTTGGAACTAATTTTCTCAATTTTCTTAATCTATCCCATGGATCTTCATGTAAGAATCTCATTGACACATCAAAAGTAGCACCACCCCAACATTCTAAAGCAAAAGCGTATCTAAAAGCATGTGCTGTAGATGGAGCAATGTTGACTAAATCGATGGTACGAACTCTAGTAGCCAATAAGGATTGATGAGCATCTCTCCATGTAGTATCCATGATCATACAACCGTCAAAAGCACGAATTTGTCTTGCAAATTGTTCTGGACCTTCAGCCAATAGATAATCTCTTAATGATTCAGGAGGTGGTTCATTCTTAACATCGATTTCCCAACCATTAACATCATGAACTGCTGGGATAGCGGCTTCATCTTGTAATTTAGGAAACCCGATTTGACCCTTGATTGATGAACCATTGACGCATAAATCAGCTAAGTAATTTAATAATTTAGTAGCTCTGTTCTTAGAAGAGACCATTTCGAATAATGAAGGAGTATCATCGATGAAAGTAGTCCAACAATTACCCTCAATGAAAGTTGGATGGGTTAATAAAGCTAATAAGAATGGAATGTTAGTCTTAACACCTCTAATTCTAAATTCAACTAAAGCTCTAATCATCTTTCTTCTTGAGATTTCATAGTTAGAACCTGAAGTAGAACATTTAACCAACATAGAATCATAATGTGGAGAAATAATAGCTCCTGCAAAACCATTACCACCATCTAATCTAACACCATTACCACCAGAAGATCTATAAACTTCAATTTTACCAGTATCAGGTTGGAAATTTTTAGAAGGATCTTCAGTAGTAATACGACATTGAATTGCAAAACCTCTTGTTGAAATTTTATCTTGTAAAAGGCCTAATTGTTGTAATGAAGCACCTGCAGCAATTTGAATTTGTGCAGCAACGATATCAACACCTGTAATTTCTTCAGTAATAGTATGTTCAACTTGAATTCTTGGATTAATTTCAATAAAGTAATGTCTATTTTGATTATCGACTAAGAATTCAGCAGTACCTGCATTTCTATAATTACAAGATTTAGCTAATTTAACTGCATCATTTAAGATAGCATCACGAACTTCTAAAGGTAAAGTTTTAGCAGGAGCAATTTCCACAACTTTTTGATGTCTTCTTTGAACAGAACAATCTCTTTCAAAAAGATGAATAACATTACCATAATTATCAGCCAATAATTGAACTTCAATATGTTTTGGTTTATCTAAGAATCTTTCGATAAAACAAGTACCATTACCAAAAGCAGTTTTAGCTTCAGATGAAGCTCTTAAGAAAGCATCACCAATATCATCACCTTCTCTTACAACTCTCATACCTCTACCACCACCACCAAATGCGGCTTTAATAATAACTGGATAACCATATTTATCAACAAATTCTTGAGCTTCTTCAACTGTTTCAATTGGTCCCGGGGTACCTGGCACAACGGGGACACCATTTTCAATTGCCAAAGTTCTAGCAGAAACTTTATCACCAACAGAATCAATAACTTCATGAGAAGGACCAATCCAGATAATACCATTTTCTTCAACTTTTTTTGCAAATTCTGAATTTTCAGAAAGGAAACCATAACCTGGATGAATCATATTAACGTCATGATCTAAAGCTATTTTAATAATTTCATCAATTTGTAAATAAGCTTGAACTGGAGAGAATTGACCTCTTTTACCAATGACATAAGCTTCATCAGCTTTTAATCTATGCATTGACAATCTATCTTCATGAGAATAGATTGCTACAGTATGCATTGACAATTCATGAGCAGATCTAAAGATTCTAATTGGGATTTCACCTCTATTAGCCACTAAAATCTTGTTAGTGTTTGATAAAATCTCGGAAGATTTTCTCAAATTGTGAAGAGAAGAGTGATCTTCCATGATTAAATGATTGATTGATTGATTTATTAATTGATTAATTGGATGATTAGATAGAAGAAAAGAAGAAATAAAGAAGAATACAAGAAAGAGGGTTTAGATACTTAATATAAGAATTACAAGATGATTCACTCAATTTTACGATTTTACAGCATTTTATTATTTCCGGGGTGCAAGAATTGACAAAATTGAAAAAATTGACAAAAATGAAAAAAATTTGATTAGTGCAGTACGTGACACTCCATGGCTAAGAAGACAAAGAGAATCCCGGAAATTGACTTATTGAGAAAAGAGAGAGGGAAAAAATGGTCATTTTTCTTTTGTTAGGGAAAAGCAACGGAGTTTTAATTGCACGGAGTTGTATTGTTTTATTAGATGTATGACTCAATTGTCAGTACAAATTGGTTTATTTTATTGATTTGATGTAGATATACTAGTAGTAGTAGTAGTATAATCATCCAATTTACATATTACATATTATAAATATCTTATACAAGTTATATGATTGGCTGTATGGCTGTATATCCCTTAATAAGACTATTACATAATTATAGGTACATTAAAATAGTAATTTATACATACATAGTGGATTAGAGGGAGTCAAAGAGAGAGAGAGTAAAAGAGAGGCTAACTATAATAATATAATTTTATTGTATTAACAGTAGATTAGTGGAGTGATTAGATTTGAGTATGGTAGGGTAACTACTCTTGTAGTACACCCTTGCACAGATATTATAAATCCCACGGAAAATACAGAATTAACACACCGTAAATTGTTGCAATGCCTAATCAGGTAATCCGAATATTTACATTTCCCAACAACAACAAAGAAAAGAAAAAAAAATAATAACAACGAAATACAAGGCAAAGACAAGAGAAGAGAAGTAAGAAGCTGATTTGTATACTTGTTTTGCCTTCTTTACTATTACATACTTTTTCTCTTGATTATACCTTACTAAGCAATGTCAAAGGATAGTAAAGATAAGACTAAACTAAAGTCTTCTTCTAAAGCTGATACCTCTGGTGGTAAGAGTGATACTGCTACTGATACTTCTACTGCTACTACTTCAGAAATGGCAAACTCAGATTCAAAGAAGGCTAGTACTAAAGTTAAGAAGAAGAAGACTAAGAAGAGTAAGAAATGTGGTTCATTTTTAACGAAGTTCTTATTTGGATTGTTATTATCAATGATCATACCATTATCACTATTCCCAATTTCAACCTTATTAAAATGTCCAATAACCGATTTAACTACTTTTGATTCAAATAGCAATAACCAATTTTGTCAATTGTCAAACACTTATATCAAACCAACTTACTCAAATTTGATAGATTTTCAATCTAAATTAGTTCAAGATGAAAAATTTATTAAGTTAAAAGATTTTACAATTGAGAAATCAGTTCAAGTACAAGGTAAAATTGTTGAATTTGGTGAAATGACTAAACATGTGATTAAATATCACTATGAAAACTCAGTTAAACCAACTGTCATTAACTTAACAAATAAGACTTGTACTGGCTTGATTAATTTGTATTTCAAATCATTGGATTTCATAAATTTCCACTATAGATTGTCTTTCTTACCATTGTTCAACAAATACTACTATATCTGTAAATTAGATAAATTAGAACCATATGTTGCAGCAGTTAAGAATTCAGTCTATTACAAATATACAATTGATTCATTAATTCGTTTTATAAACTATGTTTACAAGACTTATCAAGAGTTTAAAATTGCTTTTCAACAGGATAAATTACAATCAAAATTCTCACAAGAATACTTGAATATTGAAGATAAAAAATTGTTCTTAAAGAATGAGTTCAACAAGTTCATTGAGAAAAGAGATTCACTCATTGATAATTTGAAGAATAAGAAATATTTCAATGAAAATACAAAGACAATTGATGATGAGACTGAAACTACATCAGAGACAACAGAATCAGTTCCAACAAGTTTAAAATATAAATTAATCTTAACCCAGATTAGTAAAAGTGCAGTTGATGATTTTACTACACAGTTTGAAAATTTAGAAGAAGAGTACAAGAAGAAATTGAATGAGGAAATCTTACCTAAAATTAGAGACTTTTCATCTATAACTCAAACAGGATATGACTCAGTTCATAAATTAATCAATGCTGTTAATAAATATAAAGATATTAATGATGAAAATTACGTCTCAAGACAAGATATGAGAGATGAATTAGCTTTTGTTTCAAATAACATGAACAACAGATCAGCTGAACTTCAAAATGAAATCAAGGAATTACAACACAAGTTCATTTCTGAAATCTTGATCATTCGTTCATCAATTTTAGAAATCTTAGAAGAATTCTCTGAATCTACATTGAATGAGTACTCAAAAGAGATCATCACTAATCACAATGATGATTGGGAAGAATGGAAAGAATTCAATAATTTAAAGAATGAAATCTTTAATACAAGAGATAAGATCTTAACCGTTGATGCAACACCTACTGAATTGAACAAGATTATTAATAACTTGACCGGGACTTTAAGAGTATTAACCAATGATGGTGGTCAGTATTTAGCTATTTTGAGAGCTAAGGCTAATATAGAGTTTCAAATGAGAGAAAAGGAAGAAAGAGAAGCTAAGTTAAAGAGTGAGAGTGAGAGTAAAGAGAGTGAGACTGTTGAAGAAGAAGAAGGTGAAGAGTATGACGATGATGAAGAAGAAGAAGAAGAAGTAATAACTTCAACTCGTACTATTACTAGAACTTTGACTTCTACTAGAGAGATTAAGAGTGAAACACCTGCTGAACCAACAGTGGTGGAGGAGTCTGAGCCAGAGTCTGAGCCAGTGGAGGAGGAGGAGGAAGAAGAGGAAGCCGAAGAAGAGCCAGAAGTAGAAGAACCAGTTGAAGAAGAGGCTGAAGAGGAAGACGAAGACGAAGCTGAAGAGTCAGTTGAAGAAGAAGAAGAACCAATTGAAGAAGAAATAACATCAACAATTCAAATATAATTAATCAATTAATCTTAATATGTAATTTACGTAATTCTTTGTTTTCAATAAAATAATACCATTTTGATATTTTAGCGATGTATATATGAGAAATTTAATTTTTGTGAGTAGAGTTGTTGATGAGATTTACTTTTAGGAGTTGTACTTTTTTACTTATTTTACACATAATCTACCTTATAATAGATAAAATACATTAATTGAGTGTATATAACATAGTTTACATTGAATTCAAGTCAATACTAAGGTCATATACTGGAATTGAGGTGATTGTAACTATATACAGGCACAAGATCGCAACAAAAATTTTGTTGTGCATAGATACAAGGAATTTACAGACAAGATCATACTTACAAAATCTACAATAACTAACAGATCATAAATAAATGGCAATTCAATTACCAAATTATATTAACATACATAATGAAGTTGCGTGTATACATGCGTTAGGTGGGTGAAATAGGTGTTTTTTATCAACTATTTTCAACTATTTTCAACTATTTTCAACTATTTTCTAAAACTCAACAATTCTCACACCATCTTTATCAATAACTTTAACATTTAAACCTTTAAAATCCACAGGCATTCTCTTATCTAATTCATCATTACATAATTTCAATAATTTTAAACCATCTTCTAAAGTCATTCCCTTTTGATAATGTCTATCTAATAATGACATTGTATAAAAAGCTGCATAACCATGTGCACAATAAGGTAAATCAACTCTTGTACCTAAATAATCAATCATACTTAAAAATACTTTATCTTCCTTTTGATCTTCAACTTCATCATAACCACCTAATATAACTTGTACCTGATATGGTGATCTAGATCTAATACTTTGTGCTAGTTGATTACGAATAAATGATGCTATTTCCTTAGGTCTCATTTCAAAAGATTGTTTTAAACCATTATTACTTCCTTCACGCATTGAAAATAATTGAACATTAGCTTGAATATATTCTGCAAATTGTGTTGTATCTCCTGATTCACCAGTATATGCTAATAATGTATGCTTGTTTAATTCACGAGTCTTATCATCTGAATCTTTTAAGATTGATATACCCCTTGTAAATGCCTTAGACGTGGCAATTATCACACTGTCTTCTACTCTTATTCCTAATACGATATCCATGATTTTCTATCTCAATTGTCTATATATATTGAATAACTGATCAATTCAATCACTTCTTATACACTCCTTCCTACATACAAGTGGCAAAATATAAAGTCTCACAGTGTGCCTCTCTTTCTGTCGAGCTTTGAATTTTGAAAAATAAGAAACACTATACACCTGATATACTACATTGATTACATAACCTACTTTGTTTTTTTCCAAAAAGTTTACTTCCTTTACTTCCTTTACATTATTAACTTAACTCATTGAATGCTATTGCAGATATATACAATATATAACCCCATTATTTAACTAGTAAATAATCGAAAATAAATAAATAAATAAATAGAATATAGTTTATACTTAATGTAACTGTCTCTCAGCATCTTCAGCAGATGCATACTCTAATCTCTCCTCTTCTTGTTTCATAGCCAAATCGATATCACCACCATGGGCATTACCAGTACCTTCTTCATTGTGGTGTATTCTATTGACTTCAGAATGATCAGGACATAATTCAGCACCTCTTCTACCAATCAAGTACCATGGTAAGTTAAACAATTCTTCCATACTTTCTAATGATCTACCACTGACTTCAGGTAAGAAGAACCAACAGAAGAATAATCCCATCACTAAGACACCAGAAAAGAAATAGAAAGCACCAAAATTGTTCATACCTAACAACATAGAAGGTAATGCCTTAGAGTTACCATATTGATTGGCAAAATGGAAAGTCATGATAATAGCGGTACCTAATGATCTAACTCTTAATGGTAAGATTTCAGAATTGATCAAGTATTGAATAGAGTTCCAACCCACGGTCCAACCAATACCATTGAAATAGATAGAGGCAATGGCACCTTGACCTGCTCTTTCTTGTGATCTTGTTAATGGAGTAGTTCTATCAGAATCAGCAGCTTCTGGAACAATAGCCAAGTAAGTACCGAAATACAATGAACTTATCAATTGAATACAGATACCAATGTACAAACATCTACGACGACCAATGAAATCAATGAGGAAGAAAGCAGTTAAATAAGCTGCAGAGAATTTAACAACACCTAAAACGGCAGTCATCATCATCTTATCGGTTTGCTTTGACTTACCAACCATAGCAAATAATTCTGGTGCGTAAATTGTAATAGCATTAGCACCTGACCATTGACCTAAGATTTGAATAGAAAGACAGACTAACATTCTGAATCTGATCGATTTAACAGTGATCAATTCTTTCAAGTTTCCTAACAAAGTAGCATTGTTTAATGCCTCGGCTTCAATGGTTAATTGTTCATTGATATCTGAGATTTCACTTAAGATGTATGGGTGATCTTCTGGTAAGTGCCTGATTTTACCGAAATTGATAATAGCTTGATCAATATTACCTTTCTTGATTAACCAACGTGGAGACTCAATACAGAATAAGAATGAACCAATGAAAATCAAACCAGCGAGGATGATCTTAACCATAGTTGGGTAAACCCATTGGTTTCTTGAATCATTAGCAACGTGTAAGGCAGTACCATAGTTGGCAAAGTAAGCCAACATGATACCAAAATAAACAGCACCTGCAAAGATACAGTTACATAAACCTCTAATGGATTTTGGAGCAACTTCGGATAAATACACTGGACCACAAACCACAGTAGGACCGATGGCGAATAAACCTTCTAATAATCTACCTGCATATAATTGACCAACTGAGTGAGAAGTGATTTGAATAACAGCGGCAATCACCCACATAATACAACCAAGTTGTAAAGTTCTAATTCTACCAATACGATCAACTAATTGTGTACTTAAGATAGCACCACCTACAGATCCCAGTTGGACCATAGATGTAATATTACTTTTCAAATTAGCCAATGCACTTGATGATTTAGTTGGGTCTTTTAATCCGAATTCTGCAATGAAATCAATTTGAGCAACAGTACCTGAAATACAACCTTCATCATAACCTCTTGCACATCCTAAAATACCAAACACAAACACACTTAAGTACAGTGTCCAGTTGTAAATTTCAGGTGGTGAGTTATCGGAATTGATTGAATATTTCCATTTACTTTGCTTTGTGTCGTTAGTTGTACCATTAACATAATCTTGATTGTGAAGTTCTTCAACTTTTGAGCTATCAGACTCTACAGAGTTTATCGATTCGTTAGTCATAGCCTATATCTATAATACTAAAATGTATAAGAGATTAAATTGGGTAAAAAAATAAGCAAAAACAGAGAAAGTTAAGAAAGCCAAGAAAATTCAAGTCTTGGCTGAAAATATGGAAAACCGATTACTTTTATAGTGAGATATGTCCTATAACGAAAATTTTACTATAAGAAAATTATTACTCACTTGCTGACACTGTGTACAGTATGGGTACCTGTGATTCCTCCTCTTTCTCTTACATACTAACTATGCAAAGCAAGAAAGTTTAAAGTGCGAATTTTAAAGTGGGTGTAAAAATTAACTACATTCGGACACTATAACAATAAAATATTCCTATTGTTCTTATCAGATAAAACGTCATGAAGAAAAACAATTTTCACAGCAAATAATAGTAGAGTAATTTGTAAAAAAGTGAACGCGTGACCCCGCATTGCGATTTTTTCTATTGTTCTCTTCAAGCTAGTTTTTTCTGTTGAGGTTGAGTGGAATTGAGGATGGGATATTTCTAGATTTGTCAATTTATCCTCCAAAGGGGATTAAAGTGTATTCGTGGGTATCGGAGTGGGTATCTATGAGCACTTATATTTGATTGTAGTCCGAAGTATAGAGAATTAATACCATTAGATACAGAACACAAGTTAGTACTTACCGGGGTGGAGAAGATCAGGGGGACGGCCACTTAATTTTTCTCACTTTCAGAATTCTGGGAGTACAGAAATTGCGTGCTGCGTGGCTTTAAAGTTTAATGGTCATAGTTTACCCCACACAGGAAAAACTTGGAAAAATTTCTTGTGCTCGGTCTTTTATACTAAGTTGATAAAATATTCCGATTACTAAGTGTGTTTTAGTTAGAAAACGGTTTCTTACGAATTTGATAACGTGTCTATCTGGTACATGGTACCCCTCAAAAGGACCCCTTACTGTTCGTAATAATACGGATTATTTTAGGGAACGGAATATCTTACACAATTTGCATAATTTAGTGTAAATCCGCAATAAATATTGATTGAATAATGTATGTATGTATGTATGTAGAAAAATAAAAATTACCTAAACAAGTAAGCATAGTAGCTCCTTAATAGATAAAATAAAGTTAAAAGTTAAAAACAGTGTAAGTAGAATTAGATTAAACAACTTGAGCGCTCTGCTTTGGCTTTTCATTGACGTCTTCAGTGGTTTCAACAGTAGGTTTGTCTTCGTCAGTATGGTGTATTCTGTTGACTTCAGAGTGGTCAGGACACAATTCAGCACCTCTTCTTCCGATTAAGTACCATGGTAGATTGAATAACTCTTCCATACTTTCTAAAGATCTGTTACTGACTTCTGGTAAGAAGAACCAACAGAAGAATAAACTAATAGCTAAGACACCCATAAAGAAGTAAAAAGCACCAAAATCATTCGTTGCATCCATTAAATGTGGTGTAGCTTTGGAATTGGAATATTGTAAAAGGAAATGCATCATCATAATAAGAGCACTTCCCAAGTTTCTCACTCTTAATGGTAACATTTCTGCATTGATTAAATATTGAACGGAGTTGAAACCCATTGTCCATCCCATACCATTGAAGTAAATTGACGCAATAGCACCTTCACCTGCTCTCTTTTGTGATGATGTCAAGACAGGATTATCCTCTTTTGCTTCTGGAACCAAGCATAAGTAGGTACCAAAGTAGAGTGAACAAATGAATTGAATTGCAATACCGATGTACATACATCTTCTTCTACCAATTTGATCAATAAGGAAGAAGGCTGTAAGATATGCTGATGTGAATTTAACAACACCTAAGATAGCAGTCATCATCATCTTATCTGTTTGCTTAGGTTTACCAACCATGGCAAATAATTCTGGAGCATAAATAGTAATAGCATTAGCACCGGACCATTGACCAAGGACTTGAATAGCTAAACAGACTAACATTCTATACCTGATAGATTTAACAATGACTAATTCCTTTAATGAACCCCAGAATGTGGTAGATCTAGCGGCTTCAGCTTCAATGGTTAATTGTTCGTTAATGTCTGAAATTTCACTGAGAATATATGGATGGTCTTCTGGTAAATGTCTGAGCTTGGTGAAGTTAATAACCGCTTGCTCAACGTTACCTTTTTTGATTAACCAACGTGGAGACTCAATACAGAATAAGAATGATCCAATGAAAATCAAACCAGCTAAGATAATTTTAACCATAGTTGGGTAAACCCATTGGTTTCTTGAATCATTAGCAACGTGTAAGGCGGTACCGTAGTTAGCAAAATATGCCAGCATAATACCAAAATAGACAGCACCTGCAAAGATACAGTTACATAAACCTCTGATAGACTTTGGAGCGACCTCTGAAAGGTAAACAGGACCACAAACAACGGTAGGACCAATAGCAAATATACCTTCTAATAATCTACCAGCGTATAATTGACCAACAGAATGAGATGTAATTTGAATAATAGCCGCCACAATCCACATAATACAACCAAATTGTAAAGTTCTAATTCTACCAAATTTATCAACAATGTAAATACTTAAGATTGAACCACCAACAGAACCTAATTGCACCATTGAAGTGATATTACTTTTCAAGTTTGTTCTATACTCTTCAGATTTTGATTCATCACTTAATCCAAATTGTTCTTTAAATGCAATCTGAGCAACAGTACCTGAAATACAACCTTCATCATAACCTCTAGCACATCCAAGAATACCAAAGACAAAGACACTTAAGTATAATGTCCAGTTATATATTTCTGATGGTGAATGGTCGTTGTTTAATTTGTTGAAGAAAATCCTACTAAACAATCCTCTCTTCTTTTCATTACCGCCTTGCTGATTATTAATTCTATTAGCTTCATCTAACTCTCTTTGAATCTCATTCTCAAGCTTAGAAGCTGTAGTAGAAACGTCTGATATAATTGATCTAGCCATTTTTAATTTGTTTACTTTACTAGTAAATATTGTTATTGAAATTATACAATGACTAATTACAAGATTTTTTGAAACAAAGGTTCAACCCAGGTCTATATATACACATTTTTCTACAAAAATTGGAGAGCAATGTACATGGGCAACATCATGAAGATGACCTTACCCCAACCAAAACCCCGGTAGCAATATCACTAGTAAGGTCATAAAAACCACACATAAAATGAATAAAGGTCATGTCCAATGCTAAAAAAATGAATTACAAACATATTGAGTTTCTTGGCATGTTGGCATTCACACGAAAAGCTGAGAAAGCGCCGAGCAAGAGCGGAAAAATTAACCACTTGCGCGTTTAAAACAGAAATTGGGCGATTACTTAACATATTCGATAACTTTAAAGATAAAGATATACTAATACATAAACTTTTATCTTCAAGTTGTTGTAAAAACATTGATAAACATCTAGTTTCCAAAATACATAAAATATCAAGTTTTATCTAATATCTGAAAACAACCCTTACATTAAAAAAACATAGTAGAAAGAAATCTATATGACTGCTATTGTTTATTCAACCTAAACAAGTAGCTTACCGAAAAAGATACCTAACAATTAGAAATTTCAAATTTAGAAGCGTTTTAATGCATAGACAGTTAAATTTTTATTAGAAATGCAACAAAAAATTGTAACACGTTGTATTGCTTCACACTACTACTTGCTTACGCTATACAAAACTGCACCGCACCACTCAAAGCAATTTTTCTTCCCTTCAAAATTTCATATCTCTCCCTCTCAAGCTAAATTTGGCAAAACACTAAAAAAATAATTTCTTACGCGGGGAACAAATGCATTGTTTAAATTTCCTAAGGATCCATCAATGCATACTCCTTTTTAGGCCCCGTGATGTATAGATTATCCTTCATTTGAATAAAAAACCCCCTATCAAGATTATATTTTCCTAATTTCTCCGTATTACCCCACAACGTTAAGTTGATGTTCATTAGTGTTCATTAATATTCATAGCGAAACTATGTTTCAAATTCCCTCAACAAAGCGCCATTCTTGCTAAAGTTTATTAAAATTTCAAGAGATATATTCAGGAGATCAAACGTTGCCAACAAAAAGCTTGAACTCTGGAAAACAGCGAGTAAACTCCTTGAGTTCTTCCGATCACCAGACTCTATCTTCCCCTCACATCGAACTCAAAACTGATAAAAAAATTAGTTATTCAATATTGCATCGTAAGATTTAGGGTCCATGTAGTTTGATAGGTACCGATACAGATACTATTCTGGGGTAGGTAATATACAACAATATTTCAAATCTCAGTGTATTATCATTATTACTTACACTGACGTAATATACAAAAAAACTATTAACATTTCGGTGATTCTATGCACTATTTTGACCCACTTTAATTTAATACTATAACCATTCATTTCTTCTGTCTCTTCTTGGAAGGATTGGTATCCGACTCGTCTCCTATTTCTTCCGATATCACTTCTCCACTTTTACTTTCCAAGTAGTTATCGATAAAATTCAACACTACTGTCTTCAACTCATCATTGTTGACCACTATCACGATCATACCATCGGAACCAACGTCATATTTGATGTTCTCCTCGTTTGGATATGCAATTTCACTATCGAATTTGTCGAAAAATTCATTTATACTAGTGAAAGTCGTAATATTACTCAGTATTCTTTCTTCTAAGTCCGAGGCTTCAACGGATTTACCATTACCGTCTCCATCTTCACTTAAGTCTTCCTTTGCTGTGCTGAAATTTTGTTTAACTAATACAATTCTGAATTCATGGTCCAGTTGATCATTTTCTGGCTCTCTGTACGGTATATATTCTTCTTCTTCCTGGGACATCCTTTCTGTGTGACTAATACCCTATCAATGGAGCGTATATTCTATGATTCTCTACGCGATCTACCTCTTTTGATCATACCCAACCTGTCTTCTACAGTATTAAAAAAAGTTTCGCAGGTCCAAAAAAAATATTAAAATTTTTTGTGAAATTTATTTTTGATTATCGCACATACATTGAAGGGTTTGTCTACAATGTACTATATTACATACATATTTAGCTATTATTCGATTAGTATCTTCTACTACCACCTCTGTAGCTACCTCTCGACCTGTAATCACCTCTTGAGCTACCACCATAACCACCGCGTCCTCCTCTATAAGGTCCACCCCTTTGATCTCTGTTGTAACCACTGCTACCGTAGCTGCTAGGTGGAGCGAACATTGGGTTTCTTTGTTGTGTGTATCTGTTGTCTTGATATGATCCCATTGAACCTGAAGATTGCTGAGAATCATAGGAACTATATTCAGGATGACTTTGTCTGTAACCAGGCCCTCTACTTGGTTCGTTATTTTGCGATATATTTTTGATAGCATGATGAACAGTTTGATTATGAGGATGTGATTGTGCTTGATTTTGTAAGTCCTGTAATCTAGAATGATAACCTCTACCACCTAAACCTCCACCGAGCCATCTCGGTTTCCAATTCTTCACTACTCTTCCTCTTTCTATATCTACCACTATTTTTCTACCATTTAACATCATTCCATTACCTCTCTGGAAAGCTACTTTTGCGTCTGCCACATTCTTGAAAACGATAAATCCATATCCTTTGCTTTTAAAGTTTTTATCCTTAACAACTCTGGTACTTTCAATTTCTCCGAAATCGGCAAACGCTTTTGATAACTCAACCTCATCTATATCATAACTTAATCTTCCTATGAAAATAGTCTTGTAAGGGTCTCCTCTAATATGTGGATCTTCTTCTGGGTTCCACGTTACAAGTTTCTCCTGTATGAACTTAGCATTTGCCAATTGTTTATTCAATTTGCCCTTTGGCTCTCCTTCAGGTTTTGTATTCTCTTTATCGCTGAACTCTTTGGAGTAACTTTCAAGCATGCTTGTGATATCAGCTAATCCTGTGATATTGGGTGTTCGTCTTTCATTGGTTGGGTAATCTATTGGCTCTATGTATCGTATTGGCTGCTTGGGTTGAAACAGTTTGCTCACTAAAGGCGTGAACTTGGAATCTCCTTTACCTAATGTATATCCAGCACTAGTCTGGCTTTGATGATTGTAACTCTGTTTATATGACATCTGGGTTAGCAATTATTTCTTCAAGTATTTTTCTCTATCTGCAAATTGCTATTGCTTACCATGTACTATATCGTTTGTAGATGTCACTGTTGGATGTTGGTAGCTAACACTAGTCGTATCTCAGACACTTTCTACGTTATCTTGTGAAAACCTCACAAAGCTCAAACTGGAAAAGTTCAAAAAATTTAGGATTTTACAAAAAGAGTAAACGCACCCCTCAAACCTTCAATATGTAAGCACTTGATACAAAAGATAGTTCGTGTTATTTTCCTTAGGCAGGGCTTGTCATTGATCCCTTAATAGAGCATTGTATATACTTAACACTATCTATCGTCTTTGCGCAATAGTAGCCATAGCTAAAGACAATTCATCAAAAAGCTAAGATGTCGCAGAAATCGTCATCCAGAGATGAACAGCTGTTGCCCATGTACAGTAACTCGATGAAAATTCACGATGAATCTTTACAGTTATCACACTCAAATGCAAGTTCAAGCTCGACATCGCCAAGGGCAAACGCTCAATTGATCAACAATCAGGTACAAGAAGGTGAAAATGGTGGATTCATTCCTGCACCTGGCTCAAAATTGAATCCATTGGCAAACAGGAAAAACTCAAACGCAACCTATGTTGATGATAAGCTTAGTAAAGAGCAGAAGGAAGCAGGAGGCTTACCAAAGCAAGACAGACCCCGTTTCACCTTACTTGTACTACTTTATTTATTACAAGGTATTCCAATTGGTCTTGCCTTTGGATCTGTGCCATTCCTTTTGAAATCTGGGGATCTGTCGTATTCAGAAGTTGGTATCTTCTCCCTTGCATCATATCCATACTCTCTGAAATTACTTTGGTCACCCATAGTCGACTCAATTTACTTCAAGAAGATCGGTAGAAGAAGATCTTGGATTTTGCCGGTGCAGACAGTAAGTGGGATTACCTTGCTTTGGCTTGGTAGAAACATCGATACAGTCTTACAGAATGTCAAAGATAACTTATACGCCTTGACATACACTTTCTTCTTTCTTATATTACTCTGTGCAACGCAAGATATAGCAGTTGATGGATGGGCACTAACTATACTGTCAAAGGATGCACTTAGTTTTGCATCGACCGCTCAAACAATTGGTTTGAATACAGGTTATTTCTTATCATTTACTGTCTTCCTAGCTTTCAATTCACCAGATTTCGCAAACTCATACATACGTAAAGTTCCAAAAGATGAAGGTGTAGTTACATTAGGTCAATATATGACTTTCTGGGGTTGGGTTTACTTATCTGTAACGTTGTTGATTTTTGCACTAGTTCCTGAAGATCCACTTCATCAAGACCAGGACAACAAGAAACGCTCTGATGAGCCACACTTTGACGAGACTAATATACCTTTGATGGATTTTGATGATAACGGTCACTCAATCAAAACACCTTCTTTCAGCTCATCATCTTCAAAATCTTCTTCATTATCTTCATTCGCTGCATTGAAATCAGTTTACTCCAAGATGTGGAAAGTCTTGAAGTTACACAATGTAAGACTATTTGTGATCGTTCACCTTATCTCCAAGATTGGCTTCCAAGCCAATGAAGGTGCTACCAATCTTAAATTATTAGATAAGGGTTTCTCAAAGGAAGATCTTGCAATTACTGTGCTTATTGATTTCCCATTTGAGATTATATTTGGATACTACGCTGGTAGATGGTCTACTGGTGATCAGCCATTAAGACCATGGCTCTATGCATTCCTTGGTAGAATCGTCGCTGCTTCAGTAGGTCAAATATTAGTGTGGGCATTTCCAAAGAGTGGAAAAGTCAATGGTGTTTACTTCTCCTTTGTGATAATGCAACATTTACTTGGTTCCTTCATGTCTACTGTCCAGTTTGTTTCAATTTGCGCTTTCCATACTCAAATTGCTGATCCTGCAATTGGAGGAACATATATGACAACATTAAACACCCTAAGTAATTTAGGTGGTCAATGGCCAAAGATCATTGTCTTATATCTCATTGACCATTTCACAGTTGGACACTGTGTACCAGTCGATAAGAAAAACGTATCACCTTTGGAAACTAATGTTTTTGAGAATGAAGCCTTTTACAATTGTGTGAGTTCAGATATGAAAAAACAATGTATTGCCGCCGGTGGAAAATGTCAATTAGTGAGAGATGGATACTACATTACTAATTTATTATGTATAGTTATTGGGTTAGCACTATTTTATGGTTGGATCAAAAGAACTGTTATTCACTTACAAAGTTTGCCTATAGGGGCCTGGAGGGTCGGAAAAAGTCATTTACCTATATGATAGAATTAGATTGTTCATTAGATGATTTGTATAAAGATATATATATGATTCGTTAAAGTAAGTTAATATATTAATTCATGACGTTAAAGTAGGTTCTGGGTATGAAATACGCTATTGTAATCGAGCCATAACTCCAAAACAGCCCAAAGAGTTTCTCTGCTAAGGAGTGGAAGTAGAGACTAGTAATAAACAACATCCATAGCCATAACAAAGAAATGAAGATAACTGAAACGACTGGATAGTTTAAAAATTCCATTATTGCTTGCACATAGTTTTTCTTGGAGAGGTCTGACACAATGGATCTTTTAAGATATACACACTCTAGTCTCATATTCTCTAAAGAGTAGCCAAAGCTGATAGCTTCGAACAACAAGAACATTGCTGATAGAGATAAGAGAAACACGTGACCTGAAGGATCATGTCCACCATACCATCTTCCTTTCAACGCCCTACAAGTTTGTGAGCTGACATGATGAGTGAAATAGTAATCATCATTCTCTTTGTTTCTTCTGAAAGGTAGTAGGGCCTCGATAACAAAATCCATAGGGATAAATTTCGCCAGCTGCTCATTGCCCAAGTTTTCAACTTTAGTCTTGGGTATGTCATAACATTTACCACCAGTAAGGACAAAGATTCTGTCCATAATAGGAGGTCCAAAAAACCATTGAGTATATAGTATCCAACATAAAGTGACTATCACAAATCTCATAATCGACTGGATCGGTATTTTGTTGCGTTGTCTATACTGATTCAAACTTAAGAGACAAAACACGAGTGTAGTCCAAGCCCATCCTTTCTTGACAAACACCACATTGAATATGTTCTTTTTCACTGTGAAGTAGTTATTTATCTGATCTGCAGGTGACATCAGGTATACAAAATGCCCTAGCAGTATAACTATTGGAAACACTAGTGCGATTGCTACTTCTGATTTGTTGAACTTTGTGAGATTGGACAGTTTTGTGAAGAACTTATCTATTTTGGCGAAATGCCTGTCCACTATCTGAGAATTTCTTTGCACGTTCAACATCTTTGTAATCTCAAGTGGGTCCAATGGCGTACAAACCTTCTGGCTTCCTGGTAGCGTAATCAAAACTAGAAGGGCAACTTTGAAATAAAACAAATCTTTGTGGGTTCTCCAGAAGATGCCAGATTGCGCGTCGATCTACTTTAATCTTGAAATTTCTGAGGTCGATTTTTTCCTTCAGGAGCTTTGGCTTTTTATCTATAAGAAATGCTAATCTAACTAGATGATATTGTTTCTTTCATTACAGATCAGTAAAGTAGAATTTGCATTGAACAACCAAACACATAACCACAGATGACTGAAAATCTTCCGACAAGATGGGAAATTGAACTGGAGGTAAGTACTCGATTCTTTCAAATGTTAGCCCTAATAATTTGAACACTTTACTAACTTCAATTATGCCAGTTTGTTCAATCCCTTGCCAACATGCAATACCTTACATATTTAGCACAAATGGGATACCTTGAGGACGAGAATTTCCTCAATTATCTTGAATACCTCGACTATTGGCGCGAGCCGGACTACGCCAAACAATTAGTGTACGTATGATACTACTTTTCTACAAGAGCGATTGAAGATCATTTTACTAATTACGATATAGATACCCCAATTGTCTCCATATTTTGACACTACTGAAGTCACCAAAATTCAGAAGAGAAGTTACAAAAGCAGATATGAGCACAATAGTATACAACGATATGGTGGAAAGATGGAGAGAGCCATTGAATCAGAATTCACCTAAACAGCAACAACAACAACAAGCACAGCAAACAGAGACACAACCCACCGAAGCCAATACAGAGACGAATAAAGAGGAAGAGAAACCAAACTCAACGACCCCAGCTGTTAAAATGGCTAGTGAGAGTGTATCACCATCAATAGTGCCCGCTGCATCTGCTACAACAAATTCAAACTCACCACAGCCGGCCCAGCAAAGCGCTCAATCTGGATCTCCCGCTGCTCCTAACCCTGATAGCTCTACCATGGACATAGACTAACTTCATGTAAATTAATATAAGCAATCCCTAATATACTGTATCTTAATGTAGTCGCTCTGTAACTCTCACCGCAAAGTCCCTGAATAACTCACCGCGAGAATCGTCTTCATATGGCGGTACATTTCTGCGCTGTAACAACTATCGCGCGAGACGATTTTCATTCTTTCGAGACTTTCTGATTTTCTCCTTTTCAATTCCAAATTGCCAGCTCCCCTTTATAATATTTGTGGGATATTACAATGATTACTAGATTGTTTATACATTCAATCCTAACATCATACAATTAATCAAATAATCAGTAGAGAGATATACTCCTGATTACATATACTTACAATGTCCGTCCCAATTGAATTTAGTTTATCCAAGGATCCAATTTACGATCACTGTTTCTCAGCTGATCGTAAAACAGTTGCAATTACCAAGAAGAATGATGTTGAAATATATGATATTTCAATGGCCGGTAAACCTAAATTAGTCACCACTTTGAAACATCATGACAAAACAATTACTGCAATTGATATCTCAGATGATGGTAAGATTGTCACCTGTTCTCAAGATCGTAATGCTTTAGTTTGGGAACCTTTACCTTCCGGTGAGTACAAGCCTACTTTAGTCTTATTACGTATCAACAGAGCAGCAACTTGTGTTAGATGGGCTCCAAATGGATCTAAATTTGCTGTTGGTTCTTCAGCAAGAGTGATTGCCGTTTGTTACTTTGAAGAAGAGAACGATTGGTGGATCTCTAAGCACATCAAGAAACCATTGAAGTCTACCATTTTATCCTTAGATTGGCATCCTAATAGCGTCTTATTAGCAGCCGGTTCAAGTGACGGTCATGCAAGAGTCTTCTCCACATACATCAAAGCAGTTGACTCTAAACCATCTCCAACCATCTGGGGTGAAAGATTACCATTCCAAACTTTATGTGGTGACTATACCTTGCATGGTGTCTGGATTCATGGTATTGCTTTTGCACCATCTGGTGATTTCATTGCCGGTGTTGGTCATGATTCTTCTGTTACATTCTTCTATCCAAGTGGTAACCCAGATATTCCAGAGCAAGCTGCAACAATCCACTCAGTCAAGACATCTTTCTTACCATTCAAAGCTATTCTTTTCGTCAATGAGTCCAAGGTTGTTGTTGCTGGTCATGATTGTCATCCATACATCTTTGAAGGAGACTACTCATCTGGTTGGGAACAAACACAATCAATTGATGATCCTCATCAAAAGGCTAAGAATGTTGGTGAAGTTCAACAATCTGCTTTGAACATGTTCAGACAATTGGATTTAAAAGGTCAAAGTGATCAATCCAAAAACTCATCCGCTTTATTAACCACCCACCAAAACACTATCAATACTATCAGAAGCTTCCAAAGTGACTCTTCGAATGTCTTAAGAATCAGTACATCAGGTAATGATGGTAAGGTTGTTATCTTCGATGTTTAATTGTCTTTTATCGTACAAATAGGAATGAAAAACTTACAGAAGATAAAGGTACATTTGATAAATACTATACATATAAATAAATAAAATATGCGACACGCACATAATTAAATTTCGAACAAAAAAACCTGATTTGAGCATACTATACTCAAACGTGAATAACAGTAAAAGCACACATTACACTCAATATGAATCCTCAGTGTCCTTTCCTCTAGCATATGGAGCAGCTGAGTTAGTCTGATCAGCATCTGCATCATTCACCACCTGATACACAGAACTCTTGAAGAGTGTGGAAACAACAGCAATCTTAGTCTCTAAATCTCTTAAGGAACCCAACAGGGCGCTCATACCATTTGCAGGATCTGGTGTATCGATTTGCTTGTTCAATTTGGTAACATCATTAGATAACTTTTCAAGATTGATAGCCAACTCCTGATACTCCTTCAAAGTTTTGATCTCTTCAGGCAAGAGTTGGTCTGTCATAGTATCGAAATCAATGGCATGTAGCCTAGTAGTGGATCCGGCCATCTTGTGCGTTCTAATGGATACTCTGAATGATGCAAATCAAGATTTAAACGCGTGAATATTGATCAAGCGTCCTATATCTACTATCGTGAAATAAGAGCATCAAACAAAATACAAGAAGTAGACGAGTCGAAGTTTCCCTTTTTGCTTTCAGAAAAAATCCTTGCGAAAACGGGAAATTTTTAAAACTTCAGGTCACGTGATAGTTTTGTCTTTGTGGTTTATCATTTGGAACGGCTCTATTAGTAACAACTGAACAGAAAGTACTTGTTTTAGTCTTTATTACTGGTAATTACGATGTAATTGGTACAAATTAAGATACAAATAGTACAATGAACTTGAAGCAAGTACATAAAAATTTTAAAAGTACATTGAAAAGTAAATAAACTAAAACGTGAAGAATTGAATGTATAGATAAATCGAAACCTAAAAAAAGCTAGAGCGATATAGTGTTTTGTATTTTGGATCAAACAAGCTGGCGCTCTTCCTCAGTCAATATTGGACCATTTTCAAAATAGTACTTGTGATTGATCAAAATTTCTGTTGATATTTCTTTGTTACTGTCGAATGGCGAAATATTTGGTGACATCAAAACCGAGAGCGCGCTAACGCTCATCTTATTATATTGCTTGTATTTCAAAACTTCTTGCAAGTAACTAAAGACAACACACAACACATTTTGATTAACCTGAGGAAGAGACTGTATAACAGATTTGATTTTGGGTACCGACTCAGTGTAATTGTTGGACTCACACAACTTAATAATCTCTTGAGATTGTGCATCTGGAATAATCATCGTCTGCAATGTTCTCATGTATCTTTTCAAGAGAGTAGCCACAGAATGAACATCAGGTTCTACCTCGAGCTTTCTATAATCACAATCATGCTCTTCGTTGAAAATTTGCTGAATCTTGTTGACCTCTAAGATCATACCATTAAGCCTAAAGATACCCTCATTGTAAACAGCTTTCTTCTCTGTAAGATAATTGATTGAGCGGTAAACAACTGATGGAACAGCCCTGTTGCCAATTTCCATGTTCTTAGGAGATAATTCAAGACCTTTTTCCAATGTTGAACCAAACATCTTATTCATAGGATCAACAACCTTACTGAATGTGTTTGATACCTGAACACTGGAGCTGCTGTGGAATGGTGAAGGATTGTTTGAGTTTGCAATACCTGGTGTTGCAACTGGCGTAGCCAACATGGTAGGTCCAGAGCTGGAATATGGCATTGCTTTAAAATCTAAAACAGACTCATCTGGAGTTTCTGCTATGGTCGAGCTTACACTTCCATTATTGCTGTTCATATTTGAAGAATTTTTGTCTTCAAGGTTGTGATTTGAAGAGCTGAAAACAGAAGCTATACCGTTGGTCAAAGAAGCATTAGGCATAATTGTATGACGTTTTATACCGAAAAATGATTTACTTGAGGAAGAAGGTGTAGGGGCAGCAGCGGTGGTTCCGCTGTCACCAGACGTAGAGCCACCTGCAGATGATGGTGTACCCAAAATTGTATTTTCAGTGGATACAATAGATAAGTTCGGACCAGCTGTATCATTACTTGCGACAGAAGCTTGATCATCACCTTGGAATCTTGCGGCATATTTTTGAACCAAACCAGTCCATTCTTCAGCATCAGAAACAGATTCTGCATAAAGTGTCAAAGTTTTGTTGGCCTTAAACTTGCTCTTCTTTTTTCTTTGAACCTGCAAAACTTGATTGTCCCTACTCACCGCTATTTCAGATAAGTTGAAAACATCTACTGCACCTTTGGTACCACATTCTGTAAAAGTGACGGTATTCTCAAGAGCATCAATCTTAGACTTACAAAGTTTATAAGATTTCTTGACTCTAGTAGATACCTGAACAAATATGTGTTCTCTTTCAGCGGTAATATCAGCATCAACATCTGGCTTGAAAAATGAATTGAACATTTTCCAAGGTAAAGCATTCTTTGGCAATGGTTTCATCAATCTGCATAGTTCTGCAATGTACATTTTGATAATTGTCTTATTACTGTCCCATGCTGGAGGATCAATTCTGAGGAAAGTATCAATAAGAGGCAGTTCTGGCAAATTAATAAAAGGTTTGATATAATGTCCCAAACCCTGCTCGTCAACTCTCATAATCTCAAACTTTCTAAACTCGTAATCTCTTTCCAAGAATTTAGAGTATTTTTGTCTGACAGGGTACAATGGAGTAATTTCACCTCTTTCGTTGTTATTAACCATAAACGTGATATATGAGTCTCTTGCCTTATTCATTATGGCATCAACATCAATTACTCCAAGCACAGTGATAACAGTTGTATCGATCATGTTAGATAAGTAATCAGGTTCATTGTCATAAGAAGGTTTGGATTGATGATTTTGCATTTGCATAGGCTGCTTTTGTCTTGATTGTTGTGGAGAGGAGAAAAATGAGTAATTGTTCGATTGAGGAGTGAAGTTTGGATTAACGGGAGATGAAATGTTACTTCCACTGTAGAAGGAGTTGTTGAATGATGTTGCATAAGGCGATCTATTATCTGGATATTGTTGACGCTGTGGTGACACCATTCCTCTGTTGTAATTCAATTGAGGAATACTTGAGGAAGAACTGAGACCCTGTGAATTGTAAGCGAGTTTCTGGTGATAATTTTGTTGTTGCTGCTGTTGCTCTGGAGATAATTGTAAGCGATTATTGAAATTTTGAATAGGCGATGGAGAGGTAAACTTCTTTTGGGTTGGAGTTTCAATTATAGATGGGGATCTGGCATATTCGTCATAGTTATCATCTACACTTCTAGTTGGAGTTGAGAAAACGGGATCAACTGAACTTAACTGTGTATCGGCTTTATCGCCTGATATTTTTCTCAAGTTAGTAGGAGAGTTGGTAGCAGAGTACAAAGAATCATTTTCATCTCTCAAGAAGTTTGATCTCGTACTAACCAATGGAGTACTGAAACCTTGTGTTGGAGCAGCGGTGTCAGCTTTATACTCTTCTTTCAAGTTTGTGGAATTTGCAAGAGAAGGTTCCACAAAGGGCTGTGCTGATGGAAGTGCTAATGGAAGCGCTGCTTGAGAGTCAGAGCTCTCCTCCATGAGTGGGTTGGAGCTGAAAGTGTCCAACTGTGAAATTGGGTCTTTGGAAACAGCATTAGGAACGTCACCACTCAAGTTGGGTTGTGTTTCGGTATATGGATCAAGCACTGCTTCTGGTTCATCTGTACCATTCGACTCTACCGGAGGTATATGTGAAAATTGAACAGCATTTTCTACTTCATCTTCATCCAATTTGGATGTGATATTATGATGTGCACCATCATCATTATCCATGTATTCGGATAAAATGTCCGTATTTTCTTCTGCCGCGTTACTGCCGATACGATAGTACTGTGGTGCTTGTGGCTGCTTCTCTTGAATAAGCGAAGAACTATTGTCGTTAAAGTAAAAGTCATCTTGATCATCATCGTCGTGAACTCCTTCACTACCATTTTGAGCTTCTTTACCATTGATACTGTTACTACCGCTACTGTGTTCCTTTTTCTCTAAAGTACCATTGGATCTATTTCTCGATAAGCTTCTTAAGTTCATATATTCTTTTCTCAAAGGTGAAATAGGCGAGTGAGTAGCTTTCATTGGCGAGCTCTTACGCGATCCTAATCTTCTTGGCGAAGACCCCATGATCACTTGAGGTACTATATCTTGTGAGCGCAATATGTTATCAGACTTATCTGTTCCATCAGACAATTCATCATCCCCAAACTCGCTGGATGCTTGTGCTGCAGCTTTTCTTGGTGATGGAGACACAGGGGAGGGTGAGCTTGGGCGAGACAATGCACCTTCTTTGTAAGGAGATAAAGAAGATTTCAACGATGATTGTTTGATAGGAGAGTATAATGAGCTTGAAACAGAATCAGCCGTGGATAGTCTGATCGAGTTCAAGTCTTTGCGTCTTTCACTTCTTTCAGGAATTTGAATTTGATCCTCTTTCACTGTTCCATTGGATTCTTCAGGCTCGGTCTGTCTTTTTGATTGTCCATTCAACTTGTCTAGTGCAATTTGTTGTTCTTGTGGTGTGTCCAAAGGATTGAGAAGTACCCCTTTTCTAGCTTCATTTCGAGAAGGTGTGGTTGGCTCAATGATGTGTATATCGACAGGACTTTTGTTAGTTTTGGTGTTATCTGTATCTTCCAAAAGTGGGTTCGACGTGTCAGCTTTTTGCGTATTCTCACTAGATGTCTTAGTAAGGTGTTCAATTGTCTTACTCAACTGATCAATTGTTTTATCTTTAACATCCAATAAACTCTTAAGCTCATTTATTTGTCTGAGCAGAGCAAGATTCTCCTTCCTTAAATCATTGATCTCAGTGTGAGGAGAAGGTGGCATCGTAGATGAGTTTACCGATTGAGATTGACCTTTTATCTGGCTTTGCATCGTTGATTCATTCGATATATCATGATTTGTATGTGTACTTTGCGACTGTTGGGTAGGTTCATCTCCTTCACTGTTCTCTGCATCATCTAGCGGATTTTTGAATGATGTTGGAGATGCCAACGGCACTTCAGAGCCTGGTGACGCGATATTCGTAGCAGGGAGTAGCGAGGAATTTGTGTGCATAGCATTTTGTCCAGTATAGTTATTTATTTGATTATTCTCACCCATGCTTTCATTACCACTGGGTGTATCTATACTGGCATTATTCGACTCAAGTTTCATATTAACTTCAGTCATTTCAATCCCTTTTATGAATTTTCAGAACGTGAAGCAAAAAAAAAGAAAACAAACGGGGCAAAAACGAAAGTAACTGTAAACAAAATTAGTGTATTGCGGGGAAACAACACAATGAAAAGAGTACTTGTACACTTCCTTGTGATGGCTAAGTAGTACGATAAAGGGCAAAATTTAAGTGAATCTAAATTATGTCAGATCTAGGAGAACAAGAGCAACGGTGATTAATACCACATAACTTTGATTACGCTTCAGGGGTTAAAAAAAATCTCACCTTGAGACTTTCTTCCGCATTTGAAAAATCTGTTTCATCTGGGACTTAGAGTTGTGAGTTTACACGACGAAGGGAATGTTGTGTCCCTTTACATACTTTTTCACAATTTTTATGAGCGGTTAAGTTCTAAGACGTTTGATAATAATGATAATCGTTATAGTATTAACAATTTTAAATAAAAACTAATATAATGTATATACGTAATGCACAATAAAATTAATGGACAAGTTCAGTTTTCCTTAGCATCGCTCCCTATTTTTCTCTCTTCTTTGGAGTTTTGCAAAGTAACATACTCTTCCCATAGCTCTGCTAATTTATTCTTCTCATCAAGTGCGACTTGAAGTTTCTTATTACAGGATTCAAGCTCTTGTTGTAACAGTTCGTTTTCTTTTGTTAACTTCTTGAATTTGCCTGTCCATTTGGTTTCGTAACCTTTTTTCAATATAGCGACTTTCTTTTCATGTTTAGCAGAGTATTGAACGTATAGTTCTTCAGCCAATTTCTCTAACTGCTGCTCTACTTCTGTGTGATGTTCACTGATCTTTTTCTTAGCTTCTGCTAACTCAGCATTAAGAGCTTGTGCTTGCTCTTTCAAATTCATGTTTTCAGAAGATGTTTGATTCAAGATGGACTCAAACTTGGCCTGTACACCGGCTCCAATATCATCGCTATCGTTATTGTTATCTTCTTCGATAGTCAAGTTCTGATTTTGAATGTATATCTGAGCAAGTTTGCTCAAGCTGTTAATCCTGCTATAGTAGAGATTTTCCATCTTGTTCAGCTTTTCTTTAATATGCTCAGCTGTGCTATGTTCTTCATCTTTATCCTTCTCAGTTTGTTCTTGTAAATCGAGATACTTTTCCTTCAATTCCCCGTATGAAGCTTCATAGGATCTGATACGATCATCTTTTTCTTGTATTGTTTCTTTCAAATCTTCGATCTCACGTAACAGTTGTTCCTTACTTTCAATGACTGATTCTAATGAGAATTCTAACTCTTTAGCTCTAGCTTCATAACCATCTTTTTTACATGTTATTTGTTCTATCTCAGTATCATAATTGTCTATAGTCTCATTTAGCTTGGTGATTTCAGAGTTTGCGGTTTCCAAATTTTTCGTCAGTTCCTCAATGATAGACTTCAATTCTGTGATATTTGACTCCAAGGAGGACAAGTTCGATGTAGCATCAGAGTATTGTTGTTCAAAAGTAGCAAGTTGGTTTTCAGCTTTCTCTAACTTTTCATTAGCAGATTCCAGATCATTTTTCAAAGTTTCATTGGCTTCAGTTAAAGCAGACACATTGTTCTCTAACTCGTTCAACTTGGATTTAGTCTCTTCAAGTTCTTGTGCAATGGTTGAATTTGCTCCTTTAGCTTCATCTAACTCTTCGGCTAACCTTGAGGATTTTTCATTGAGATCATCAATAAGCTTTTGATTGTCCAACAACTCTGAGTTGAGAGACTCATACTTAGCCTCTAAATCTTTCTTGGTTTCATCTAACTGATCAACTTGTGACTCCAGTTTAGTGATTATATCAAGTTTTTCATTCAATTCTTCTTCTTTCAATTCGGCGTGTTTCAACAATTGCTGGTAGATTTCTTTAAATTTGGCCAACTTTGCTTCTTTAGAGTTTATGACTTTTTCCTTTGACAAAAGTTCCTTCTTAGATTTTGCAAACTGTTGTTGAATTGAAGCAAGTTCAATATTCAAGGAGTTATTTGAGTCGAGAACTTTCTTCTTTTCAATTTCCAAAATATCAATTGAGTTTGAAAGAATGTTGATTTGAGAGTTGGCTTGATTCAACTGATTAGAGATCTCATCAATTTTCTCATTTTTGCTCTTGATTAATTCATGGAAAGACTCAACATCCTTATTGAATTCGGCACGAATTTTCTCAACATCGGATTTGCTGAATGATGGTCTATCATTAGCAAGTTGAACAGTCAGTTCAACCTCTTCAGGATTTTCTTCCTCGTCAATGTTCTCGATCATCGCAGTGAACACATCCAAAGTAGAGACAGGAGTGCTATCTCTTAGCGATTTATTGATATCATCAGATTTCAATACTGGTTTATCCTTTTCCTGTTCTTCATTGATTGAGGAATTAGCAGCAATAGCAGAAATATCGTTGACTCCTAACTCACCTCTACTATTGTTCAACTCTGTCATAATAGCGTCTTCATCTTCAATGTTTTGATCCATATCGACAACACTGCCATGGCTGAGATTAGCTAAAGGACTGTTTGAGACATCGAGCACTTTGGATTCACTTGGATGCTGTAAGTCTGAAGTGGATTGAAGGATCAATTTTTGACGATGATCCCTGAAGTTGATCTTCAGATTTTCTTTTGTTCTTAGAGGGGTTTTCATGTCTGTTTCCTTGGTAACGGAAATGGCTGAATTTGATAGCGCAGTACAAGTCTTTTTCGCGTTGTTCATAGCTAACGAGTTTGGTTGGTCGTCATCACCTGCTGAGCGACGCTTATTTGTCATTCTTGATTGATGTGATCTGACAGGAGAAGTTTCTGGGTTGATGATATCTTCATCATTTTCCTTCTCACTATTCTTTCCAGATGATTTAGCCTTTTCTTCTTCTTCCTTTTCTTCCTTTTCCTTTTGCATAATAATCTTCATTGTAGCGTTGTCTCTCACAGGTGAAGACATAATACCAGAGTTTTCCTTTTCCTCTAGCAAAATTCTAGTCAAATCTTGTTTTGCAGCCTTGATATTTTCAAACTTATTAGCAAGAACAGAATCTCTTACACAAGTGAGAGGAACTTTCAATTTCTTAGTTGAGTCAGTTAGTGTATGAGCTGATCTTTGTGGTGACATGGATTTTCTTCTTGGAATGTTTGATCCTGAGCTGGTGAGTTTGTTGTGGGAATGAGATCCAGTGCCTCTCACTTCATGCTTATAGGTAAGTCCATGTGGAATCTCCTTGAAGGACAGACGTTGAGATGGAGTAACGAAATCACTAGCTTTGGTATCACGAGTGTTCTTTTTCTCGTTGGTGGTGATTTTATGAGTGCTGTTGTTATTGACAATGTTTGTCTTACTACCTGTAAATGCAGTCAATGGCTTAGTAGGAGAGAAGGATTCAGCATCTTCAATGTCCGAAGATGCAGCCATGTTCTCATCCAACAACTTGTTAGGGGATGATACTACACTCATTGGTGATATGATTGAGTTAGTTTGATGTTAAGGTAGACTATATGAAACAAGTAGCGATAAACCAACTTGTATGCTTGCAACATGTAAACAAACTTAGATTTGTAAAAAAAACAAAAACAAAAACAAAACAAACTGAAGAATCGCGTCTCCTTGAAAAGGGCGTGTAATATTTACAGAAAATAGCCCAATTAGGAACAATATGCACAGCTTATCTAATCAAGGTCACGTGCTCATATTTATAGGAAAGTTACCCTCTTTCAGGTACCTTTTTCTCCTACTTTCCGCTTCACAGAGACAAAGAGAGAGAGAGAGACAAGGAATAAGTTTGTCAGGTACCTGGTGATATCTGCAACAAAGGGTTTCTATCAAGACTGATAAGGGGTATCAGTGCAACAATCTGTATAGTAAGAGACAAGTTATTTATACTGGCTCATAATCGGAGATATCCAATTTAAAGAATGTCAAACACAGAAGCTGTATGTATAGTATTGTCTTAGTAATGACAAGACTCGCAAGATCAATGAATCTTATACTGACTAATAATTATATGTTAATACAGGCCGACCTCTATGAGAGAATCATTGAAGAAGTCATTCAGGAATCAAGACAGGATTTTGAAGACAGTGGGATAGATGAACACACTTTACAAGAATTGAAAAGACTTTGGAGGCAAAAACTGTCTAGTACTAATGTTGCAACTTTTTCGTGGGATGTAAAGCAAGAAGATGAAGCTCAGGACTCAATTGTAGATTCTGCATCCGTTTCTGCCGGCACAGATCAAACACAGCAAGTTGAACAAGAACAGGCTCAATATGAAGCACAGTCACAAGCTCAATCGCTACCAACAACTTATACAGAGACTCCACCTATCCAGGAAAACAATACATATATGAATACACAGATTAAGAGTGAAGATGGCCCAAGTTTGCATCTACCAACCCATAATTCTAATAACTCTGTGAATAGCTCTGGAATTGTACTTCCTGGAGGTGCCACATTGGGCCAGTCTGACGGAACGATGACAAAAGATGGAGAAATAGAATTTGAAATAACGATGGACTCATTACAATTACAAAAGCTAAAGAAAAGAATATCCAAAAAGCAAAAACAAAAAGACCAAAATATACATAGTAAGCAAATTACAGACCGCGTGAGCCAAGCAGATGGACCATTTGGAGATGATGATGGTGACGACGATGACGACGACGATGATGACGATAACGGCTCGGATTTAGCAGAATTTGACTCCGATGAAATAAACTCTGACTTAGATGATCCAGATGATGAAGATAACAATTCTGACGAGGACAATGACGATCCAGAAGTCAATATTATGTTATGTCTCTATGACCGTGTGCAAAGAGTTAAGAATAAGTGGAAGTGCAACTTGAAAGATGGTATCGCAAATATCGACGGTAAAGATTACGCTTTCCAAAAAGCTAATGGTGAATCAGAATGGTAGTTGTTTTATTTACTTTATTCATGAAAAACTCTCTCAATGCTATATAACTTAGTTTCAATTTTTTTCATCATATTTGTACATTATTAATTCCAATATATAAAAATTCTCGTTAAAATTTCCCAACCCAAGTTGTAGTTAAAACAAAATTCTAAGAGTCACTAGCATTGCTGCTTTCTGCTCTAGCAGATGAAGATGTAATCGACACTGAGCTAGTGTTATTCAAGGAGCTTATATCACCTTCAAGATCAGAATTACCCGCTGTGCCATCATGCTGTAGCATACGATTTTTCTTACTTCTGGTGACCCGCCGATAAGCATCATCTGTGAGAATCGAGTTGGAAGCAGGCTTCTTCGGCTCAACTGGATCAACAATACTACCCTTTATCATACATCTACCAATTTTGCACACTGAATCGATCCATTGGTGAAACTTTTCATTCTTAGCGTCTGTAGTACTTTTGCTTGAACCTTTATGAGGTGTGCTATGTGTACTTTTCTTCCAACTGGGCTTACATCCTTTGACAAACTCTTTGACAATATGTTCTTCTCCCCAAAGTGGAACCCATGGAAGACTTTGTAAACCAACCATGTGCGAGAAAGCTCCCGATGACAGAGCGCCATTGGAATAACCACCTTCAAGAAAGGAGATCAGTTTACCATTCGCATACTTTTTCGCCAGTCTATTTGCATCGGCGGTAAATGTGGAGTAAAATGATGTAGGAACATTGACTTTATGTCTTTGCATAGTATGAGTCTCGTACTCTGAACCATCGAATCCTGCTGATATCACAATAAGCGGCTTGAATGGTGGTGGTACGTCACTGTTAATAATCTTATTATCGTCACCTTCACTATCCAACTTCTTCTTGAGGTGTTTTTTTATAAGCAGTTCACGGTTAGCACTATACTCTCTTTGACTCTTATCAAGAAATTTGCCAGCTTTTTCAAGTAACTGCGAATACTCAGTCTCATATAGTTTATTAAACTCGCTCACACTAGCATATTCTTGTAAGTGAATATTCCAAATACACAGATCATGTGCCATAAGGCATGTAGATGCATTCTTTATATTATCCGCTGTCGCATATCCACTTTCTACAGGGAACGAGTTTATATCATGCAAAGAAAAATATCCCACTTTTAATCCATTGATCGCTTCCTTTTTACCATAGTCATCAAACAATGGCTCAGTACTGTTTTCTTCTTCATCCTCAAACTTTCCGTTATCCACTTTAAACCCAGCATGTTCCCAACATATATCTTGTGATCCGTCACCATGATGTAAATCAATGTCTAAAATAACCGCATGGGTCACTTGATAAGTCTCATGAGCGTACATTATGCCTATATGCGCGTTGTTCAAAAAGCAAAACCCAGAGGGTGAACAAGAGTGCGAATGATGACCTGGTGGTCTTATGGTGACAAAAGCACGATTGTAGTTTTTAAGTGAAAACATATTATCAATTGCTAATTCTATTGAAGCAACAACTGTCTCTAGCACACTAACTGTCTGGGATGAAAGATATATGTCACCTTCATTCCACTCATCTGAAACTTCTAGCTCACCCTTTGCAAGCTTCTCAGCCGACTCCAAGCACATTCTGCTTAGTTGGTCTATCCATCTTTTACCATGTACACGTAGTACATGAGATGAGGTCAATGATGATCTTCTTGTGCATTGTTTCAAATCATAGTAGGATGGGTACATGGTCAGTGCGGCGGCAATACCAATACAAACTGCAAGTAACCTTTGTGGCCTTTCTACGATAGTGGAGATATACTTTTTGCTAACCCAATCTCTACTGAACTTGTGTTCAACAGCATGTGGACATAAAACAATAAGGGCCTTTTCTTTTTCATCACAAGGAACTTGATTGCTCACAGAGGCCCTGAAATCCTCCATAAACAGATTAAACTGCTTATAGAACTCATCAGGAAGTTTTTCATCTTCTACATCACTAGGTGGCACTTCCTTCTTAGTTTCATAGTCTTCAGATTCTTCTTTCAAGTAGTCTGTTAGTGTTCCATGCATTCCAGCATTGTCCCTATGCCTTTCATCGTCGCCTATCCAGTGCTTGGAGTCTTTAATACTAAGAGACTCCATAGTGACAGACAGATCGTCTGCGCTTATCATGCTCAAGTCTTGACTCATGCTTGATTCTTCTATAGTAGTATCCACAGCAGTGTATGATAGCTACCCTCTAATAAGCTAACTTATATCTAATTAGTTATATTAAGATCTAATACAAGTTTTATAAAATGTAAACAAAAAAAGCTAAAAAAATTGTGTCATTCACGTCTGGGGTAGCAAGTCAAATTTCAGATGTGAATTTACCTGTCATATCTTTATATGAAAAATGACAAATCATAAAGTGCTTATCAGTTTCCATCACTGACTCTATTCAAGTCAATGGCAGTTGAAGTGTCTTTGCTCTTCAAAAGGTCATTTTCTGGTACTGCAGGCACGTAAGAGTCTTCGTATTTTTGCATTCTCTTCTTCCACCATCTCCTATGCGCACCTTCTCCAAACTCTTCTAATTTGATAGGATCCTCATCCTCATCATCGTCCTCGCTTCTTTCCTTCTCAAAAAGATCTTTGGTACCGCCTTCCATGAACATCTTGACCTGCTCTGATCTCTTCAGTTTATTAGTAGTTCCATCTATAGTTTTCTTCTCGACCACGTATTTACCTCCAAGGACCAAATCTTTCATAACTAATTCCCTGGTTCTTCCAAGCGACTCGATATCAGCTACTCTTAAGATTGTTGAGTTCAGCAACTCGTCAAATCCTTCTTGTGACGCAATTTCATGGAAAGCTCTCATCATTGGAACACTATCTGCTCTGACTCTGGAATGTGAATCAATTGTGAAGATGTTCAAATTATCTAGTTGCTGAATGTAATCTGGCCTTGTCATAATTTGTCTTGCTCTCCATAATGGGATTTCAGGCAAAAGATGTTCAGTATTTGCAGCATCTTCAATGGTTTCTCCATTCTCCTTGATTCTCTTTTGTAGCCTTAATCTATCCATTTCGACCAATTCACGCATCAATAACATAGCAGCAGAAGAGAATTTACCACTTTCCATCACATCATCATCCATTTCTTCACCCAGTAAACCACATTGATTCAAAAACCATGTCTTTTCGCGATCAATCAAGTTATGACAAGCTGCAATCATATCAGAATGTCCTGCCACATGTGTGATATGTTGAGGTCTACCTCCAACTAATTCATATACAGCCTCACACTCCTTTTCAGTTGGTGTAATTCCGAAAGATTTCAGTCTTGAACTCTTCAATGTTTGCACAGCTTCAGAACGTTCTAAATCTTTGAAGTTGATAACCTCTAGCCTTGTACCTAGATTCTTTAGTCTTTCATACAACCAATAGTCGTCAGAGTTGAAGATCATTGTCACTAAACCCGAACCACTGAATGACTCGGCTTTCTGTTGTAAGACTTCAACTAATTTGTTCCCTTCTTCATCATGCTTGATTAAATGAGCATTATTGAAAATCAAAACTAATGGAGTATCACTCTTACCTCTATGTAGTAAAGCAACTTCCTCAAGTTTATTGAAAGCTCTCTCAATGTCTAGAAGAGCGGTGGTATCTCTAGGACCTCTCATAGAAAACAAAGAACCGATATAATCTTCATGGAACTCAAAATTCAATGCAGTACCGATTCTGATTCTCATTAACTCCACATCTGAAGAACAATCAACAACTGCACAGTTTTTACCATTCACTCTTCTCACCGCTTCCATAATAGCAGATGTCTTACCAACACCCTTTTCACCGATTATCAGTAAGTATCTTCCACTTATATTCCCCTGTATGAAATCATCGAGGACTTTTTGTTGAGATCTTTCAACCCAGTATTTTTGGTCACTATTTGAGATCTTGTGTCTCTGCAATTGCATTGAAGGGTCACCTTCCTCAAATGACTGCGCTATCTTATCCAAGACCTGTTGTCTATACAGCTTGTGGTACAGTATACCTCCTATACCAAGAACAAACAAGGAACTGAAAGTGAACAAACTGGTCTCAAATGCCTTGACGAGCACACTCTTCACTTTCTCCCAGTTTTGACGTCTTTTTTCTTCCCTTTCTTTCTTCTTCTCTTGTTTCCTCTCTTCTGGTGTCTTGTAACCTTTATTCCTTTCTTTCTCTTTCTTTTCTTCTTCTTTCTTTTTGTCTTCCTCTTTCTTCTTGGAGTCATTCTCTTCCTCATTTTCCATCATCTCTGATATAGAGTCCAGAGGTAACAATGGGTTGATTTTGACACTTCTGGTCACATGAAAGTGTCTCTTATTCAAATTGATAATCAGATCTCTGTACGGCAGGCTCACTGCCCTCTTTTGGAGACCCTGAGAAAGAGCTAGGGAAATCTTGGCTGTATTACCAGCAGACCTCAACAAACAAAACATGCTTATGATTCACGTTATTTAAACAAGTGTTTTAGGTCTGCAAAGACAACTATGTACTCAATTGCAACCTGATAAGCCAACCTGTAAAGTTTTTCGTATCCACTCTTACTAAAGTAAATGAAAGTGGTACAAGTTCCACTGTGAAAAATCTGAAATTTATCTGAAATTTCCACTTTTTCCCGTTTGGCGTGTGGCTGATACGAAAACGGAAAGCGGTAGCTGCGCATTGTTTACTAAGCGAGCGCGCGTTCTATGTGCGGCGCGTCGATTGGGTCTATCCCTCTTTATACAGAAATCTTTTAGTGCGGTATCAATTTTTTTATGGTAGAGCCGGGAGTACCCTGGGGTAGAGTGCATAAAGTAAGTAGATAGCTACTTCTTCTTTGGACTGAACTTGTTGGTATATACTATTACGAGATCATTTATCCTAGTCAAAAACACACTGAACATGGCTAGAGAGAATGACGTGCAGTATGCGGTCACCAACCTGTTCCCGAGAGTGTTCCTTGTCTTGACTACTAATATGATAAGGCATACACCTCATACCCTATGGCTAATATTCGGCTTCATTCTAGATATAATGCTGTTTTGGGTGAAGAAGATAGTTGGGCTGATACGGCATAGAAATCCTGTGCGAAACATGAAGAAGAGACTTGAAAAGTGCAGAACATATGAGGAGTGGGAAAAAATTGCAGCCGAGATAGATGCTATTAACGGGGATGACTTATGGAGACATAATCCTATAAGCAAGAAATTTGACTATAGACTCATTAGTGACAGATTGGAAAACTTGAGAATAGCGAGAGAGAATAGAGACTACCTTAGGATGGTTTCTTTGTTCCGTGCTGGATTAGTGCGAAACTTTGGTGGTATTGCCAATAAAGACTTGTACAGCAGAGCGTATTGTGGTACAAAGCTTTTGATAGAAGAATATATTCAAGAGGTATTACTTTGCTTGGAAGCAATAAATGATTATCAAGTAGATAATGATAGTATAATGAGTCATCATGATTTTGAGCAGTTCAAGCTGGATTTCTTTCATGATACTAAACAGACATTCGGAGCAACTGCGCTTATACTTCAAGGAGGTTCATTATTTGGTCTTTGCCATATCGGTGTAGTGAAAGCGCTTTATGAAAAAGGTTTACTCCCGAAAATAATATCAGGAAGTGCAGTGGGCGCAGTTGTAGCCGCTTTAGTCTGTACATTGGATGATGATACCCTAGTTGAAAATTTGATGGCACTTGTACCGTTAATACAAGAGTGTCACAGAAAGAATAAAGACGATACTACTAGTAGTGAGACTAGCGGAGATGATGAGATAGATGATACCGTAAACGATAATGTGTTTGACAATGCTTTCGAGAATGTATTAAAAAAGGGATATAGTCAAGATATGCTTGTATTCATGAATTATGTTAAGTTGAAGATTGGTAAACTCACATTTGAGGAAGCATATTTGAAGAGTGGCAGGGTTTTGAACATCTTAGTACATCCAACCAACTCATCCATTCCATCTTTACTTAATTACATCACTGCGCCAAATGTGGTCATAATATCCGCCATATATTGTTCTATAGGTTCAGGTATATTCCAAGAGGACGTTAAACTATACATCAAAGATCAAAACAACATCGTGACTCCATTAGTGACAAATAGACCTACCACATTCTTATCACCACATCAAGTGCGAAGCGGCTTGAATAATATGAAGTATAACAAAAACAATAATCAAGATGGTAATGGGAACTCCACTGGGAATCAAAGCAATCATACATCATTTGTGACACCATCACCATATACAAGACTTACCGAGTTATTCAACGTGAATCATTTTGTGATATCACTTGCTAGACCATACTTAGTTCCTTTAATTGGTACAGGTATAAGACATTCTTCCGATTGGTATGTGACATCAATGCTCAAATCACTGTTCAATTTAGAATTGAGACACAGGGTTTCATTTTTGGAGACCCTTGGTGTTCCATTGACATGGCTCAAATGGCTTGCTGTAGATGAAAAGACACCCAAGAGTGAATCTTCCGAAATCACCATTGTTCCAGAACTGAGAACATTAGTCAAAGACTTCAGTAGAATCTTCGATACAGGTAAACATACCAAAAACATTCCATACTGGGTTCTCGTTGGTGAGAAAAGTGTTTGGCCCTTGTTGCCGATTTTATGGACTAGAACTGTGATTGAATTTACGCTGGATGATTACTATGGATTACATAGAAAGGGTAAAATATCATGAACTTAATTATTCATTAACATATTTATTTATTTACTACATATACATATTAATTATTTGAAGAACAACTTTACTATTCCTTCTTTATTCACCAAGTACAAATACTCTCTTTCTTGTACTTCCAACCCATTCAGATCTGGCGAGTCAAATCCTATTAAACCCTTGGTTATTTTCAGCTGACCTGTAATATCATCAGCACGACCAGTCTTTAGGGGTCTTAGAGAAATCAGTAAGTTTGCTTTGTAGAACAGCTTTATGAGGAAGGTTGTATGTCTTGTAGCTATATCTGTTGGAATATCTGTTGGTTCTATGAGTGCCTTATCATTTGAGACAATCAATGTAACATCTGCAAGTTCGTTAAGTTTGTTTATTTGGGCTAATAGCTCATCTACTGATATTTTAGTCATATGCAGCAACATCTCTGGGGCTTGGAGAAAGACCTGTACTTTTCTCAAACTTGTTGTATCTGCTCTATTGTACTTGACCACTTGGTCAATTATGCGCTGAAAAACTTTTTGGACAAATACAGTAGGTGAAGATGTAAGCGAGTGGTCTAAATCAGTCAGGAGATCCAAGAATTTGAAATGCTTGAATTCTTCATTGACTATATCCATCTTGAGAAATTTCTTGAATGATTTGTTATAGAACATAGCATTGTCATAGAAAGAAGCCAGTATCACATCTGAACATGTGTTTTCCCTGAGGTCATAACCTCTAGGTACAGATGAAGGGTTAGCGTAACATGTACGTCTCAGAGATGCTTCCACTAAATTTGTGATTAACCATGATGGTGAAGTACCTTGCACATGAGTTATAATATTCAGAGATTTGTACTTCGAACTGAGTAATTTGTTCGATATCACTGAGTTATCTGAATATATGCAAAGATCTTGCTGTTGTGGACTTGCTGACATGGTTTGTGTGCTCTGTTTAGTGTATATAACCACTCATATATCTCTCAATTATACAAAGTAGTACTGCTAATATAAGTAAGCCTTAAGTTAGTACAAAAAAATATTTGAGGCTTACCCGGTGAAAGATCTTAAAAAAATAAAATTTTCCAGTGCCAAATTTTTTTTCACTATTATTCTATAAGTGTCTTCAAGAGTATTACAGTATAAGAGTTTTACCATAGACTTAGACTACAAGGATTATCAACATACACTAACAATGTCATTACCAGCTATTCCTGCAGACTTTGACTCTGCTACTACTTTCAAAGCATGTGCTAGTTACACTGCTCCAGTTCGTCGTCCAATTGAACCAGTTGGTCAATTTTTCTTAGCCCATGCAACAAGAACATTAAGAGGTCACACTTGGTCTGAATATGAAAAACTTGAAGCTGAAAAGAACGTCAAGAAAGTTGAAGAAAACAACGATGAAGATGATTTCGATGAAGAACAAGACGAAGAATTATTATCCCATGATCCAAGAGATTGGAAAACCGCTGATTTATACGCTGTTTTAGGTTTATCCAAATACCGTTACAAAGCTACTCCAGAGCAAATCATTAAGGCTCACAGAAAGCAAGTCTTGAAACATCACCCAGATAAGAAGGGTGAAAAGGGTGGTTTAGACCAAGATGGTTTCTTCAAGATTATTCAAAAAGCTTTGGAGACTATTCAAGATCCAGTCAAGAGAAAACAATACGATTCTGTTGATGAAATGGCTAACGTTTTACCACCACCACCAAAATCCAAATACGATTTCTTTGAAGCTTTTGGTCCTGTCTTTGAAAGTGAAGCTCGTTTCTCTACTAAGCAACCAGTTCCAGTGTTAGGTGGTCCAGATGCTACTAAAACTGAAGTCGACAACTTCTACAAATTCTGGCAAAACTTTGACTCATGGAGATCATTCGAATTCTTGGATGAAGATGTTCCAGATGATACTTCTAACCGTGACCACAAACGTTACATTGAAAAGAAGAACAAGAACGCAAGAACTAAGAGAAAGACTGAAGACAACAAACGTCTTGCTGACTTAGTCTCTAGAGCTTATTCTGAAGATCCAAGAATCAAGAAATTCAAAGAAGAAGAAAAAGCTGAAAAAGCACGTAGAAAATGGGAAAGAGAAGCAGGTGCTAGAAAAGCTGCTGAAGAAGCCAAGGCTAAGGCTGAAGCTGAAGCTAAGGCTAAAGCCGAAGCTGAAAACGCTGCCAAGGCAAACAAGGAATCCTCTAAGAAGGCTAAAGAAGCTGCTAAGAACGCTAAGAAGAAGAACAAGAGAACTATCAGAGCTGCCGTTAAGGACAATGATTACTTCGGTTCTTCAGACAAGGCCACTCTTATTGACGCTGAAGTTGATTCATTAATCGAAGCATTTGATGATGTTAAATTAGGTGAAGTTGCAGGTAAATTATCAGGTGCTGATGCTGCTAGTGCAAAGGCTGCTTTAGAAGAAGTTGCTAAGGAATTAGTCGCTGCTGGTAAATTAACCTCTGCTTCAGTTTCTTTCTTTGCTTAAGTATATGAAATATGTAATGCATTGAATTGAAACACTCTATATATATAGAGAGGAAATAAATAAAATCTATAAACAAGTAATATATGTACGTATTATTTTAACTCCAGAACCATTTCCAAGATTTCTTAGGCACTTGTCCATCACTTGTACCTACGAGCATAATGTTTTTCTGTTCATCAAGTAAACTCTGTATACGTTTCTCCAATTCTCTTATTTCAGCTTCTTTAGCTAGTATTATTTCTTCACCTTCTAATGCCCACCATCCGTACTGAATCAGTAGATATACAGCTGATGCAAGTAAGAAGAATGTAGTTATAGGTCTCTTAAACTCTGCTAATTTTGGTTTCTCCATTTCTTTTCTATGCTCTTCGAGTAATGCCTGTAATTTTTCTTCTTCTCTCTTAGCTTGCTCTTCTAATCTCTTATATATAGCGTCTATCTTGTGTTGAATAAGATCTCTCTGAGACTCAATCGCCATTGGATCCTGTGGTGTATATAATGAAGATGAAGTTGAGTTGATTTGTTCCTGTATAGCTAGTAATTCATGTGCATCTTTAGTCAAAGCTTCTTCAAATTTATCATTGGTGATCTCAACTTCTTTTGTTTGATCTCCTTTATTCTTGTCCTGTTTCATCAACGAGCTACTACTCTGTGAACTATCAAAGTACCTCTGTGACTGTATTATATTGACTCTTGAAGTGATTAGATTAGTTCTTGGAGCATTGAAGAGTACTCGTCTCTGTCCTGATATGAGTGATCTCAGCATCTTTTATAGTTATTTATATGTTTGATAAACCTATCTTTGCACAGCAAGATAATGATATGGTTTTGTATAGTGTCCTCACTACCCAGTCCCAGCTTAAATCACCTCAAACTCTCCACTCAAGGCATCCACTCTCTTCAACAAGGACACTGATACTCTCCAGTAGCTCTACATAATTTTTTTCCTCTCTCTCTGATTTATTCTACACTCTACACCTCATAGTTAAGAAATATATGATTAATTTTGTTTTAGACTACTTACTTACGAGTGAATCTATAAACAATAAATAAATAATAGAACAAGATATATGATATGAAAGATTTGGCTTGTGTATAAGTAAGGCCTTAAATGAAAATGACGAGTTGTATGTTTTTTTTGTAAAAAAGGAAGTGAAGAAAAAACGGTCTAAATTGGAAGTAACTAAAAATAGCTTAAGATAGCTTGATCTAAGAAGTGAAATCACAATCTAAGCTATATTTCAATTCTCTATCATCAGTCCAGACACCCCAATGTTTTTCAACATCTGAAGTTCCTGAAGTATCTGGTTTCCAAGTTTCATCAAAAGCTTCAAAGACATAAGTGTTAACACCCCAACCTCTAATAGCACAGATAGCTTCTTTCCAGAATGACTTAGCATTACTAGTACCTGGATAAGCAGATTCAAAGTTGGTACCTTCGGATGGCCAACCAGTTTCACCAACCCAGAAATCAATGTTATTGGAACCTTTTGTAGTTTGAATAGTTTGTAAAGCTTGCATAATATCATCAAAGAATGAGTAAGAAGCATTACTTGAAGTTTGACCTTGCCAGTAAGAGAAAGCATTTGCATAGACAATATCACAAGCTTCAATAACGGTGGATGCAACACCGTCAACTAAGATATTCCATGAATCAACTGTACCAACTGGGACAGAACTGAAGCTGTTACCATCAGAATCGGTAATATCAGCAATTAAATCTTTGATTTCAGAGATACGGTTTGCTAACTCAGTGGCAGTTAAATCATCTCTGTATAAATGTTCAGAACCAACAGTGATGGCAGTTAAAGTTGAAGCTTTAATGTTTGGTAAATAGTCTTTTAAAGCTTGCTTTTCAGAAGCGTATTTATCATCATCAGTTGGCCAAACACCTAATGTAATAGTGAAACCTTTTTCTTCGGCAACAGGACCTAAGATCTCTAAAGTGTTACAAGTTGAAACGGCATAAGTCTTGACAGTTGATGCATATGAACTTAAAGTATCTAAATCGGAAGAGTAATCAGATGCAGTTTTACAAGTACCATCTGGGTTTTCAACACCTAAGTTAAATCCAAGCTAGTGTCAAAATAAAAATTAGTAGTGGTTGTTAGTATAACTTGTTTGTTGTTTGTGATAAAAATAGGATCAGGATACATACACTTGCAACAGCGCTTGTAGATGAGATGTATAATGCTAACGCGGATAATACTGTATAAGAAAACTTCATTGTATGTTTCTCTCTTAGTGATCTATGATGATTGAAGAGTTTAAGGAAGAGACTTTTGAAGAAGAACAAGTATACAAAAGAATATTATAAACACAAGTATAAACAAGTAGGAGTACACAAAACGTAGAGAATCAAAATCAAAACAAAGAGAATCAGAGAATACAATAAAGAATTTTTCGAGACTCGCTCCCTCTGCCACTAAGCTTTTCTCCACTGTGTTTATTTGGTTTCTCTTTAAAAAATTTTCATTTTCTCTCTCCACTAGCCACATTCTGTTGATTGTGAAACAGTTGATTTTGCATGGTTAGCCACTTGATTTGTTACTAATTTTAGAATCTCATGGGTGGCTGTTTATATCTCTGATTACATAATCAAAAACCAAAACAAAATGGAATTTCAAAGAAAAAGAAATTTTTTAACTGGGTTGCTGTGCCACTTGAAAGGTAAGGAGAGTTGCTATTGTGGCGTGTGTTTTTTGTTATGTGTGGCTAATGATCTTATTTAAAGTAAATTCTAGACAATAAATGACAGAAAGAGAGATGGAGATAAGTAGAATGACTGATATACACATGTTCAATAGATTAAGTATACACTGTTAACCTATTAGTATATATCAATTCATTTAACTCATTAATCAAACAATTGAACACACTTACAGATACAACAATGAATCCACCTAAATCTATATTGAAAAACGCACCAGTTGATGCTACTTATAGATCAGAAGATTCACATATCCTCAAACCAGAAGAGTTACCGTTTGATAGAAAGAAAGTCATTGAGAATACAAAATTGAATTCAACTTTGAGATCTTCTGATATAACAGCTACAAATTTAAAGAGTGCTGCATTGTACAAGCAAGAATTAGAAGAACGTAAGAAAAATGGTGAACGTCTAACTAAAGAAGAAGAAGAACATTTGAAATGGGATGAGAAGAACATACTGTTGAATGAACAAGAAAAATCAGCAACGATGAAAATTGATGAACCAAAGACTCCATATGAAGGTGGCTTTGATCCAAATAATGATTACTACAGAGAAGATAATGAAGATGATGATTTTGATGATCCAGGTTTCAGTTTAGGTGCTGCTGCTGTAGGTTTAGATGAAGTTGAGACTAAAAGATTGCAATCTATGAATGGTGGAGAGATAGTACAGGATGCGGAAGCTGAGGAAGAAGAACCCGAAGAAGAGGAAGAGGGAGCGGAGGAAGAAGAAGAAGCTGAAGAACCAGAATTGACTCCAGAAGAGAAACATAGATTGTTTGAAGAGAAGAGAAAACAACATTATCACTTGAAAGGTAACGTGCTACATAACAAAGCACTTCTTGAAGAAGACGACGAAGATGAAGAGGAGGAAGAAGGAAAGAAATAATTGATTCCAAGTAAAACTAAATAAGCACTCTATATTGCAATATATTTTTACAATTTTTTTTTACTTAACATGATGAGCAATGTTTTAAGTTCGTTTAGTGTATTACTATATAATTATATATGATAGCAATTTATGAAATAAATAATGATTTAAGGAATAGTATTGATAGCGCTTTCATTTGTTTCCTTATCTAATAAATAATTTGTATGTAATCTTGTGTGTATTTCTTCGAATAATATATCAACCTTTCACGGTGACAACAACTTTTGAGTCAATATCTGACCCTTTCTTTCTAAGTTGACGTAATGCGGACAACTCATTCTCGAGTTGTTCAATCTCTTTAGTATCATTAGCCCAGAATAATTTAGTTTCTAGCTGACTCAACTTTGATTCATATGTCTTGTACCATTTTCTATATTCTGGATAAGAGTTGAAATATACTGGACCTAGTGAGTCCTTTGCGTTTGAGATATCAAGATTCTCTGACTCAACAGTTGGCAATGTGTTTTTAGTCGAAATTGTAGAGGTATTGTTCGCCTTTGGTTTTTCCTCTTTCATGTTATCACTCTTCGAATCAAGCCGTATTTTTGAATGTTTACTGATACTCTCCATCATTGGTTGAGCCATCTCAAGTTGTAATTCCTGTAAACTCAAACTATCTTTATTTCTCAAGCAAAACCACTCACCAGAACGTGTCCAAATACTTTTACCCTTGAATCTCTCACAGAGTCTGCATTCATTTATCGTTGGAACACTCTTAGCGGTAAGTTTCTTAGCGGTCTTATCATCATACACGATCTCTTCAAATGGGAACAAGAACTGTAAGATTTGTTTTGGTAACCATCTTCCAAGATAAAAATGATTGATATTGATAAAACTAGCAACATGATGATCAGACTCGAAATTTGTGGCAATCTTGGGGAAATGTTGATAAAATGTATTGGATCTTTCAGGAACTTCACCATTTATTCTCCATATAGTTTGGAACATTTCATTATCCTTATTGAAGAATTTTTCCATGGAGTAATTCATATAATGTTTATACTTGGATAAGTAAAACTCATAATCTTCGAAATTACATGAATATAATGGTGGTGAGTTCCGAAGTGTTTCTAAATCATCTATGGTAATAGATACTTCTGATAACATAGAGTTGTTTGTGAATATTCGTGATAGCATATAAGTGTATGTGCTATCTTCGAGCAGTATCTTGTACTACTTTGAAGTATACGTATATGTAGTTACCTGTCAAACTAAGCCGAGTCAAAAAAAAATACGTCACTCACACTATACTTATCACTTTGTTGTTGAAAAGTTTTGGGAATTCGAAAAAAAAACAAAAAAAACCCTTTCACCCCTAGTGAGGGACACTCGTTTTTTATGAGCGGGACCCGAACCCGGATAATTTTTGCTTTTTATCCGCAAATTTTTAGTATAGGGAGATTATGTCAAAACTTATTTATACTACTTTTACTTCTTTTATTTACTGATTTCTTCTTCAATATAACAATTTCATTTCATAAAATACGTACATACAGATAGATAAGTTTGTTAGTTGGAAAGTGTATCTCTAACTAGAATAGTATGTCTTATTAACTTCATCATGTGACTTATGCAAAGGTCTTGCGACCATTAAATTCTTCAATAAATCTTCTTCTTTTCATCAACTGATAACTCACCGGCACCAGTGTTGACAATAATCAACAAACCACCGACAATTGATAAAGTTTGGAAGAATTCATACTTGAGGAAATCTCTTCTACCATCTCTATAACCATATGTCCAGTAGTGGTTGTTGAAAATGTTCCATAATGATAACATAACGGTGAGTAAGACAGCAGCAAATTTTGTCTTGTAACCAATCACAATTGAAAAACACAAGATTGATCCAAATAAGATCAATAAGAAACTCATAAATGTTATCTTAATTGTAAAAGTGAAAGCTAAGAAAAGGACAATTAACATGATTCTACCTGCCAATAAGAAATATTTCTTGTTATCCTTAGATTCCATCAATGGTAATCCTGGCATTGATAATGATCTCTTATCTGTAACTAATGAATCACTGAAACTCAAGAGTAATCCGCCAATAACACTAACATTTCTTAAGAAGAACACAGCTTCAAAGAATAAACCATAGACTAAACCTTGTAATAAGACAATCAAGATTAGGACGGCTGTAGCTATACCTGTTTGCTTTCTTAATATTATCAATGATGAGCCTATTAACATAGAGACGACATTGAATGATAAGAATAACTTAACAAGCCAGACATAGATATGTCTATAAGTTGCTAAATAGTAAACTTGCTCTTTCCATTGACTCATAATTCTCAATGAATCTTCTAAGAAAGTGGCCACGATCAAACATCTACCAATAGAAGGCACTAATGGTTTGGCTCCTGAAAGATAGGTATCAACTAAATCTTCAACTTTCTTAGTGAAAGTCTCAAATTTATGAACGTATATATTATCAGATGGGATCATTGATTCAACTTTATCCAAGTATGATGACGATAAGTTGGAAAATCTTTCCAATGATGGCTTTTGTTGTCTTATACCGGCAGCCCCTTGAGAAGCTCCAAAACTATCTGCTCCGCTACCCATGCCCTGTTGGTTTGGAAACCTTGAATCAGGAAACTGGGATCCTCTAAATGACATTATGTGATGTGTATGATTTGACTATGATTTGATGATTAAAAAAGCGACAGATCAACTAATTAGAGATATGGGAATCAGATGAATCAATTAATCAATAAATAAATAATAATATAACTAGTAAAATCCGCTAACTACTCTTTTGAAACTCGTAAAAGATGAAACCCTGCAAACTTGATGTGTTACAAAATTGGCTATTACGTGAAATTTTTAGAAACAATTGTTCTTTTGATGAGGTGGCCAAATTTTACTCTGTTTATGAATTACTCTTATAGTTAAATTAGTTTTAAAATTTCCTATTTGGGACAATTGGTTGTGTTTCTGATACTACTACAATTTTCGGTGTTGTAATTTCGTATTTTTCTGTATTTCACATAGACTACTTACATGGTACAGAAGTGAATAATAATTATATGTACATATATGGTGGATACAGAGGCTTATAGAGTCTAGTCAACCTGGGATAGTAAATCAAAAGATTCAACTAGAGCCTTCTGACTACTGACCTGTGAGCTTAGTCTCTTATAGTATCCAATGCAAATTTCACTTACTTTGATATCTTTAATGATTTTTTGTCTCTTAGTAACAGTCTCATCGACTAATGTTTGTAAAGAGTTTGTCACATCCCTAGCAGGATACTGTAAGACTTTACGACACTCTTTTGAGATCCTGCTAGAATTTATATGCTGATAGTCTTCGTCTTCAATCTTAGACTTGATCTTTCTTACAATGTTTCTTTGGTATGCGCTAGGAGCATCATGATAGATGTATGCAACGGGTATAACTATCAATGAAATACCAATTGTGAGAGGAAGGACTTTCTTCCATACAAAAGAAGGAAGGTGGTCTGTGATCTTGAAGACATGTCTTGTTATTGAAAAAGCTTTTGGTGCGTAATAGTATGCTAACCCACCAACACCTGTTGTCCATAGTCTCAAAGACTTCTGAGTCATCGTGAGAGCATGTGTGATTGGTTTTGTGTTTGGTTTTACTGTGAAGAAATCTAAATGAAATATCTTGCAGAAACTCTCAAAATTTGGATCAACGAAATCAAGTATAGAGATGTTGTTATCTATATGGCGTTTGAGATCGTGTCTCTTCTTTGAGAACATTGATGATGCAACAAATTTTGTGTTTGGTAACACTCCTTCACCCAGGCTTTCCACGCCTATCTTCTTGATTTCATTGATTGCTTTACTGGTGATCTCTCTTGTATAGTCTTCGGAGATTCTAACACTGTCTAATATCATGTCTAGTATTCTTTGTTGCATTTCTTCTGCAAAGAGTCCAATATTAGAGTACCCTTGGAACTCTACGAGTTCGATATTATCCAAACCCTGGATTGTAGAATTGATCTTGTCCCTACTGAAGTTATAAGCATGAGTTGAAGTTGTTTCAATGATACTGGTGATCTTATCTCCTATTTTACTTGATGATTGCATGACTTTCTCATAGTTTGGTGTGAGCGATTGCAATTGCAATTCCATTTCTTCCCTTTGTTGATTGTGAACTTTCTCATTCAAATGTGATAACTCTATCAGATCTGTATACAATTTCAATAAATAGTTCTTTGCTGGTAACAACTTGGACATTGCTCTCTTCTCGAGGACAAACTTTCTCAAAGAAGCTTCTAAGTGATCAAATTCAGGTGAACTGTAATCGGGGTCATCATTGTTATTATTATCATCGTCACCCTCTCCATCTTTTCCGTTCTTCAGTACATCCTCAGATGAAACAAAGTGGACAAACTCTCTTGCACCTTTGTGTGTTTCAGGAGACAAGATCTTGACTTGATCCATGATTCTCTCTTTACACTTCGGTTTATTCTGTATGTTATCAAACTTATTAACAACAATAAAAATCAGATTCTTGTCACTTGTTGCTGAAGATATGAATTCCCTTCCACTCAATGTAAAATGGTTTTCGGCATTCACCACAAAGACAACAAGGTCGATCTCTTCTTGCCTAGAGTACAGTTGAGTTGTTTGGAAAGAATCCATATTCAATCCAGGGGCATCTATCAATCTTATATCAATAACTCCATTCCTGAGTAAACTATTTTCGACAGGTCTATTATCATTGACGTAAACAACAATCCAGGAGTATAATTGTGGGAGATGAACAAGATTGTTTAAGTCCGATAATTGATGTTTCTCATAAGTTCTATGATCAGTAATATCATACTTCTCTCCTATTGGAATTGCATGTGCTTCTTGTATACCGTGATTCTCCTTAGCATTCACTATTTCACAAAAGACATGAGTGCATGGTTGTTGATCTTCAGGTAGGACTTTTCTTCTCAATAACGCATTGCAAAAGGCAGATTTACCAGAGTTCAAATCTCCAGTGACGAGGACTTTTGACGAAGTATCTTCAATTCTCTCTCTCAACGATCTCAAATGACGAACAATTGACAAAATCTTCTGGTTTAGTAGCAAGGATAAAGCGGTCTTATCCAAACTTGAGGCAACATTGTTTCCAGTTGCTGGATCGATCTTCAAGTTGATTCTCAATAATTCAAACTTGTATTCGGAATCAACCATGCTATTTTCTTTATTTTCGATACTATTGTTACTATTATAGTTATCTCCATAGAGATTCTGCTTGCTTAATTTTTTCTCTGATATACCTTTAGAATTTTGTCTAATCAGTGCTAAACGAGAACTGCTGTTGTTCAACCTCTCGTCTAAGGCATCGGCCTCCACTACATTTGTCGGGTAAAATAGAGGGCGGGTATTGTTTTCCTCTCGAAGACTATGCAATATCGAAGTAGCTGCATATATTGATCTTTGTAATGCTACTCTGTGTTCATTATAGTGCATTTGTTGCATGTGAGATGCTGCTAGTCTCTCTGAAGCCAAGGGTGTCATACGATTGCTGTTGAGCAATGAACTGCTTGGACCTGGTCTTGGTTGATCGATTTCACCGTTGTATAAAGTAGATCCGTTCAAGGTTCCGGTATCACGGACATACACAGCCTCTGTGGGAGTGCGTGATGTAGCTAATTCTCCTTCATCCTCAGGATCCACCTGCTCATCCAACACTACTCCATCTTCATTGATCAAAGTCTGTATATCATCATCGTCGGAACCCCGAAGACTCTCTGATTTGCTAGTTTTGTCCACCCTTTCTGAGCTCATATTATTGAAGATAATATCTATAGCTATGCTGTCAAAGGTATGTAGCTATATAAGCTATTCATAAGATGTTGTACACTATAAGACAAACCCAACAAAGGGAAAAGAAAACTAATTCGATCTGTTTACTCTAAATTATGTATGTCGCCCCCACTTGCTTTTTCTTTTTCTGGTTCTCTCGCTTAATTTTTTATAGGGAAAAAAATTAGGAAAAAATTATTTTGAAGAGATGTTGTTAGTGATGAGAGAGTGGTGAGTATAGAAGAGGGCTATATAGACATCAGAGTATACAAATCAAGTAATGTCATTCAGAAGAAGAGGTGAAGTTGTGAATGGTGGGAATCCTGCTGCCACTAGCGGAGCAGGGGCACCAGTAACGAGAGAACCACTCATTAGACCAAGTCCAAACGCAAATCCCACAGCAGGACTAAGGGGACAACCAGCACCTATAAGATCACCATTTGCACCAAGAGGTGGTGAACCTACCGCTCATAATGATAGGATTGTCAGAGTTGGTCCTCCTTTTGAAGGTGGTAGACCTGGAGTACCTCCAACTGGAATGAGACGTCCAGTAGCACAACCAGCACCACAACAGCAGCAGGAACCTACACTTTTAGGAACTCATCCTGGTGTGAAACCTTCCATCTTGACGTCACAACCTTGTATTTCTACAGGTGCTTCAGATATTGATAGAATTTTGGGCCATCAGGGTTTACCACTTGGTCAATCAATGCTGATAGAGGAAAATGGTACTACAGATTTTTCATCTACATTACTCAAGATATTCTTATCACAAGGTGTCATTCACAACAGATTAGATCCTAAAACACCCAATACGCACGATGTATTACTAGGTATGAACCAAGAATGGGTCAAGACTTTACCAGGCGTTTACAAAGGTAGTTCAAAGGAGAGAAAGAAGGCTCTTGTGAATCAAAATGAGTCTAAATTGAGTGTTTCGAATCTTATTGATCAACAACAAAGTCAACAACCTCCACATCAGTCACAGCAACAGAAGGATCTCAAGATCGCATGGAGATATGGATTACAAAATAAAGCAACTGGTGATAAAGCTGCTAAAGAAACCAATGATGACTCGTACCCTCATTATAACAATCAGTTTGATATAACAACTACGCTGATACCCGCTGCCGGAATAAACGATATTACTTGCATACCGATTAGTGCATCTTCTTTATATTCAACAGTGCTGAAACAACTCGAGCAAACGATAATCAGACAGAAATCCAAGGTGATAAGAGTAGTATTACCTCTTTTTCTCAATCCTATGTTCTACGAGTCTAGCCTTTGTCAAAGCAGTGATGTTATGCTCTTTGTGCATGGCTTACGTTCTATCTTGAAGAAATACCACGATAGAGTTTCCCTTGTAGTCTCATTGAACTTAGACTTGTATCCAAGATCCAATCCATTAGTTACATTGATTGAGAATCTTATGGACTCAGTGATAGAACTAAGACCTTTTGATCCTGCTCTATATGAAGCTATGGAGAGAATTTACAGAACACAACCGGCACAGATCAAGCATGGTCATCTGAATATAATCAAACTTCCTGTGCTTAGTGATATAGGTATGATGTGCATTAAGGATATGGAGTACTCTTTCAAAAACGGTAGAAAAAAATTCGAGGTTGAAGAATGGGGTATTCCTGTTGATGAAGAAGAGACAACTACCAGAGAGACTTCAAATACAATGGAGAACGTGGAAACACCATCTTCCAACCCTTCTTCTGCTCCTCCAAAACAGACTAGTAAAGATATAGAATTCTAATTAAATGTGTAGATGTACTTAATCCTAATAAAAATAATATGATGAACGGCTCAAACTAAAAAATATTTCTGAAAAATTTATCAGTTGAAAATTTATTTATGTATGGGAGATAGTGATCTGTGGATTATTCATTTCACCTAAATCACTAAGCAATATGGGTAAGAGAAAAGGAGGATCACACGGTGGGAACCGTAAGAGATACAGAGCTTCTGGTATTATAGAGCCTGGTCAATATGGTATATATGCATCGTGTAATAGAAATAAAGAGCAAAATGCAGCTAAAGAGCTGAAAATGTTTCTAAATGATAAGTTGGAAGAATACTACCCTGGTTACCAGACAGCTCTTCACGACGATGAGGAAGAGGAAGATAAAGAAGTTGAGGAGAAGGAATTGTCTGTTGAAGATGCCATTAAGCAAGAATTACAAGAATTGAAGAGTGAGAATAAAGATCATAAGCAAAAGGAAATAGTGAAAGAGATTCAATTAGGATGTGAATCATTGGTATTTATCAAGTGTAGAAGACCAATAGTGCCATCAGACTTTGTACTAAGATTATGCAATGAATTATATGAATCCAAGGCCAAGACATCAAGGTTCATACAGAAACTATCACCAGTTGATGCATCATGTAATGCCTCGGTGCCTGAATTCACAAAACTCATCAATAAGATGGTTGAGCCAATCTTTCATGGTCCAAAAGAGACTCAAAAGCCATTAACATTTTCAGTCAACTTAGTGAAGAGAAACTTCAATAATATTGAAAGAGACGATATTAATAAAATAGTGACATTTGCAATTTGTGGTGGAGAGAATAACGAGTATGGACATAAAGTTGATCTCAAGAATCCTGATAAATTGATAAATGTTATTGGATTCAAGAATAATGTTGGTATAAGTATAGTAGATTTTAAGGATTTCGATAGGTTGAGTAAGTTCAATTTACAAATGATTTTTGAAAAGTTACAGGAAGAAGAAAAGGAAAGTGATACTCAATCAAGAGTTGCTGCCAGTAAGGAATCCAAGCCTGAAGAGAAAGAAGATGAAGAGAAGACTGCTGAACCGGCCACTGAACCAGTAGAAGAAGCTGAATCAGTGACGGCATCTGAATAGTCATATAATTTTATGTAAATTAATAAATGTTTTAAAAATTTAGTTTTACAAGGTAGGAAATTTGTTAGTATGAGTAATCTTGAGGTTGGGCATATGTTGACTTTTGAGCTAGTTAAGTAAAGCCTAGAGTTATTTTCAATTGGCTTGCAGTAATAATACTTTGATAAGAGGATTCTCATGCCTGGGTGAAGTTCATTCACATCACCACTTTACTACCTAAAATAACAACACAGCTACTTGTCATAAAACCACTACATAAAACTATGACTTCTTCCCCATCTCCCTCTGTGACTCCTAAAGAAAAACTTCTGACTTTGTTAAACAAATTTGACTTCTCCCTTTTAAATTTTTCACTCACTTAAAAATCACCCGGGTTTTACACTTTGCACCTTTAACATTACTAAGAAGAGTCGGACACCAGAAATCCAAAAAAGTAAAGTAAAGACGAGTATGTCCAATTAGATATAGCTATATGTCAAGTTATCATCATAGGGTATAGTGTGTTTATCGTTACTTCTACTCATTGAAACCACCTTCATATTGCATTAGTCATACTATAAAATACATATCATAGGGAAAATCATGTTTTCAAATACCATATATACATCAACGAGGGCAACTCGTTCTCATGCATGTCAAACCCAGATTTTACATAGTCTAAGAAGGAGTATAACTTCAGGAACACCAAATAATGCATCTTCTGCCTCGACTGCTAATGTGACAGGTTCAGCAACAGGAGCAGACGCTGGTATTCCACCAGTAGTGACGAAGAGAAGAAGAGCTACTAGATTCACAGATAAATTGAATAAAGGACCATCATTTGATGATTTCATAAGTGGGAAAGCCAAAGACATGTTGATTGATCCATTAGAAGCAGCAAGACAAGATCCAAATGCCAGATTACCCAAGTGGTTAAAAGTTCCTATTCCAAAGGGTAAATCATTTCATAACTTGAAGAAAGACGTTAGAGATTTGAAACTAGCTACAGTGTGTGAAGAGGCCAAATGTCCTAATATCGGTGAGTGTTGGGGAGGTAAGAAATCTGAAGCTACTGCCACTATTATGCTCATGGGTGATACATGTACAAGAGGTTGTAGATTCTGTTCAGTTAAGACAAATAGAGCTCCTGCACCATTAGATCCAATGGAGCCTGAGAACACAGCTGAGGCTATCTCGAAATGGGGTCTAGGGTACGTTGTTATCACTACTGTGGATAGAGATGATTTACCAGATGGTGGTGCTCACCATTTGAGAGAAACAGTTGAGAAGATCAAGAGTAAGGCACCACATATCCTTGTGGAATGTCTTAGTGGTGATTTCAGAGGTGATTTAGAAATGGCTAAAGTGTTGGCAACATCACCATTAGACGTCTTTGCACATAACTTGGAAACCGTTGAGGATTTAACACCACACGTGAGAGATCGTAGAGCAACTTATAGACAATCATTAAGTGTACTGGATACAGCAAAGAAATCCAATCCAAAATTAGTCACAAAGACATCATTAATGCTTGGATTCGGTGAAACTGATGAACAAATAATGCAAACTTTGAAAGATTTAAGAGAAATTGAATGTGATGTTGTTACATTTGGTCAATATATGAGACCTACTAAGAGACACATGAAAGTCGTTGAATATATCAAGCCTGAGAAATTCGAGTACTGGAAAGATGTCGCATTAGATATGGGATTCTTGTATTGTGCATCTGGTCCTCTTGTGAGATCAAGTTATAAAGCCGGTGAAGCTTTTATTGAAAATGTTATCAAGAAGAGAAGAAGAAACGTTGGTGTTCCAATTGAATTAGATATCCCTAATACAACAGCTGATGCATCAGCTTCTAAGTCACTTTGAAAATAGATTTTGTTATTATTTATATATATACTGCATTTATAATTTGAATTATATTCTACCTTTTTTACATGATTACGCCAAATTTGTAATTTACAGTCTATTTATTGTCTATCTATTTATTGAATCTATTTAATTATACAGTTTTATGCCTCTATTTTTTCCATTTTCCTATCCATTTTTTAGTAAGTGATCTAACAGATGATGATGTATTTGATGAAGAGCTACTTTCTTTCATTTCCCTTGAACAAGGTATGTTAATGCTTGGTGTTTCTGATGATGCAGTTGACTCAGGTATTGGTCGAGGCTCAGATGTTGGTGCCTTATCTCTAGGTATGAACGAACTATCCGTCTTTCTCTCTCTATAAAACTCAACAATCTCTGAATCATCACCAAAATAAACATTTCTATTCTTAATCAACTCCATTATAATTGGAACATTCTCACCACGTAAATCATCTGATAAATTCGCACTGAATAACATCGCTAATCCACTTATAGTGGTCTTATTTTGATCTGAATAACTTAGCACTTTATCTAAGTACCTAAAAAGACATATCAAGATGTTTAAATTCCATGGATCTAACGATGATAGTACATTTCGTATACTTTCTATCTTTGTGTCATCGTTATTATCATCTATTATTTTCTGTAATTGTTCTATATGTGAAGCCGGTATTATATGCTCGTCTAAGTTTCTCAAGTATCTCTTTAGTAAAGTACATGCTGCATGAGCTGATATCACTGTTAAATCATCCTCATTCTCTTGTTCAAGTGTGTCTGTGCTGCTGTTGTTATTAATTTTTGACTCTTCTATGGTCTCAAGATTGGACTCAGTCGAAGATTTCGATATTGTTGTGTTATCCTTTGAGTATCTTCTAACGGGTAAATTATTCTCCTGTGCATATTGTAACGAGATACAGTACTCTTGTGGTAATGAAACCAAATCAATATCACCCAAGTCATCAAACGCACTCTCGAGTTTATCAATCATGGTCTTTGGGGCACCGTATCTGAATATACCATTAATACTCAGCGCATTCTTAGAATCAAGATATGTGAGACAACGGTACATAAGTATTGGTATTCTTATCTCCTCATAACAGTATGGAGATGATGCAAAAGCTTTGTAAATACTCAACCCAAAACATTTCTTTCCTGTGGTTGGTAATGATTCAACAGGGAATGAACGCTGCCAAAGTGAATCATATACTAGTATTGGATCCTCTGTTGTGGTCATTTTCCATGTATTTCATATATCTATTATCAACGGATTATACTGTAACTTATCTCTCATATAACCCTATGAACAACTTGACTAACCTTGTTAAGATGAACGATAAAATATCAGACGGTCAAAGGGTTAAAAATTCTTTTTTATGATAGGACCGACTATTCAATCGTTTCTTTTTTTTCGTCTGCCTTGGCTTGTAAACAGTGTACTATTTTGTACCTTTCCTCTTCAATATCAGTTATGAAACTTGTGTAAGATGAATGTAGTGTACTGAGAGTATGACAGCACAAATACTAGATGCTTATACCACCTATAATACCAAAATAACAAGATGACACACTCAGGTACGATTGCAAGTTTACTAATATCTTGTGTAAAGTAAGGTAAATTTCCTCGAGAAGAAAAGCAAAAGCCAAAAAAAAAAGAAATTCAATTCTGCAACGGTCAGAGAAAAAAACCTGTTAGAGTTGACAGTTTCTCAGCAAAAGGGACTTTTTCCTGCCTTGTAGATTTCTATTAATACCGTACCGTAACTGCCAGCTCTCCCTTATTTTGCCTTGCCTAATAGAGTAGAATTAAAGACTATTTTTATGCGCGAGTATCCAAAAGACAATGCGAAAAACCGTTTTATTCTGTTTGTAGTGTTTGTATTAACTTTTGTGTTTTTTATCTCTATCGTCTTGTCGTCGCGTCGATTTGAATATAGGAGATAGACGCATGGAGTTACTCGTGGAGTTAGTAGTATGCTAGACAGCGCTTATATACTACATACCTATTCAATAATTCAATAATTTTATTTTATATACTAATATATACATCTAATGAGTGTACACAATTTTAACCTATCAATATAAACTGATGCATATGCAGATAAATAATAGTCGATTAATCAGTCTAATAAAGTTTAAGCCTCAGTCTTTTCTTCTTCAACTGGTTTCTTTTCAGCTGCTTCTTCTTCCTTGATTTGAGCTTCTAACTTGGCAATCTTAGCTTTTAATTTGTCAGCCTTGGCTTTAGCGGCTTCAACGTTCTTTTCAGTTTGAGTTGATTGTTCAGCCTTGAAAGTTTCTAATTTACTCTTTAATTCATCAATGGTAACTGAAACGTTATCCTTAGAAGTTGGTAAAGTGATGGTTAAGTCACTTAACTTGGAGATAACTTCTGGTTCTAATGTGAATTTAGTGTTGGTCTTAGACTTAGATTTAGATTTAGACTTGGACTTGGATTTGGTGACAGTTGGAGCAAAGAAACTTTCCTTTTCTTTCTTTATGATGACAACATCACTTGGCATTTCAATCTTTCTACCACCTTTGGACTTGTTAATATCACTTGAAACAGTTTGTGATAACAATGGAGTCTCAGTTCTAACATATGATGGGTCAAAGAAAGTTAATAATTGTTCAACAGTATCAATTTCCTTGGTGAAAGCTGGTGTCTTACTTTCTTCAAGAATGAATTCAATTTCTTTTTCTAAGTCAGCCTTTTCAGCATTCAATTTAGAAACTTTTTCTTCTTCTTCTCTTTTCTTTCTTTCTGCTTCCATATCAGCAATGAATTTCTTGAATTCAGCATCAAAGTCAGCTCTAATTTTACGGATTTGACCGTACAAAGTATCTCTTTGAGCATGTAATTCTTTTCTTCTTGAGAATAAAGCATCACGTTCCTTTTGGATACCTTTGTTAGAGTCGTTTAATTCATCTAATGCTTTTTGAGTTTGTTCATACTTGGCTTGAACTTCCTTGTTGGTGACAGTGGATAAAGTCTTCTTTAAATCAGCAATCTTGTTCTTATCGTTATCAATTGATGCTTGTTGAGATTCAATTGAACCGAAATCTTTTTTCAATTTACGTAATTGTGAGATTTCCTTGATGTAACGTTTTTCATCAACGAGTTTCAAAGTACCAGTACCGATTAAGTCGTCTAATTGTTGAATCTTCTTGTCAATATCATCAACGCTCTTGAAGTTGTTCTTGGATTGTTGAGCTTGGATTTCTTGAATCTTTCTCTTTAATGAAGAATCAACTGACTTGATTTGATCGTTGATCAATTGACGTTTTTGCTTGATTTCAGCTTGTTGCTTAACGTAACCTGCTAATTCTTGACTTAAGGCTTTACGTTTTTCAACAGCCTCTTTTGGCATAACAGTGACTTCAATCTTCTTAGATAAAGCTTGAAATTCCTTGTCAATTGCTGCTAATTGATCGTTTAATTCTTTTAATTTAGCATCACGGACTTTTGAGTCTGGTTTCTTGATGAAACGTCTTGGACGAACAGAAGTAGTAGATTGAGCTGCTTCGGTAGACATCTTTTATACTGTTAATTAGGTTAGTAGCTGAGATGATAAGGGTTTGAAGAGTGATTTCTGATCTGGATTGCTAGCTGGGAATTATAGAGTGTTGCTCACTGATATTCATATAGTTATGGTCAAACAGCTGACTATGACTATAAAAAGCCTATAGCCATGAGAACACCCCATTTGACGTCCATTTGCAATCAGATGCAGCTTCGCAAATTTCAATGATCTGTGAATTTTCCTCTTCATACTAGACTGCTATAGATAAGACATACCTTTTGTTTGGGAAAGTTAACAATTGAAATCTAGAAGTTAAGAGTGAATACTGCTAGAGCTTGAAAATCTATCTATATACAGTCAAACTAATTCAAGATTGATATTGTTTGTTGGCCATTTTGGAAAATTCACGGAGGAAGCACCCAGCTGAAAGTGTGAAAGTTGAGATTTCCATCGTCGTCGATTGAAAAATCGTTGATTCCAAATCGGGTAATTATTTTGTATTTTACACTAATGATTCACAGACAGTAGAAATTTACTACAATTACACTTGTTGCAGGTTAAATCAATGATTTTATTAAAGTACATAACTATATTTGTTCAACAATATGCATGAGTTGATCAAGTAACTCTGTCTTGTCAGTTTGGTTTTTGAATGTCCAGATAGTCTCAACCATGGAAGAGTTTAATTTCTCCAAGACATCAACTGATTTTCCTTCTGTGTTCTTGATCACCTTAGATTTCAAGTCGTTTAATTTAGACTCATCGATGATCAACTTAGGAATTTCAGGAAGGACAAACTCTTCCTCTTCATCGTCTTCTTCATCGCTCTCCTCACTTTCTTCTTTCCTTTCCTCTTCCTCTTTCTTCTCAGCTTCCTTTTCAATCTCAGCGATTTCCTTCTCCATTTTAACGTCTTTGGTTTCAGGCAAAGCAACAGGCTCAACAGGCAACATCGTATCTTGTTTCTCTGTATTACCAACTTGTAATTGAGCCTGCACTTGTTCTTGACCTTCCATAACAACATCTTCAGCAGCAGCAGCAGTAATTGCCTCTTCTTTTGTCTCAGTGTCTTTCTCAGCTGCTTCCTCATCTTCTAACTTAGCTTCTGCTTCTTCAAGGTTGTATACAGCGCCAGTGACACTTTCGTCAACATCCTTCTTTTCTTCAGCGGCAGCAGTGGCATCAGCTTCAGCTTTCTCAGCTTCCGCCTTCTCAGCTTTCTCCATCTCCAAGCGTTCCTTCTCCTCTTGAAGTCTCATTTCCTCAATATAATACTTCTCCCTAATTTTCTCTCTCTTACGCACATCTTTCCAAGCTTGTATCAATTGTGGGAAATTCAACTCAATCTCTTCAATACCGACTTGAGCATTAGCGTACATTTCATTAGCTTTCAGAGTTCTGTCCCTCTCACCAGAAGTGACTGAATCTTTCAAAATCAATTCAATATCCTTTAGGAACTGATTAGGTTCAGAATAAAATCCATTCCATAATCTTTCCTCAATGACTTCAAGATCAATGTTATAGTATCTCTTACCCGTTGTGGTATCGACGATCATATCACCATCACGTTGATAAATGGCATTTGGATCAGGAACAGGCTCAAATAAATGAATGAGGTATGAGTCTTCAATAGTAGGTTTCTTGAATCTCTTGTAACGTACTTTGAAAATATCCATCAATGTTGAGAGCTTGATCTTCAATGTATTTTTCAAGCGCATATCGTTCTTGATGACTTGTCTGTCATTGATGTTCTTCAATTCATTTGTCTTGTCATTGCTATTACCACTACTACCCTTATCACTATTCTTTGGCTTGACAACTTTCAATTTCTTCAAGTTTCTCTTTGGTCTGATTGACAAATCATTATAATCGAAGGGAGTCAATCTCAAACACTTCCAGACATTCTCAAAAAACTCTCTTCTTTCCTCCTCAGTTGAACCGGTCAATGACACAGTAGCAGCATCGAAATCCATATCTAAAATAGAACCAATCTCTAACTTCAAATTTTCATCAGCATAAATGGCATCTTCATCTTCAATCATACCCATGATCAAGATCTTATCATTTGGATCAATACTCTTGACTAATCCAATCAAAGTACTCTTGAAACTTGGACTGATATTATCATGGAAATTGACCAAGTCCGGAATATACAAGACACTAGGCTTGTGTCTTCTTAGCTCTGAAAACATCTGAATAATACAACTCTCAGGTGACATACTACCATCGCTGTAAATCTTGGCAAAATCTAAGATTTGAATATGGAACCCTTCTAGATGATGCAAGATGGCCTTTGTGATATAGTTCTGTCCACAGCCTTGGTGGCCAGAGATTAATAATCTTGGCTTGTAGCATCTGATACCATTAAGCCTAGACATTAATTTATAGTGATCGAATCCGTTATCTTCAGGATGAGACAATGATGTGACGTCAACGTATTCTGCTTCTTCCAAGATAGAGACTGGTTTCTCCCTTGGGATCAATTTGTCCAATTTCGTCAACACATTATCCAAGTTTCTCTTAAGTAGAGGCTTGATATGATCAGGCAATGGTGATGAACTAACAGATGTGGAACGAGCAGAAGAAGGTATGATTTTTTCCAAAGCCTTTATGAAATCAGCAGGTTGAACTTTAACTTTATTTATATCGATCTTCAACTTATCATTAGACTTATAAATCTGTGGATAAGAACGTTGAATAGAGTTCAAAGCAGACTCAGTACACAAAGAACGTAAATCCGCACCACCATAACCTTTTGTCAGTCTTGCCAATTCTTTAATGAACTCGTCATTTGGCTTGGATTCCCATTTTCTCATTTGAATCTTGAGGATATCCTCTCTTGCTTTGATATCAGGTAATGGGAAGTAAAACTCTCTATCGAATCTTCCTGGTCTTCTCAACGCTGGATCAATTGAATCAGGTCTGTTTGTGGCACCAATGACAATAACTTGACCTCTGTTATCCATACCATCCATCAGGGCTAATAACGTGGACACAATAGAAGCGTGAATTTGTTCTTGCTTTGATGATCTGACTGGAGCAAGACCATCAATTTCATCAAAGAAAATAATTGATGGTTGTTGTTGCTTAGCTTCTTCGAATAACAGTCTCAAATGACGTTCAGCTTCACCAACCCATTTACTCAAACAATCAGCACCTTTTCTCATGAAAAATGTGATTTTTTGCCCCTCTGAAGAACATGAAGCGGCTAATGCTCTAGCCATTAAAGTCTTACCTGTACCTGGTGGACCATGGAACAGGACACCTCTTGGTGGTGTTATATGGAATCTTGAGTATATTTCAGGATAGAGTAAAGGCAAAGTGATCATTTCTTTTAGTTGGTTAATATAGTTATCTAACCCACCCACTGCGGAGAAATCAATATTTGTATCAATACCTAATGGATCTGTATCAGCCAGAGTGTTTTTCTTCTTTGGAGTTGGATTGAGTCCCATAGCACCAGCAGCGGTAGCACCACCAGCAGCGTTATTAAGCATATCATTAGCGGCAGAAGTGGCAGTCACGATCTTAGAGGAAGTATCATTTGGATCTGTAGGTCTGAACAGTTCTTCATCATCAGAATCACTTTCATCATTTGCCGCGTTTGACAATGCAGTTAATGACGAAGGAACATTACCATCCTGGTACAAAGCATGAACATCACCTCCACCGAACGGCCCTACTGTTGGGAACAATCTTCTTATTGGCATTGAACTGGCACCGGAACCATTTATACCAGTACTACCATTAAGACTACCATTAGGACCCATTGAACCTGTTCTATAACCATTGACAGATCCAAAGAATGTGTTAAATCTACCATTTCTACCAGCTGGACCAGTACGTTTTGGTGTAGAGGGTTGTGATAATTCTAGTAATTGAGCATCGTTTTGAATTGGTGGTGGTAGTTGATAATTGACTTGTTTTCTCTCTCTCAAATTTCTATGAACAGGAGATTGTGGAGCTGGAGAGTCTGAATCTTGTAAATCTTTTAATTCTTGTAGTAAATCTTCCTTAGGATCTACATTATCGTTATCGTTATTTACAGTTGTATCCTTTGAGATATCGTCATCGTCATCATCGATTTCAATATCATCATCATCATCGTCATCGTCATCGTCATCAGTCGGGCTTTCTGATCCAATCTTTGGTTTTCTACCTCTTCTTCCTCCCCTGCTTGGAGGACCCATGACTTTTCTCTTTGACTTTCTCCCCTTTCTTCCTCTTCCTCTTCGCTGTTGACTAGCAGCAGCGGCTCTACGTTTTCTCTTTGTCATTCCAAACTCGTCTTCTTCATCATCGTCATCATCGTCATCGTCCTTAACGATAAACCCGGACATGTTATTCCTGCTTGTCTTCACGATATACGAGTCATCAGAACCGAACCCTTCATCTTCATCATCGTCTATAGGTTCATCCACATCGGGATCACTTATATACTCATCATCGTCATCATCGTCACCACCGCGATTTCTGCGCGATCTTTTCCTGAGATTACCTCTTCTCTTTCTAGGCGCGATATCATCATCTTCATCATAGTCATCGTTATCGTTGATGTCATCATTGTTTTTATTCTTATCCACTTCTTCACCCCCATCACCCAATTCTTCATCTATTTCATGGAGGTAAGAGTCTTCATTATAATTAACCCTTTGTCTTTTCCTTCTTGAAAAATTTATCGAATCTTCATCATCATCAATATCATTCTGAATGTTTTCATTGTTATTTGTCATATCTTCTACTACTTGTGTAATCCTTTTTCTTCTACCTCTAGGCATTGATTCAATTGAAATAAATAGCCAATATAAAAATTAATCAATTAACTTATAGATTGATCAAGTTATCTGGAGATAAGTTTCAAAATTAAACCAAAGTGAATAATTCAGATTATTGTTTTGTTGCCAGTTGCCAAAAGCACAATTTCGTGTATTGTAGAGCAGTGCGATTTGAAATTTTGACTTTTATTCTGTGAGGGAGTGTCTTTTGCGAGACTGTTTTTGAATATATAAGTTGCGTCGATCGTCTTAATTATTTAATCACGTGAATGTCATGTGATCAAAAACATAACCCGCCAATTACATAATCAATTTTAACAAAAGTAAATGACCCAGAAATGGCAGTGAAGTGAAGTGGAGTGGCACTTCCTCATTTTCACCACAAAGAAAAACATCAGCAGATCACCAGCTAAAAAGAGTCTGAGACATCCGAGAAATCATCATGCATGCACGCAAGCATTTAGCACTGACAATTTTGATGTTTAATTTAAATTAGACCCATTGCAACAGCTTCTTTCTTTTACTTGTTTGTTTTTTTACATTTTATTATTACTATACTCACTTACTATACACTCAATTCAATTGCTACATAGTTGAAAGTTATAAGTAGCTTTACCCATATTAAAAGTTTCATTTGCTTTCAAGTTTATTATAAATTCAAGATTTATTGCTCTACTCCGGAACAAGGAGGTAAAAATTTTAAAAAAAAATATACGACTGCTTAATTTTACACTTAAAAAATGTCAATTCCTGAACTTGACGATGATTTCATTTCATCAGTCTCATTCACATCTTTCATAACTATAAAGACTGCAGATTACTTGAACTTGCTCAATTTCTATCAGTCTTTCGGTTTTAATATCATTAGATCTTACTCTAAGGATGTCAGTTCTTCTAACTCAATCGTTGATACTTCAAATGACTTGGCTATCTCCAATGACTCGAGAAAGGAGGCTTGGTTGACTTGTTATCCTGTTTCAAGGGTTTATGAGAATGAGAATGGTGATTTAGTCCCATTTCAAGAGACTCCTGAGTATAATAACAATGACAACTCGAATATAAAGACTAGTTTCAACAAGGGTTCGATGATTAAGATCAGATTAGTGTCTCATGATGCTCATACCAATTTGGAATTGCCTGGTGAGATTATATTTTTTTCAAGTGAGATTGCCAAAGTTAAGGAAATCTGTTTGAAGAATGATTATAAAATCATTCGTGATAACGTTGGTGGTGCTAGTGATGAATCTAAAGTTGAATTACTCGTTGAAGATCCTGTTGGTACTCTAGTCGGTTTTACATCTTACGTCTCTGGTGTCTCTGACTTGAAGATTAACTCTTCAAAGGAATTCTTCTTATCCGAAGACGAAATTAAGCAAAATATCAAAGAATCACACGATAGAGAGAAGAATTTAGCTGAGGCTAAGGTCAGCTTACATGAGAAACCAAAGAAGAAGATTGCCGTGATGACCTCAGGTGGTGATTCTCCAGGTATGTGTGCTGCAGTGAGAGCCGTTGTCAGAGCCGGTATTTTCTATGGATGCGACGTTTATGGTTGTTATGAAGGTTATTCTGGTTTAGTCGAAGGTGGTAAATTATTACGTAAGATGGAATGGGAAGATGTTAGAGGTTGGCTATCACTTGGTGGTACATTAATCGGTACTGCACGTTGTAAAGAATTTAGAGAACGTTGGGGTAGATTAAAAGCCGCTAAGAATATGATTTTGGAAGGTATTGATGCTTTAGTGGTTATTGGTGGTGATGGTTCATTAACCGGTGCTGATTTATTCAGATCGGAGTGGCCATCTCTATTGAAAGAATTAGTCGATACCAAAGAGTTAACAGAGACTCAAATTGCTCCTTACAAACATCTTAACATCGTTGGTCTTGTTGGTTCAATTGATAATGATATGTCAGGAACGGATAATACCATTGGTGCTTATTCATCATTAGAACGTATTTGTGAAATGGTTGACTATATTGATTCTACTGCAGCATCACATTCAAGAGCTTTTGTCGTTGAAGTTATGGGTCGTCATTGTGGTTGGTTAGGTTTAATGAGTGGTATTGCTACGGGAGCAGATTATATCTTCATACCTGAACGTCCACCATCTGCTAAACATTGGAGAGATGAATTAAAAGCCGTTTGTCAACGTCATAGAGAAAAGGGTAGACGTAAGACTACCGTGATTGTTGCTGAGGGTGCTTTGGATGATGAATTGAATCCTATTTCTTCAGAAGATGTTAAGAACTGTCTTGTTGAAATTGGTCTTGATACTAGAATTACTTTGTTAGGACATGTTCAAAGAGGTGGTTCTGCCGTTGCAACAGATAGATTATTAGCTACATTACAAGGTGTTGAAGCTATCAAAGCTATTTTAGAAATGACTCCTGAAACACCATCACCTTTAATTGCTACTATTGATAATAAGATTGTTAGAAAATCATTGATGGATGCAGTTAGATTGACTAAAGAAGTATCTACCGCGATTGAAAGTCGTGATTTCGACAAGGCATTGTCTTTAAGAGACTCCAATTTCAATGACGATTACAATAATTTCTTAAGTTTGTCCAAAGGTGATGATTTAAGATACTTATTACCTAAGGAAAAAAGATTAAACATTGCTATAGTTCATGTAGGTGCCCCTTCAGCAGCTTTAAATGCAGCCACAAGATCTATTGTGTTATACTGTTTATCACGTGGTCATATCCCATATGGTATTCAGAACGGATTCAATGGTCTTATACGACACGGATCTTTTAAGAAATTAGAATGGTTAGATGTTGAAGAATGGCATAATTTAGGTGGTTCTGAACTAGGTACTAATAGATCACTACCTTCTGAAGAACTGGGTACCGTGGCGTATTACTTACAGAAATTCGAGATTCATGGTCTGATTATCATTGGTGGGTTCGAAGCATTCCAATCATTGAATATCTTGAACAATGCTAAGGCCACATATCCTATTTTTAACATGCCTATGGTTTGCTTGCCTGCTACAGTGAGTAACAATGTTCCAGGTACTGAATATAGTCTTGGTACAGATACTTGTTTAAACGTGTTAGTTAATTACTGTGATGCCGTGAAGCAAAGTGCTTCAGCTAGTAGAAGACGTGTGTTTGTTGTGGAAGTTCAAGGAGGTAATTCCGGATACATTGCATCATGTACGGGTTTAATCACTGGTGCTTTAGCTGTTTATACACCTGAGTCTAAGATAACCCTTAAGTCAATTCAAGAAGATTTAGATTTACTCAAGGATAATTTCGCAAATGATAAAGGTGGTAATAGATCAGGTAAGATGTTTATTCGTAATGAAAATGCATCTAAGGTGTACACCACTGATTTAATTGCAAACATTATCAAGGAAGTAGGAAAGGGAAAATTTGAGAGTAGAACCGCTGTTCCAGGTCATGTTCAACAAGGTAAGATTCCAAGTTCTATGGACAGATGTAATGCTACTAGGTTTAGTATCAAGTCTTGTCAATTTATCGAGGATTTCAATTTCAAGATCAAGGAGAATATCAATGAAGTGTTAAGTGAAGGATTTGGAGCTAATGAGAATATATTGTACAACATGGGAGCAGATTTAGATTTCCCATTACAGAAAGGGTATGCTGAGAGAGATTTAGGTTTTTATTTCAAGCATGGAGTTAAGATGATGTTGAACAAAGCTCAAGATGGTGAATTAACCTCATCTGCTGTGGTAGCTTGTATGCATGGTTCCACAGTTAGTTTTGAAGATATTACTGATCTATGGGAGAACAAGACTGATTCTGAGAAGAGAAAAGGACACGATATTCACTGGACTCATATGAATCATATCAATGATATTTTGAGTGGTAGAATCTTACTTAGAGAGAAGTTTGGTAAGAAGTGATTTATAAATAAGATAAATAAATATAGTGTTTATTATTCAAAATTTAACGTATTGTGATGACATAAAGTAAGTAAGTAAGTAGGCTTTGTAAAAGTCTTACATAAGCACAGACGGCCTTTGGAGTTGAGTTGAAAGAAGGAGCGGAGAAAAGAAATTCTCGGATAATTTTATATGGAGCGAGGGAAAGAATTTTACTGCGAAAGAGAAAAGAGCAATGAACCAGTTGAGTGGTGGCCTAGATCAGTTTAGTTTAGTTTAGTTTAGTTAGTAATCAATATGTACATGAGAATGCTAAACGAGAGTAGAAGCAATATACTGCATATAAGATAAGAGATAAACATAAAATATACTAATAATAAAATAATACCATAGAGATAATAGTAAAGATGACAAGATGCATTCTACATATCTCTCAAACAATAATGTATATAGATAGTACATCAAAGTAAGCTGTCCTTAATTGTGTCGTGTAGCACAGCAGTTGATCAAGTGAGTAAAACAAACAAAACAAACAGTTGGGAACAGTGCAAAATTTAACGGCTTTATTATTTTTTTTTGTTAGTAGAGAGAGAAAGAGAAGAAAAGATTACCCGATTAGGTAATTTTTATTAGATGAATTTCCTATTTTGTTACTTTTCTTTTCTTAGCTAAGTCAAGTTGAGTTTCTTTTTATTTTCTTACTACAACAACTACAACTGGTTTATCCTGATCTGCAGTTCATCTTATGATAATACTATAGATGAGTATAGTGGTATTACAGGAGTAGTATAGTATAGTATAGTATAGTATAGTACTACTAGATATATAAGATAGTAATAAGAGTAATCAACCCGCAATCCTTTACACAGTAAGTAAGTATGTAAAACAATAGTAGATACATCACCTAAACAATGTAACATTTCCATAATAATTAATCCCCTAATTCTCTTCTCTCTAAATTTTCTTAATTTTCATTTTCATTTTTTTTGTAGGAAAATTGACAAGGGAAGAAGAAAGAAGAAGAAGAAGAGGCAGAAGAAGATACTTTGTCTTGTATTATTATTATACTATACTCTTCTTTGTTCTTTGTTTAACATACTATCATAATATATTATTAACTACTTTAATATACCAAGAGTATATGTATATATCTTTATATATACATATATATAAAGATTACTTAAACTCATTCATTATACCTCATCAACTATTATCATATTGTACAATACTCATTTTGCATTTGTTCATTCTTTTATTCCTTGTATTATTCACTATACTATACTTCATTACTTTCAACATATAATTATATCACATACCTCATAATGTCTGATTCAAAAGATAATCAGAAATTATCAAAAGGTAGTGATACTACAGAACAACAACAACAACAGCAAAATATTGAACAAGAACAAGAACATACCGAGAACAATCAAAAATCTTCATCTTCTATCATCAACTCAAATATACTTCGGCAACAATCTATCAGTGGCAATAACAGTGATGATCATTTAGAAGGTGGGAATGGTAATAGTGCTTCCACTACTACCAATAACAACTCCAAACAATCAACAAAAGTAAGCGCATTTGTTCATAAATTATACCTTATGCTAAATGATCCTGAACTAGACAACGTCATATGGTGGTCAAGATTAGACAAAGGTGATTATGCAACGTTTGCCCTTCTCCCCGGATCACAATTTGCCAATATTTTAACAAATTATTTCAAACATGGTAATGTTGCCTCTTTTGTTCGTCAATTACACATGTATGGTTTCCATAAAGTTTGTAATACAACGAGTAAAGATAAACAAGATGATACAAAAGATGAAAAGGAAAATGAAGTTAACGAAGACAACGAAGAAGATTTAGAACAACTTATAAATCAAGATGAAAATAAACCAAAATCACAACAACAAGTATGGGAATTTAGACATGCAACGGGGAAATTTAAGAAAGATGACAAAGATTCACTATGCTTGATAAAGAGACGTTCATCATCAACTTTAAAACATAACTCATTCCATTCATTACTTAATGTACAAAATGCAAATGATTTAAATATACATAGTCAAGTTCAAAATCCAAATCTAGGTTTACTAAATCAACAGAACTTAATACTTCAACAACAACAACAACAACAACAGCAACAACAACAATACGCTTTCTATCAACAACAGCAACAACAACAACCACAGATACAAGGTCAAGTTGTAGCTCAACCGTATTTCAATGAATATTATCCTGCTCCACATCCTCAACAACATATAATACAACAAGTTTCCGCGGAAATGTACCATCAACAACAACTACCACCACAACAAGTATATCACGCTCATCCTGTGGGACAAATACCTCAACAACAATACTATGCAACTACCACACCAACTGGTCAATACATAACACAACAAGAATACCTCATTCCTGCTCAACAACAATATTTCCAACAATTTGAAATAGAAGATCAACAACAACAACCACAACAACCTGTACATGATAAATCTCGTAATGACTCCATGACATCTAATATCTCAGATCAAAGTGATGTTTCATTCAATTCAAACTCTGGACGTACTAGAAGAGCAAGATATCCTTCATTATTCATTGATCCATTGGCACCTGTTCCTGCAAATATACCTACTTCTGTTCCTGTCGCTACTGTTCCGGCTATGTCTGTTCCTGTACCTATTCAACAAGGAGTGCCTTTCCAGCCATATGACCCTCAACAACAACAACAACAACAACAATTACCACCACAACAAGCACGTACTGCTTCATTCCCAAGTATGATCACTCCTTATCCTGCAACTCAACAGTTCCAACAACAACAACAACAACCACGTCCTCCTCGTTCTGTTCCTAATGAAATGCAATTCCAATCAGTAAGATATCAATCAGTTGTACAACCGCAGCCGCCACCACCACCGCAACAACAACAAGTTCCACCACCACCACCACCACAAGCACAAATCATTACACATCAACCACAGCAATACACTCCTCATGAACATCATAGACCTTCTACACCATTGGGATTAAGAACTCCACATCAACAAACACCAAGTTCAGGAACTACACCTACTGTCTCTGTGCCAAACACAGCAAGATCTGCCTCTTTCCCAACTGGTCCATCTCCTCATCCTATCACTGTGGCACAACAAGCATCACAACGTAGTTCATTACCTGTGACTACCAGTTCTGGTGGAGCCATTGGATCCCCATCTAAATTACAACAACAACATCCTTTACAATACCATCAACCACAATCACAAGTACCACCACAACAACAACCACAACAGCAACCACCACCACCAATGCACCATCCTCCTTCTATCTCTTCTACGAAATCATCTATTTTTTCAAACACTTTTGGATCTATTTCTTCTTCCACGGGAGACTCAATTTCATTACAATCACCTGGTTTGCAACCAACAGTTATACCCGGTGTCCCATCGAGTATCAGTGCTGCTTCAGGGAACGGAAGTTTCAGTTCAATCAGCGGTGGTAAATTCTCATTACAGCAAACAACACTAAGAAATTCCTTATCAGGACTACTTAACCATACTCAACAACATCCACATCAGTTACAACATCAGCAGCAATTCCCTAGTGTTGCAGAACGTAATGATTCTCTAATGTCGACTGGTAGTTCCATATCTATTTCAGGTTCGTCGTTCTCTATGCCTGGTTCACCAAAATTGCGTCAGAATATTTCCCTTACGGAGATCCCAAGAAGTTCAACATCAGATGATATTCAATCTCAAGCTCAGCAATCTCAACAGACTCAACAATCAGTTATGAAAACTCCTGTCCCGATGAAAATCAGTAGATTAGCTTCTATTGTGGTGTCTCCGTTGTCAAACACATCTTCAGAAACGAACAAATCTGCCTCTGCTCCAGTAACTTCAACCTCAACCTCATCTTCATCGAATATCCATGATGTACTGAGCAAGACACCCGTTGGGATCAATAAGATCCATAAAAAGAGACTCCAATCTGTTGTTTCACCAACTAGTATTCCTGTTAAAGATGCTAATACCAATGGTACGAATGACAAGAATTCATCAAACTTATCACAATCACTCACTTCTAATGAGTCTATTGATGATAGATTAGAGGAAGGTTTCACTTCTAAGTCTTCAAAGAAGATGAAAGACGTCCTAGAGGAAGCCGTTGATGATAATGAAACTGCAGAGGATGCTTCTTCTAAAGCTACCGTTCTTGAAGATAAGAGACGTGGGTCAATTATCTTAACCAAGAACGGGGATGGTAAGAAAAGGAAAACAGATGATGAAGAGGGTGTGGTTGAGGAAGAAGAAGAGGAACAAGAAATACCAAGTTTAGATACTAAGACAACCGCTCCAAATTCTATATCAAAACACGATTCTGAAAATTCAACATCTACATTAACTGATAACAAGACTACGACTACGACAACTACGACTACAGCTAATCATGATAATGAATAACATTAAATACAGACACACACATAATACAAAACTAACTACACTCCTTTGATTACCTACACAAAAATTTGATGCTCATTCAAAAACATTTTACATTACTTACCTGCTTATATTCCATATTCACTTCGCCAATGCTATAATTTTACACAATACATACATACTTTTTTACTATTTTATTTTATTTTATTTTATTTTATTTTATTTATTAAGACACTGACAATTTACTGACAATTTATTTTTACTGCTGCTTACTACTACTGCTTATGTTTTTTTCTCTTCCTTATGTTAATTATCCTGTTTCTATAACAAACTTACACTCATTATTCAATATTAATATACATTATCATATACAATCTAAAATCTATCTATGTAGACCGTACATACTAAAATGGCTTCTTGAATTTGCTATTTGCACCTTTCCCGAAATTTATGGATGATTTACTAGACAGTTTCCTCTTTAGTACTTCATCATCATCGTCACTATCGTCGTCGTCGTCATCGTCATTAGATATTGCCTGAGGTTTCTTGACATTCGGACTGGATTTGCCAAACCGACTACCGTTGTTATTGTTATTATTCCTACTATTCTGACGTTGATCATCTCGTATTCTATTCCTCAGTGAGTTCAGAGCCTTCGTACTCCCATTCTGATGCTGTCCTTGCTTAGTCTTTGCGATCTTACCGTCTACTACCGAGTTATCAGTCTTCCTGCTGCTTGTTGAAGTTCCCTTTATGAAATCACCTATCGTTACCAAGTCTGCGTTCGAACTAGCTGAGCCACTGTTATTTATCGACAAAGAGAGACCAGCTCCTTGTTTTATCACGGGTAAGTTCACAAAACTCTTATCTACTTGTGTGGTATTTGTAGTGAGGAAGGAACTTTTACTACTAGATGAAGGTTTGGCTTGTTCAGGTACGTCTATCCAAGATAAGATTTTCTTGTTCACATTTGATAAATTGATTTGAAACTGGGCTTGTAGTTCGTTTTTCTTGTTTATTTCCTCTCTTTTGGACATGGTGCGTACTGTATATATGGTTCTTTGCGGTTAAGATCATTCAAGTAAGTCCACTTCTACTATATACCTACTTAGATAATGACATCTGAAAAATTTATCTATCTTCCTGCAAGGTAGAAAAATAAAATTTGTTCACACCCTTGCACTGACAGATTGATCTCCACTACAATCCCAAAAGAGTAATAAACAAATCACATGACCTATACAAAGTCACATGACCTTAGAATTACCCAATTAGAGAAAACCCTAACACCTGAATTTCCCCCGGGAGAAACATTTCCCATAAAGTGCAAAGAGGCGGATTAGAGAATCCCTTTGGTGGGTGCTGCACTGCATTTTTATAAACAAAACACATACTAAATTTCTTAACAGAGAGAGTGGAGCGGTTTTTTTCCTCCTTGTGAGTGAGGAATGAATCTGAATCTGTAAAAAAGTTATCAACTACTTGTTTCTTTGTTACTCTGATTTAGTCTACTTTCATCCTTTGATATCTATTCAATTCAATTCAATTATCAATTGGTGTATATATCTTAAAGAAGACTTTGCATTTAGTTTTAGTTTTTCTTTTAATTCCACAAGTCTGATTGATTTCATCATCCATATATATATACATTTATAACACGTTATGTTTTCCAGATCAATTGCTCGTTCTCTTTTAAACAAACAAGCTGTTTCATCAGCAAGACAAACCATCTCTAAGAGAAATTTATCAATTCACGAATACCGTTCTGCTGAATTGTTAAAATCTTACGGTGTTGGTGTCCCAAGAGGTGAAGCTGCTACTACCCCAGAAGGTGCTTATGAAATTGCCAAAAAATTAAACACTGAAGATATGGTCCTTAAAGCACAAGCTTTAACCGGTGGTAGAGGTAAAGGTCATTTCGACAATGGTTTAAAATCTGGTGTTAGATTAGTCTCTACTCCTGAAGAAGTTAAAGAATTATCTGAAAAAATGCTTGGTCATAAATTAATTACAAAACAAACTGGTGCTGCTGGTAAAGTTGTTACCGCAGTTTACGTTGTTGAAAGAAAATTCGTTAGAAAAGAAGCTTACCTTTCAATTATCATGGATAGAAAGAACCAATCTACTATGGTTATTGCTTCTTCTGAAGGTGGTATGGATATTGAAGGTGTTGCCAAAGAGAATCCATCAGCTATCAAGACTTTCTCAGTTAACATTGATGAAGGTATTTCATCTGATTTAGCCACTGAAATTGCTTCAGGTTTAGGCTTCACTAAAGGTGCCATCCCAAAAGCTGCTGATACCATTGCAAAATTATACAAGATTTTCAAAGAAAAAGATGCAACTCAAATTGAAATTAACCCATTATCTGAAACTATTGACCACGATGTCTTATGTATGGATGCTAAATTCGGTTTTGATGATAATGCTGCATTCAGACAAAAGGAAGTCTTCTCATGGAGAGATGTTACTCAAGAAGACCCAGATGAAGTTAAAGCTTCTGAATATGGTTTAAATTTCATTAAATTAGACGGTAATATCGGTTGTTTAGTCAATGGTGCAGGTTTAGCCATGGCTACAATGGATGTTGTTAAATTATACGGTGGTTTACCAGCTAACTTCTTAGATGTTGGTGGTGGTGCTACTCCAGAAACAATTGAACAAGCTTTCAGATTAATTATGTCTGAAAAGAAAGTTAATGCTATCTTTGTTAACATTTTCGGTGGTATTGTTAGATGTGATTACGTTGCTGAAGGTTTAATTGCTGCAACTAAAGCTTTAGGTTTAGAAATTCCAGTTGTTGTTAGATTACAAGGTACAAACTTGGCTCAAGCTCAAGAATTAATATCTAACTCTGGATTAAAATTATTCTTATTTGAAGATTTAGATCCTGCTGCTGAAAAAGTTGTTCAATTATCAAACTTAGTCTCTGCTGCTGAAGCTGCAAATGTTAAAATTGACATCACTTTATAAGTTTTGTCCTGAACAACCCTTTCTTTTTTAAACGACTATAAGATAGAAATATATACTTCCATCGTTGATTAAGTAAGTGTATAATATATTATTTCCAAATCAACTTTACGAATAAAGACTTAAGTGTTCTTTTCATTTAAAACAGTCTCAAGTGTTGTAAAAATGTACTTTTTTATTTTTGTTGGTTACACTACCTTCTCAAAATCTGAAAATGAATTGAAGAAAGTTGCCACTGATAATGTTTGATAGGTGGTATACAAGGTTGATGATTAGCTTTTATCAGACTGTATATATCAATTGACAGTTAAATATAGACTAAATATAAACAGAAACACTCAATGTTCTTGACAAGAAGTGAATATGACCGTGGTGTGAGCACGTTCTCTCCAGAAGGTCGTCTTTTCCAAGTGGAATACTCATTAGAAGCGATTAAATTAGGATCAACAGCCATAGGTATAGCTACTTCAGAAGGTGTTATATTAGGTGTTGAAAAAAGAGTTACATCTCCATTATTAGAAAGTGATAGTATTGAGAAGATTATGGAAATAGATACACATATCGGATGTGCTATGTCTGGTTTAACAGCAGATGCTAGATCAATGATCGATCATGCGAGAGTCACATCGGTGCAACATGATTTATACTATCATGAACCAATTGCAGTTGAGACTTTGACTCAATCCGTTTGTGACTTAGCATTGAGATTTGGTGAAGGTGCCTCAGGTGAGAAGAGATTGATGTCCAGACCTTTCGGTGTTGCGCTGTTGATTGCAGGTTATGACGAGGAGAAAGGTCCACAATTATACCACGCTGAACCATCTGGTACTTTTTATAGATACGATGCTAAGGCCATTGGATCAGGATCTGAAGGTGCTCAAGCGGAATTACAAAATGAATATCATAAATCATTGACTTTACAAGACGCAGAATTATTAGCATTAAAGATATTAAAACAAGTCATGGAGGAGAAATTAGATGCTAAGAATGCTCAATTGGCTAGTGTTACTAAGGATAATAAATTTAGAATATATAGTGATGATGAAATAGCAGGTATTATCGAGAAATTAAAAGAACAAGAAAAGGAAGAAGGTGAAGAAGAAGCAGGTGCTGAAGAAACTTCACAGTAAGTTAGTAAGTCGCAAGCTATATATGTACATGTATAAAACTGACTAATGAAAAATACATAAGAGATATTCGTAAAGAGAGATTAGTATATTAAAATTATAAAATTACATAGTTTTATTGCTGTAGCATGTCAGCATATTGTGAGTACTCAGGGAAATCTTTCAATTTCGCAATAAGTGCTTTCTCTAACTTAGTAGCATTTTTGTAGAATGTTGTGGTTTCATTATTGTAAGAACGACAGTTGTTAAAGATCAACTTACAATCGTATATGAAATCTTCAAAATTTTCATATGCGTCGTTCTCCAATTTAGTTTCCATAAGACCTAAATCCATAGGTTCTTTAATGACTTCGTAATAATCAGGCACTTCTTCCTTGTTGACAGGTGAAACGAATGGCCAACTCGATGGATGATTTTGTAAGTCTGTGAGTAATGTTAACATAACAACATGATGTGGACCTCTACGTGGCTTTTGCGCTAAATCATCCATCTCCTTAGCCCATCCTACTTCTCTAATAGGTGGGATCTCCAATGGATCTAATGGTTTGGCGTTCTTCTGCAAGAAATGTTTCAAACCAGGTCTCACTATATGACTTTGTGATATGGATCTTATCTTCCTCAATATGGCAGCTTTTTGTAATGTGAGTATTTTGGGGGAGTCTAAGTATCTTATCTTAGGTAGCATTGTGCACTGCATTAATGTACCTCCTTCATAATCTTTGATATAACCCATCCATGTCTTCTTCGGTAGTGTAATGTCTTTCGTGAAACCTTGTTTCTTGAAATATCCAATAGCGTAATTATCTGCATACGTCAGGAAATATTTTATCTTTGATGTATTTCTAACATAGTCTTTCAAATGGTTCATTAAATGTGCACCATAACCTCTGACTTGTTCTGTGGATGAGATAGCACAGAAGACAATTTCTGCAAATTCACGATCTTCAAAAGGACGATAAGTGATACCACCAACAACAGTCAATGGTTTCCGCACAACTGCTATGGAGACATGAGATCTATCATACACCAGTCTTGCGATATAAGCCTTTGGCATTTCAGGAAGTTGTTTCTGGAAAATGTTCTTCAAACCAGTCAATACAATCATATTGTCTCTTGTGTTATCATTGTTAACAACACGGAACTCGATCTTACCTTCACGTTCTTCGATAACTGAAGGTCTTTCTTTGTATGTATATTGATGGCCATCAAATTCAAACGACACTATTCTTTTCTTGTTCTCTTCTTCTTCATCTTTGTCCAGTACTTCTTCTTCACCTTCTGCTTCCTCGGCATCATCGTCTTCTTCATCTTCCTCGCCTGCCTCTTTCTTAACTGTTCCATCTGCACCATCTCCGAGTTTTTCACTCTTATCAGTGCCGTTCTCATCTGTGGTTTCTTTCTTGATTTTTGAGTTTTCTTCACTATCGCCATTCTCCTGGCCATTTGCCTCGTTACTGCTATCTACATCCTCATTAGACTCGCTATTCTTATCGTCTGCATCTTTATCATCTGCGCTATCATTTCCAGTTTCTTCACTTTGATCCCCAAGTTTCTGCTTCTTCTGTTCATGCGTATCTTCACCATCGGTTCCCTCTTCTTCTGGAGACTTTGCCTTTCTTTTCAAGTCCTCTGTCATCTGCAATTATCCAGCGATGTTCACGATCAATTAATTGTCTCTACGTGGTTTTAGTCAAAACCCAATATTTATCAAGTCTAGTAAACCTTTGTACCTCTTTTATTTCCACTTCTCTCGTCGATCGCTCTATTGCGAGAATCGTCGCATGTGTCTGAAAAATAAAGTATCGTCGCGACTGAGATAAATTTCAGGAAAATGTAAACAAAGGAATTTATTATGTCTAAGTTTCTTTGTTTACTCTTGATGATATTGATAAATTGCTTGCAGGCTTAAAATATCACACACGGAACAGCAAATACCACTCGTATCATGACCAGCTTAGAGACCACAACATTTGATATAAAAAAAGACTATGAGAGAGCAGTTTCAGTTGAAGGAAGCTCGTTCAAAAATCTGGATCCAAGAAATGTACAAACTTTCCTCAAGAAAAACGAAGATTACTTAGATAGACTAACGTATCAGTTCTTGGAAACGGACTCTAAGGAGAAGTTCTTGAGTTACTTGAACGTTGAAGAAGACCAATTACCCACACAGAAAACATATGAAGAAGAGATACTTGTGTCCGAATCGATCGAACCCCAGATCCACACTGCTTTAGAAGAGAACGAGAAATTACGTGACTTGAATGCTATAAAGAGTAGGAAGCTTATACATGCACTGGAAGTTTTACAAGCACAAACGGCAAAACACGACGCGGTTCAAAATGAAGTAGATGAATTGGAGAGACAAGTGAGAGAATTTGAAGAGTTGAATAAAGATAGAGGTATTATCCCTTCTGATGATATACTTTTCACAAGACTGTCTCAAATCAAACAATGTGGTGAATCTGATTCCAGTTCCGCGCCTTCATCTGCCGAAGGTTCAAGCTTGGAAAACATATCTTTGATCAATACAGAGGAAGAACTTAACACATTGACTACAAGTACGGAAACTATGTACCAGAGCCTTGTCTCACAAGTGTCCCAATTGCAACTAGAACTAGAACAGAGACAAGCACTTATACGCTCAGTGAATGAAAACTTGACCAAACTTAGAGAGAAACGTAATAACTTGACCAAGACCCTACTAGAAAGTGTTGAATACAGGAAAGGAAAGGTTACTGAAATAGATATGAAGCTTGAACAAACATGCAACTGGTATTACGAAATGATCAAATTATGGTGTACATACTTCACCAAGGGAGGTATTGTAAAGAATATCGAGCTTTTATCCAATGAGGGAGAAACCTCAAAATTCAGAATAACATTTGCAGATGGAACAAGCAAAATTTACGGAGAATCAGATATCCTTACTCTTAAACAAGAGTTACAATTATAGCTTTATCTATAATTTTATTTATTATTAAGTGCCAACACTCATTATATATAAATTAGTTTAATATAGCAATATGTACAATAGTTTTAATACAGATCATTATTCATCATTAAATTTTATTAATCAGTATTTTCTTTCTTCAAAAATGCACCCATACTTCCCAAGTACCCTTCATGTTTCAAGAAATAGGCTTTTTTCTGGCCCTCACTCCAGAAGTTGATAGCGTAACTTAAAGTCCTTATCGTCTGTGGGTGTCCTCTAATATATGAACCTGCGAAATAGATCTTTTTTAAGTTGTATCTCTGAGCTTGTAAATAGGCTATCTGTCCAATGTTATTAGATACTGCATAAAGTAAGGATCTTGCCATATCCTCTTGTTCGAATTTGTTTAATCTTTTACATCTTTCTTCCTCGCACGTAGCGCTATCTTCTTCTTCTTCCTTTTCATCTTCATCGTTTGAGAGAGCTTTCTTGAACACTTTACCCATCGAAGAAGCAATATGGTTGGATTTCAAACCAATTTTGTTATAACCTTTGCCATATATATCTCCCACAAGTAAATCGACGTTCTCGTTATTACCTCGCTGAGCCATGGCTAACATTTCATCGAAGTTATTAGCAGATGTTAAGACCGATAGAAGTCCCCATAAAGTTCCACCACCTAATGAAGAACCTCCTACTCTTGTGAATCCTTCTGGGCCTGGTCCTGTCACTTTGATCATTGAGACACCAGACCCTATATTCACAAGAAGATATGGGTATATTGATTGGTTTTCGCAAGATTCGAGCTCAATATACTTATGGTCTTCCTCATCGAAATAGAAGATCTCATTCTTGATTTCTGTTATGAAAAAGTCTAATCCTATTATCAGACATTGCATCTCATCTTCCTTCTGTATACTACATTTCAATTCTCTTTTCAGTTTGTCATTATACTTAAATGCTCCTCCTCCGGTAGCTATTATAGTGATATCATCATTTTGTTGTGTACAGTCATGTCCATAATGTTTCTTGAAAACATTATCTTTGATATAATCTATAAATTCATCGATCTTTGCGGTCTCAAGTTTGTAAAAATTTAGTCTTCCACCTTGGTTAGATTTATCTCTCGTGAAATAAACTAGTTTAGATAGCGATCCTCCTATATCTATAGAAATGTGATTCAGTTTCTCCACATGGAAGGGAAGTGCTATATCTTTCGTTTCAGGTATCGTACCAGAATGATAATTGTGATTATCATGCACTATGTGAGCGTCTGTGACATTCAATGGTAAAGCATTGTCACTATGATTGTGTGAATAGTATGAGTTATTGATCAATGGGCCAGACTTCATCTCTGACGAGCCGTTTATCGTACTGTTTTGAAAGCTCACAGCCATTGCTTGCATGTATATGAAACTTCACTGGCGTATATATGTATGTGTTTGTTCGTTGAGTCGGGCTTTAATTTAACCGAGCTAAACGACAAGATCTCTGGGAGAAGGTGTATATGAAAAAATGAAAAAATATTTAATGCTCTAGTCTCTCTGTTGATATGTAGTCTCAGAGTAACTTATAGAGTTCGAAACACAGGAAAATGGAAAACAATTGACAATATAGTAGTAGTCTAGTGATATACTGCCTTAGTAATGTACCTTCGTCCAAGCACTGTCAGCTCTTTCTATATAAAATTTCCCTTCTTCCATACACTTGAACAATCAGTCAGCAAATTCAACAATTTTTTTTTCTCGCTATGTTTTACCCTAATTAGTATGGGTTATGGATCAGTTACTGCAACTCCGAGACAGACTCCTGACACCTTGCTGATGAGATCTGGCTAAATTTTTTATAGTTTTGCGCGGTAAATGATCGAAGAGATTAAGTATTTGCGCGTGAAAAAAATTTTTTTTGCGCGTAGTATGTGTGCTTGAATCTTGTTCTGGCGCGAAAATTGAAAATAGCTCGCGCGAGAGAAGTTATCACAACTTCCCCAGACTTTGCGGTAAAATGTTACCCGACTTGAAAGTCTAGCGGTGCCTTTCTGCGAGAAAATAGCTAGCGGAGAAATTATACACTCCGAATAGCTGTAGGTAAAGTTCAGGCACCCTTAATACATTGATCCCTTCTAGCCTGCATACACTCAATTATAGACATTTCATATCTAAATTACCAACAATGTGTGCCAAAGTATACTCTTACGCCGACTCAGCCGATGTCGCAAACTCTGTTGCTCAATACATCATTGACATCCAAAATAAAGTCTTAGCTTCCAATGAAACTTTCAAGATCGCCATCTCAGGAGGTTCCTTAGGTAAGGTTTTGAAAAAAGGTTTGATCGAAAACAGTGACAACACCGCCAAAGTTCAATGGAACAAATGGGAAGTCTTCTTCAGTGATGAACGTTTAGTTCCTCTTGACCACGAAGACTCAAACTACGGATTATTCAACGAAATGGTATTGAGTACCTTAAAAGCCAAAGGTATTGAATTTCCTAAAGTCTACACAATTGAAGAATCATTATTGAAGGATGATGGTTCTACTGATGCTGAAATTGCAAGCAAGTACGAAGCCATCTTACCTGCTAAGCTTGATTTGATTTTATTAGGCTGTGGTCCAGATGGTCACACATGTTCTTTATTCCCAGGTCACCCATTATTGAAAGAAACATCCAAGAGAATCACATACTTGAATGACTCACCAAAACCACCTCCACGTAGAATCACATTCACTTTACCAGTCTTAGAAGCTGCTGATGAAATCGCCTTCGTTGCTGAAGGTGCTGGTAAAGCCCCAATCCTCAAGGAAATCTTTGGCTCTGAAAAGAGCGGATTACCATGTGAAATGGTCAATGAATTACCAGGTGCCTCAGTTGCTTGGTTCGTCAATGATCCAGCCGTTGAAGGTGTTCCAATCATCAAATCTAAATACTAATTATATATATTATTATGAACTTTAATACAAAAACAGACATGAACTGATTATATGTACAAGAAATAATATTTTGAAACGTAATACATAGTTAAGGAATATATAAAAGCGTAACCTATACTTTCTCTAGCTCCCCATCGTTCTCATCATCATCAGCATCCACTTCCTGTTCTTCCTCATTCAATTCTTCAATGTAATCATCAGCACCCTCGTTCTGTTCCTCATCGAATTCAAACTCGACTGCTTCTTCCAGGTCCAGGTTCTGGACTTCCCAGTTAGGTATGCTCATTAATCTATCTTTAACTGGTTGTCTTATAGGCGATAGAGATCTCACATCATAATTCTTATCGTCTTTCTTGTTAGTCTCTTCATTTTCAGCAGCCTTCATGTCAGAGTCTCTAGCGCTAGACAAAATGGTATCCATGGTAGAAGGGGGAGTTATCATGTTTGTTGATGATATATCCTCAAAATCTTCAACATGACCAGTCAATGTTCTGATAATCTTGAGTCTGACATCTTCCGGCTCTTTCTCGAATTCACGGAACTCTCTTTCATATTCTTTGGTTCCTGGAGTATGACCAATAGACATACCCATTCTGAGCAAAGTTTCGACCTGTCTTTGCGAGTTGTTAACAAGGTCGGTATCTAAAACAATCTTATCCTCTTGGAAAAGTAAAACAACAGTTGAGCCACCGAATTTGAAATATCCAACTTCGTCACCCTTATCTATATAATCACCCTCTTCAACAGTCAATACTGTGGATCCAACCATCATGGCACCAATACAACACATCATAACTGTACCAAAAGCTTCAGTATGAATAGGTACAAGAACCCTTACATTTTCACCATAAACATCTAGCCTAGAACGGATAGCCATAGGGTTAACTGTATAGTACTCACCTTCGATGTAACTGACTTTACCAATGGTACCAGAAACAGAAGAATGGAATCTATGATAATCTTGTGGCGCTAAACGGAAAATAACAACAGCACCGTTCTCGTAGCTTTTGACTAAGTCTTCTGGGTAATTATTTTTCAATAGTTTGGCAACTGTGAAATCACGTCCCTTGATCCAAAGTTCAGTAGCTTGTTTGACAGTAGGGAACACCGTACAACGGCAATCAGCTCCACTAACAGCGATATTATCGTCATCCGCTGCTTCAATCTCTCTGGCTCCTCTTCTGAGCTTTCTATAGAAAAACTCATTGAATGTCTTGAACTCTGATATATCCTGCACTTGATAATCTGACAAATCTAGGCTGTAAAACTTGATGAAAGAGGGAATCAATTTAGTTGACTGTGGATCATCAAACTTAATTCCCTGCTTAACACTGGAATTTTTTAACATCCTTCTGATCTTCTTTCTTGTACTTGCTTTCTTATCAAAAGAGCGGTACAAAAGTCTTATTCCCAATCTAACATAAACACTCATCTTCTCCTCAATGATAAATCCAGTTTGACGATCTTGAACTAAGATATTAGCATTATTACCACCAATTGCCACTTTACCATAAACGATTTTGATCAACGCTTTGGAATACCATCTTCTAGTAGCTGAATTGGATGTAGTGTACATAGGTTTTAATATCTTTGTGACTGAACTCCAGTCTTTAGAACCACAGATGGCTAAATGAGTGACGATATCAATATCATCCATCTTACGCAGTCTTCCTTTACCACATGAGGGACATTCAGAAATTCTGATTATATGGTGACTTTGAGATGGGTCAATCACCCTCTTCATGTCCGCCTCGCTAGCCTCTTGTTCTTCTTTTTCAATTGTATCTTCGAAGAAATCTATACATTCGTCCAAACTCAAGGTGTTACCACACCAAGCGTTTTTGCCTTTACTTTCGAAGAAGTTACTGAGTTCTTCTTCAGGTAATGTAGATCCAATAGAAGACAAAAATGCACCTAGCTCGACTATATCCATCTGGTAATCTTCATTTGCACCAAACTTGACCAATAATTCTCTCCATAAATGTCTTCTCAGATCATTATAAGTCTCATATCTGAACCTAATCTTCAGTTTTGGTGTGTAGTCCTTTTGCTCCGCTCTGATTTTCTTGGTGATCTTCTCATTCATCTCCATAGAAATCACCATACTAGTCAAAAACTCATCCTTATTATCTGTGTCAGACATGTTTTTCAATCCGTGGTTCCTGCGAAAAACGCCGCGCTTAATCGCTTCATCCACATCCTCTTCACTATTCAATACTTGAAAATGACTGTAATTAGGATCCACTTTAATATCATTCTTCATGAAAAATTGTCTAACGGGAATGGTAGCAGAGCAAATCTTGTCATTGAATGATAATCTTTCTTTATCCAGAACATCAAACTGAATATTGAAATTTTTCTCTGTCTCCAGAATCTCAAACGCCAATCTTTCATTGAAAATAGGAGTCAAAGTATGTGCACGCCAGGAAGTTCTCACAATGTTTTTGCCAAATGATACCACTACAAAAGGATCCATATCAAATCCTGTTCTAGTTGAGTTCCGGAAAGGTGGTAAATCAGAAGCGGATATAATCTCCAAGAACAACATTCCTTTCAGTTCTTTTCTATTGGAAAACTCGTAGTGCGACTGTAAAGAGGATCTCTTGCCGGTACGCATCATACGATTACGGTTATTTGCAGTACTGCTTGAATTATTTGTATCACTAAGATCACTTGTCCTTTTACCACTACGGAAACGCAGTCTTTTCCTCTTTTGTGGGTTGTTCATGCTGAATGAAGAGGTATTGAAATCTGAGACTGAATGGTTGTCACTGGAATATTCCTCAAATGAAGAAAATGCACTGCTCATTGATGCAAAACTGTCTGATCTTTTAGTACGTCCTGGAATTGGCAACAACATTTTGTTTTCATTTTCAAAATTGCTACTAAACGCCTGTTTCTTGAGGTTTGACGATGAACTAGAGCTGATCATCTTGTTCAATGGTGGGTGTCTAGAACTGAAAGTGCTACCTGAGCTATTTTGGTTCGACTGATTGAGTGAAGAGAAATGCGAGTCCTTGCTAACTACAATACCCCCCATCTCACTATCTGACTCAATTTCTGACTCAACTTCTTCTGCTAAATGTTCATTGGAGAATATCCTTGTTATAGGTGCACCGTCTTTCAAATCTGAAATGCTTGAATCTGGGGAGATGCTACTTGTCACTTTCTCAACCTTGGTGAGTTCATTTGGATAGTAATTTTGATCATTGGTGACTAATAAAGATAATGGATCATATCCTAGGTAATCCCAGTAGTCTATCACTTGATTAAGTAAGTCGAGGTATCCTTGTATTGCCTGCCTCACCAAATCGTTTGGTTTCTGTAATGAAAGGTCTGCGAAACTTGCAGAGAGGTCTTTAGTCCCTACGATTTCATCGTCATCATCATCCTCTTCTTCTTCGTCTTCCTCTTCGTATTCTTCACCTTCATGATCTACTTCCATCTTCTCTTGTATCTTTGGGTCCTCGATCTTTTTATGGCCATCTGTGAGATGTTTCAATGCATTTCTTTTCATCGTGAGACTAAACTTACACTTAATTGATCCCGTCACAAATCTCTTGTGGTCTACAGAGGAGTACATTCTGAACCACTTATACTCTGTCTCATTCATATTCATCAATTCTTCCAGAATATCAATCAGCGATATTCTCAGTTCACCAAGGTAGTTGTTTCGTCTTCGTTGATTATCATAGACACTTATATTCAATATGAGGAAGGAGTCAGGAGCAATTGCCTTGACTTGTTTCTTCTTCTTAGAGGCGATATCAGGCAATACAGGTTTCCGCAGTGGCAACTTGACGGTCTCGTTCCATATTGGAGACTGTGAATTATGTTTGATCTTAGAGGTCTTTTGTACAGATTTTGGAGCAATCGAACATATGCATCTCGGATTGTAATTCTGATTCAGTGATAGTTTTGTGGAGTTATAGTCTGTCAATATCAAGTCTTTAGCCTCAGCAATGGTCACATTGAGCTCTAGGCCGGTCTTAATATATGCACTTCTTAGTCCCATGGTGCACTATATATATAAATATCCTATACGAAGTTGCAGGTCTTGGTATTTCGCTCTTTTCTTGACGTATAAATCACAGCCAAGATCAAAATGAAAGTGTGATATTCAAGTGTGGACAATGCAATTGTTTAACTAGAAAGTCTCTGAAAAATGAAAGAAGTCTCACTGTTGTACTGAACTATATCCGTTCAAGGGAAAAGAATGCAAATATATATGTCACAGGCTCTAAAGTAATCCCCCAGCTAGATCACACACCCTGGTCATCCAACGTGGAGAGAAAAGCTCAGAGGTAGAAAAAAAAATACGCTCAGGCACGCAGATAAGCCTCTCCCTTTTTTTCCTCTCTTCGCACTGTGGGTTTCTTAAATTAGTAACTGAAGGTTATGCCGAGAGAGAGCGCAGAAAAAATAAAAATTGATATTGAAATTAGCAAAAAAAGAAATTCTCCCCACCCGGGATCGAACCAGGGACCCCAAGATTTCAGTGATGAAATTACAGTCTTGTGCTCTTCCAGCTGAGCTATAGAGAGGATTTTCAAAAAAAATTAGAGAAATCAAGATCCAAGTGGAATGTAATTCCCGGATTTTTGGAAGTGCAATTCATGTATGTTGTGAGTTGTATCTCTGGATATTTTTGAGCACCAGTATTTCAACGCACCAGGAGTTGTTGAGAAGGTTAATAGGAGTCCCATTTGACTTGAAAAAATATAATAATTCATGAAAAAGATGATTTTGATCAACTCGAGTTCCCTTCTGCTTACATAATAGTTCAGAGAAGTTTTACTTCCAGAGATAAAGATACACAGAGGCAGACAAAAGATGGGGGTAAATACTATTCATATCTCTTTGGCTGAACTTCATTGCATTAACTCTGACAAACCAATATGGTCAAGAAGAGTAAAGCACAACAACAGAAGAAGAAGCTGAAGCAAAAGGAGAAAAAGAAGTTAAAAGAGCTTGAAGCGTCAAACCATGCTGAGAATGAAGAACCTAAACCAAGAGTAGAAGGGAGTAAGATCATAGAAGGTTCCTTACACGTCAGGACCGTCAAACAGTCATTGAAGAATATTTATAACATGGTATATCAACCTAGCCTATACTCCGATCCTAGAATGCTCGACCTGAATCTCGAAGAAGTTCCCAAGTATCACATATGGAGTATCTTCTCGCTGATTGCAATGTATCAAGTTGAGAGAATGGATGCGATGAAAAAGGGGAAGAAAGTGAATGAGTGGTCTATGTATCGAAATCCTGAGATTATCAAAGCGGAGAATGAAGTTGATGCCAGAGTGGAGATTTTGCGTATGCAAGAAGAGAATAAGTTTCTGAAGTTTTTAGGGATTAAGAATATGGAAGAGCTTGATCATATGGCCTATGCTTTCAAATTGGAAGAGTACATTAAACTGAACAGGAAAGAGCTTGGATTGAGCAAAGACACGGGTGAGGTAGAAGTAGAAAGCCAAAATTCAGAGGTTGAAGAAGCTAAGCAAGAGGTGATTTTAGCTAGGAACTCAATCAATTTGAAAGACCAGATCAATGACGATAAGATTAAGTTTATAGTGCCGAGTGGCACCAAGAAATTGCAGAATAGGTTAAGAAAACCCAAGGCAAGCAAACCTGTTTTCAAACTACCTACCAGGTTTGCAAACTCAGTCAAAGAATATGAGTACGAATCCAGTGATAAATCCTTCATGTTCATGATCAAGTCCGGCAAAGAAGAGAATCCCAAATCATTAGATGATCTCCGGTTCAAGATACCATTTTTCACAGAGTTACGAAGTGGTCATTATCACTTGAACTTTTTTGAGACTTGTATCAGTACGACCTCTATTAAGAAATCAGATGGTAAGTACTATAGGAAATTCTTCTTGAAAGTTATCGATCATAGGAATATACCGTACACGTTGGATAGAGTAGAGGAAATACTAAAAGAAATTGTTAAAGAAGCAGCTACTCAAGAGTCAGAATATGAAGTATCGATGTTGACTAAGAGAAAATTTAAACAATTAGTCGTGTTCAGAGTGCGCTATGAGGAAGATAAAGCTGATAGAGACGCTATCATAATATCATTTTTAACGTACTACGGAAAGATCATAACGGTGACAAACTCAAAGAAAGTAGAGACCGAGAAGAGGGAAGAAGTACAAGAGTTTTACATACTGATAGATATCAGGAGCGAAATTGTACCACCTGTATCGGCAGTCTTCGTTACATCTAATGGAAAAGTCAACAAGATCAAAGATATGCAAGTGTGGTCGAATATGAAATACTGCTCATATTGCAGAAGTACGAATCATAATAATTTAATGTGTCCTGTATTACCAACATGCACGAACTGTTTCAACACCACGCATCCATTGATAAAGTGTCCTGAGCTGACTCTTAATCAAAGAAAATTAATCTTTAATCAAAGACTGCCTAAATTTTACAGACGTGATTTGATCAATAATTATGAAAAATTAGGCAAGGTTCTCCCAAAGTACATTGAAGAATTAATCGAGATGGAAGATTTGAAAAAAGTTAAAGTGCCTAATAGGATCATTGAAGATTTCAAAAATTTCAAAGAAGAAACTATTAATAACCCACCTGAACTCACATTGTATTTCAAAGTATACATCCCGGGGCTTACATACTGGAAGACCAAGCTTAAAGTCATCGAGCATTTACAAAAATACGGTAATGTCGTAAGCTTTGAAAAAGATCGATCAGAGGCTGATCTATACCACATGACATTCCAACCTATTCATGACTTACTCCCTGAAGTCGAACATAGTATACTAGTACCTGAACCGAGATCTAAAAAGAAGACTGAAATCAAGTTTCAAGTTCATTTAATCTCCAGACTCACCAATTACTGCACTTATTGCCGTTGCTTGAACCATTTCAAGAGTAATTGTCCTAATTTAGCACCATGTATATACTGTCATGAACACACTCATTTCCTATTACAATGCCCTATGTTGAAAACTAATGAAAAAAGGAAAATCTTCCATAAATTGCCTGAGATGTACAGAAAGAGAGTTTTCAATCGTGAAAGGTCATTGCATAAGGAGTATCCTATTTGGTTAAAGAAATTACAAACTCCCAAGGGAAAGAAGATAAAAACTAAGATAGTCTCTTAGAAAATTAAAAATTCGCATAATATTATGTATATACATATAATAACTAATTAGTACTTTTAACTACTTCATCGATACATTTAGCAACGTATTTAACGTTATTATCATTCAATCCTGCAATAGAAGCTCTTCCTGAACCTACTAAATAAACACCATGTTCTAATTCCAGCTTCTTGACTTGATCAGGGGATAAACCTGTGTAACTGAACATACCAGTTTGGTTTACGATATGATCCCAATTACCTGGTGTTTTTAAATTGACTAACTCATCTCTTAATTTCACTCTCATGGAGTTAATACGAGAAGACATAGTAATCATATCATCTTGCCACATTTGCATTAGTTCAGGAGTGTTTAAGATTAAGTCAACGATTTTAGCACCGTATGATGGAGGATTAGACAATTCTGATCTTATTATTTTGGCTAATTGAGATTCAATTGCAGAATTTAAAGCTGCTTGATTTTGATCATCGTTAGAAATAACATGAACAACACCGACTCTTTCACCATACATACCAACATTCTTAGCGAATGATTGACAAATAACTATAGGGAAGTAGTAGTATCCATTAACTGCTGTTCTCAATGACCAAGAATCTTTCTCTAATGAACCAGAAGCGAAACCTTGGTAAGCAGAGTCAAACAATGGCAAATGACCGCAGGAGTCGATTAATTTCAAGATTTCTAACCATTGATCAGGAGTAGGGTCAAGACCAGTTGGATTATGAGCACAAGCATGTAAAAGGAAAACAGAACCTTTTGGTGCTTTCTTAATAGCTTCGAGGAAACCTTCCAAGTCTAATGATTTAGTCTTGTTATCCCAATAAGGATATTTTTCAGTCTTTAAACCTACATGATCAAAGATTTGATAGTGATTTGCCCATGTTGGATCAGATAAGTATACAACAGGAGGGTTTGAAGAGTCAGTTGACTTATAAAAGTTTTTAATGAAAGAAGCAGCAATGTGTAAAGCACCAGTACCTGATAAAGTTTGTACTGAAACAATTCTATTTTCCTTAATTGCTTTTGAATTCTCACCGAGAATAATCTTAGCAGCAGCAGATGTGAAACTTTTCAAACCTGTAATTGGTAAATACTCGTGATTGTAACCTGGTTTTGATTGTAAAAGGGATTCAGCCTTTTTCACACTTGGTAATACCCATGGTTTACCGTTATTGTCTCTATAAGCACCAATACCGAGGTCAACTTTGTTTGATCTAGAGTCTTTACCAAATCTTTCTTTGAGACCAAATAAAGGGTCTGGTGGTAATTGTGGTATATTAGCTAATTGGAATCCTGGAGTTGACATGTTGAGTTAATTGAAATACTTAGTTCAAGAGAGTCAATCAAAAGATAAGAAAGTTAAAACAAGGAACTACAAACTTATATAAAGATTGCACCCATGGGAACAGCGTACTATATCTATCTATGTGACTAATCTCAGTATACAAGCAGGAGAAAATAGCCTATTCACCGAGGAGCAGGAAGGTCGGAGAAGTCAGATTGTTTATGGTGAGTGGCGAGTGAAATAAAATGTGAAAAATATAATAAAACTGTGGCTAGTAATGAAATAAAATAAAAGTCTAAGTGGCTGACATAATACAATCTGTCAAATTCTATTAATAGAAGTGATTGGCTGATAGAGAGAGGCTATAAGAATAAGAAACAAACAACCCGGGGATGGAAGTAGATTCTTTACTATACAGTACAGTACAGTACAGTACAGTACAGTGAAGAAAAAGCATGTGCAAACAAAAACAAAAACAAAATCAACTAACTTCAAACGGTTGAATAAAATTTAATGTAAAGTACACTATTTATTATACTTACTGGAAAAAAGCACGTGATTTTCTTTTTTAGGATATGACAATACAATGACTGATTTATATAGGATAGAATTGAATAAATATAGCACTGTACTAAGTAAGATACACACAGTAAGATATATGTTAATATAAAGATAAAATAAACAAATAATAATAAATAAAGTTAGTCCAATGTATAATGGAATAATGGAATAATGCAATGAGTAGAAAAGAGAATTGAAATGGTAAAGTAAAGTAAAATAAATAATAAGCTTAGTATATGTCTAGTGTTCAATATGGTATAGGGTATCAAGATGTATCAATCAATTACTGCCCCCTTAAAGGTTTCATAATCTCTTCATATAACATCTTTTTCAATTCTAATAATGTCAGTTCATCTTTTCTCTTATCAAAATCAAAAAAATCAGGTGGTATCTTCTCAGCAATTGGTTCATCATTTGGCTCATGATAAAATGCTAAATATGGATGTTCCAGAGCTTCTTCAACGCTTAATCTTTTTGCTGGATTGAAAGTGAGTAATTTCTTTAATAAGTCAATAGCTAATGGATTGGCATTCTCTCCTATAATATCTTCAAAATTTTTGCTCTTACGGAATGGTAATGTTCTTATATAATCTTTAGCTCTTCTTGATTTAATAGAGTTATAATCCTCGGTTAATGGTGTTCCTAAAATCTCAATGATTAACCATAATTGATTATGATAATCTGTACCTGGGAATAATGGTTTACCAGACAAAATCTCGGCTAATATACAACCAACTGACCAAACATCAATCGCGGTGGTATATTCTTGGAATGTAAGCATAATTTCAGGAGCTCTATACCATCTTGTAGCGACATATTCTGTCATAAACCCAAAATTATCATCCGTAGACGCTATGGATCTAGCTAATCCAAAATCACAGATCTTTAAATCACAGTTGGAATTGAGTAGTAAATTAGAAGGCTTAAGATCTCTATGTAATACATTTGCTGAATGTAAAGCTTTTAAAGCTCTTAATGTCTGATAAATAAAATACTGACAATGATTATCCGATAATTTTTGAGTTCTGATAACTCTATGCAAATCTGTCTCCATGAGCTCTTGAATAAGGTACACTTCATTAAAACTTTCAAAATTGTATGGAATTTGAATATCTAATATCGAAATTATATTCTCGTGGTTGAAATGTTTGAGTAACTTCAACTCTCTTAAAGTTCTTAGACAAAACATAGTCCTTTCAAAAGGTTGAATTTTCTTAATGGCTACTTTTTGCTTAGATGGTTTATAAATGGCAGAACAAACTATACCATAAGCACCTTCACCTACTATATCTTTAATCTCATAATAATCACTCACATTGAAAGTGATCTGTTGTTGAATAGGTTGATGACTCATCTCGTTGACTATTCAATACCTATAATCAACTAATCGCACTGAATGAAGTATATTGATCTCTAAAGTATAAGAACGCGGTCAACTTCTCAAGTATGAACTATATAAATCAGTTATGTTACAAATTAAGAAACAGAAAAAAGGTCTCAGCATTTTGCTAAAATGTTTCAAATTTAAATTTAGTACTAGAGGTGTGGGGGTTGAACTACCTAGATAAGTCTATTTAAAGGGGAATTTACTATGGGAGGGATAGTGGTAGACGGGAGGGAGGGGGTTAAGTGGGTGTGCTGAGTGAGTACAGCATAGTATTTGACTCTGATGGTGGTATGTATAACTATACTACACTTATAACTCTCAAAATCGCAAATAACCTATAAACTAAAGAGAAACACTCCCCCACTACTCCCTCCAAATCACTAAAGAATGTTGAAAAATCCCAGTTTAAAAGAAAATTCGCTATTTTGAGAAAATTGTTGATTTCGTAATTTTAAAATGGAATTTTAACTGTAATTTTAGATCTAAAAGATACGAAGTATTGTATTTGGGTAGAAGAAGGTAACTGATAGTGTATGTACCTTGTATTTTAGATTATCAATTGATATACATACACTTACAGACAGAGACATGGCATCCTACAGGTACTATAAGTCAAAACTTCAATCTAATTTGAAGAACAAGTCTTTTGTTAAGAGACTTGTGCTTTTAGGGCTCGCAGCCGTGATAGTGTTTGGTTTGGTGTTAAATTTGGATATTTCAAATGATTCCCTACAAAGTGCTACCACTAAAAAGGCAAACGACCAAACTGATCTATTCCCTACTGAAGATGAGTTAAAATTGAGAAAGATTACTGCTTTCCAGAAGATATTCAAGTTGTTAAAAGATTCAAAACCAGCTTCAGAGTTAGAGACATTGGAATACGAGCCAATCAATCAGAATGATCCACAAATGATCATGTCCTCTAGATTTTTAAGTAACGTAATGAAATTCACCCCACAGTTCATATCAGATATGAAAAAAGCACATCAGAGTTTCGTCAAGAACATACCTGAATACAAAAACGATGACTTACAATACAGTGGGAACGGTGTTGTTATATTAGGAGGAGGTGACTTAACATGGCTAGCCCTGTTGTCTACAAGAATGTTCAGAAGAACAGGAGGTAATTTGAAAGTCGAAGTCATGTTACCTAGAATAAGCGATTATCACAAGGATAGAGATATTTGTGATACTTATTTACCACAATTAAACGCAAAATGTGTTGTGATAACTGAAAAATTGGGCTTTAAGACTACTGAAGAGGAAGATATGTTCTTTAATGATTATAAGATTCAAGGACAAGGATTTGATACTATATTGAGATCCTTAGCTATTTTAACTTCAGAATTTGAAAACTTACTATTATTAGAAAGTGATAATTTGCTTCTCAAACCACTAGATGAATCAATCTTCGTGTCTAATCCATTCATTAACAAAGGTGGTATGATTCTGTGGCCTGATTTCTGGAGAAGAACCACTTCCCCATTCATGTACCAAATTGCAGAAGCAAAAGTAGATAATGATAGAATAAGAGATGGTCCTGTTGACTTACCTTTAAACAAGATCATCTCCACGGGTAAAGCAGATTTCATATTCCCCTTACACGATAGAAAAGGTGCTGTGCCTGATTTGTCAAATGACTCCGGTGAAATTATAATCAATAAGAAAATGCACTGGAAGACTATATTACTTAGCTTGTACTATAACTTATACGGCTACCAAAATTTCTACCCTTTAATCATGCAATCAAGCGCCAAAGCTGAAAAGGATACTTTTGCAGTAGCCGCTACAGTATTGGGATTGCCTTACTACCAAGTGAAAAAGACCACTGAAGCAAATGGATTCTGGTATAACAACGAATACCGTGGTGTAGGTATGTTACAATTCGATCCTATTGTCGATTACTACTCAGTCACTTCATTCTACGATAAGTACTCAGAGACAAACCCAGATAAAGTCACCGCTGTGAACTTGGCCAAATATTTCAAAGACTCACCAAAGGAGAGGTCCTCACCTTTGTTCTTCCGTATAAATTTCCCAAGATTGTTCCCCGTTGAGCTATTGCACGATAAGTTCTTAGTCAAGGACAATGGAGACAGGATCAAGATGTTCGGAGACTTCAATTACATCAGTGAGAATCTTGAGATTACACTCTGGAGAATAATGAATGATTATATCTGTCATTATGAAATTGATTGCTCATATATTAAGAAACACGCAGATTTGGCTACTAGTCAAGGAAGAAAGAATTTCTGTCAAGTTGACATGGAGAAACACTTGCTTTGGTTAGCAGGGGGTAATTAAAATTCCTCTTAATACTTACTTCATCACCACTAGACGTTTCAATTACATTCCTTTCTTGTTTATTCTACTTCACAGTATTTTATTAATTTGCTCCTCTTGGAAGGAATCACCTGATAGTTCAGGCAAACACACATATATTCACACATGCCCACTTACTGGGGTATTAATTTCAACCACCGAGTTTCTCTATAAATAATAGTTTTACCGTATATAAAGATTCCATATAAAGTGTCATGATAATCATTCATTTGGTCATCATCATCATCATCATAATAATAATATCATTAATTAATTCGTTACATCATCAGAAGTACATATTTAGCTATAGTATTAGCGAAGGAATAAGCACGTTGAACATTAAAAAAGCACGTAAAAGCCCATCTTAGCGACATGTCATAAATCATTTGCTCAGTGAATAGTACTTGTAAATACCCCTTTGACTGAACTCAACAGGAAATGTGTCCTCCATTTCTTCAAAATCACTCTCGTCGTCATCGTACTCGGATCCCGAGTCTGGTTCAGATAATGGTGATTGATACCTACTAGAGTTATCATCTAGCATCTCCGTATGCTTTATGGCCATATCTTCATTATGATCACCCATGACTTCGTCTCTGTCAATTGGGATCTTAGCTGGTGGCTTGTCATCGAATAACCCTTTTGATACATTGATTTTGGTAGATGCGTATTTCAAGAAATCAGGGAACTGAATCTTCTTCAGGATCTTCTCACCTGTTTTCAAATTGAAATAAATGATATTATTATTGAACTTTAAGGCGTCAATACCGTTTTTCAAGTAGTTGGCCTTCTCCGTTTTGTTCAGTTTGAATATCCAGGATCTGCGACCTTGGCCATTATGATCGAATGATTTCCAGTAGTCGTTTTGCTGTGTTGCATTATTCCATATTTTGATTAATCCGTGATTACTAGTCTCGTTTAAATTGGTGATTAGTGAATTGTCTAATTCGATGGCGATTAAGTTCTCACAAACAGTTAGAAGTTTTTGGTTCTCGATGTTCCATCTTGTTATCTTCTTGTTTCCTTTGAGGTCTAGGAATTTAAGTGAGTGAGATCCAGACAAAAATAAAATCAAGTCGTCAATGCCTAGTTGTGAATGCGATAAAATCAAACTCTCAATCAATGGGAACTTCAAGTTGATGAGTTCCAAATGTTTGAGGTTGACATTAATACCACTCAAGTTCAAGTATTTCAGATTTGGTGCGTTTAAATTCTTCAATAAATATGATAATGTATGATCGTTGAAAGGTGATTCAATGTTTGTATCGACTTGTAAATTCAACCATTCTAATGAACCCCTGTTCACACTTGGATTGGTTGTGAAAAATTCAATAATGTCTCTTGTAGTTCCTATTTTGGAACATTTACCAATTGATAAATGTGTCAATTTTGAGTCTTCATTTATGAAATTATCGAGTATCTTAATACTTATCTGTGTATGCGTCAAGTCCAATCTTCTCAATTTGAACCTTGGTAAAATCTTCTCAAATATCTCACCTGATAAATCTGTGCAGTCATGGAAAGATATCTTTCTCAAGTTTGTATTCTGTGTGTTCTTCAAGATCTTGAAATTCTTGAATGCATTGGTAAAATTTTCTCCACTTGATCCACAAAAATCAATGGCTTGTAAGTATTGCATGTTGTTGAATAAATAATGAATAACATTAGAGTCGATATCATTCTCGATTGATTCAGATGCTAAAAATTCTTTCAAATTTGGTGTAAGTTTCAAAGCATCTAATATAGTATTCGATGTCACCATTTGAATCTCTTTCATCATTTCTCCGGTTCTACCCAATCCTATAGATGTAAATTCCATAAAATCCAGTATCTCAACGTATGTCCCCAAATTCTGCACTTTCTTGACATTATTCAAAAATCCATCAAATGAAGTTGATCTTGTGAAATTTGCGTACTTGTATGAATACTTCAAACTGAGTAAATGGAAAGTAGAATTCACGGTTGCTAGTGATCTATGGAACTGTTTGATATTAGAGTTTATAGAATAGATCTTCGATATATCGTTGTAGTACAAATAACCTATGATCTTATCCAATATCTCGATAGGAAAAATACACTTGTTTTCCTCTTCCTCTTCGACATCTTCAGCGATTGGTTCTGCTTCATGCTCATGATTATTTTGCCATTGCTCTTCTTCTTCTTCTTCTCCTGTATCTATCTCTTCATTATGTACAAGATGTTGTGGCGAGAGTAAGATTTGTGAACTGTTTCTTGTAAGTAAATTACGTGGCGGTAAGTTATCTAATGCTATTTCGTAGGTAGCTGTCATTAATATAATGTCTTATAATAGGCCAACAATAAGAATAAGGAAGTAAATAAAGTAAAGAAGAAATACCTAAAGTATGTTCAACTAGTTTACTCTCTCAATATAATTTTTTTTGATTTTTTTTTCTGTCCAACGGGGAAAAAAAATAAACTCTTTTCTTTTTTTGTGCTATTTTGGAACCTGCATTCCGTAAGCTCGTATGGTTCTGAATCATCTGTGGGTGGCAATATGTGGAGTTCGGGAGATGTGGGTAGTTCTAGTGTATATGTAATAACTTTTACAGTAATGTTTAAGTTATTTCAATAGCTCAGACGAAGAATCAAGATGCATCCCCTCTCGTATACACGCTAGCCTGTTATTGCCGATATCTTCTTCAATAAGCTTTTCTGACCCTGGCATTGTTTGTGGCTCCTCGATGGAAATCTTGATTTTTATTGGACGGCCAAACGTATGATTGGCTTCTGCCTTGTCTTCAAGTGCATTTTGGAGCTGCCTCTACTAGTTTTTTTTGGTGATATGTATTATATTTATATTCAAATCATAATAGCCTTCAACCTGTACAGTTCTCGGCCACCACCGAGTTAACGGTTAAATAAGGCAGTGCATGCATTATGATGACAGCGGCTTTTACCCAATTTTACTAAAGATTCAGGACAGTTGCGTCTATTCGCATTTATTTAGGAGTTCACAGAACATAGACCATGATATACTACTTAGTTATCTAGTGTTTTTGTACTTATAACTCATAGACCTTGAAATACTGGGAGACAATATCAACAACTGATTTTTCTAGAGGAATGAAGTCATAACCACCAATAGATTCAAGCATATCACTAATATCAAATCTAAGGATTGAGTCAGGAATAGGAGTATTTGGATCACCAACTGCCAACTTACCGTCGAACTCAGGAAAATTCTTGTGGATCTTATTCAAGATTTCTTGACCTGTAAATCTTTCAGATGCAATGAAAGCTCTGTTGTTGAAAAGTCCTTCTTTTTCAACACCTAATCTATGGAATTTAGCAACGTCTCTAACGTCGACTTCTAATTTATTTGGCAGCGATCTATACTCAGTTGATTTTGGATCAAGTTTGTAGAATAAGTCAATGATGTATTGATTTGAAGTGTTTAATGGTTTGGTAACTGAGAAATCAAACATTTGAGGACCCAAGACTAATGGAGGACAAACAGTGACTAATTTGAAGTTTGGCTTTTCCTTCTCTAAAAATTCCCAGGCTGCCGTTTCAGCAAAAGTTTTCGATAATAAATAAGCAAGACTCTCATTTTCACCAACCATATCCTTTGTAATTGGATTCCAGTCCTTACGTGTATAAGTTTGACCATCTTTTCCGCTTTTGGAGTCTACAATTGCAGCAAAAGATGAAGTAATGACAACGTTTGTAACTTGTGGAGCATATGCTTTGGTAGCTTTCAAGATATTCAAAGTACCTTCAATTGCTGGTTTATAGTATGCTTCTTCAACTGGTTTGTTTAATCCATAAGAAAATGGAGATGCAGTGTGGATAACATATTTGATTTCAGGATGACTTTTTAAAACCTCATCAAAGGCATTAGGGACACTCATATCTGGAACAATCTCATATGAGAGTTTAGCATCTGGATACTTCTCCTTAAAACCTTTGAGGAACGGTTTAGCTTTCTCTTCGGATCTAGCAGTACCAATGACGGTATAGCCACCTTCTAAAAATGTATCAACAACATGTGCTGCGATAAAACCTGTAGAACCTGTGATTAAAACAGACATGATGTATTTGAATCAATTGAGCAATATAAAGAGCAACAATGATTAAAACTGACGGAGTACAAAACTTTTCAAAATAGAGGGGATATACAACGATTTTTATACCAAAGTGTTCAAGGGGGTGGGGGTGCACCTGAATTCCGCAATTGGAATTACCCAAATTAGGAAATTTTCCTCCGAATTGCTTGAGTTTTCGAGATTGTAATGCTAATTATCAGCATTTTATTTGCTGCAAGAAAGGGTGTCTGACTCGGTATAGTATCTCTAAAAAATTCACATCACAATAGTATAAGCATGAAGTCGAATCTGAAAAGGAACAAAAAATGCACTGATTTAGTAACGACAAAAAATACGTGCTAAATTTACGCACTTGAAAAACGTATGACGCGCGGTCTTACTTTTTGCAAATAAATGGAGGGGGACATTTGCAGAGACATTAGTGTACGTGGGTGGATTTCTACCTTGAATCATGGTTCCAAAGGACGGTTCTTTCAAACTAAATATGAATGGCTCAACGCTTACTAGTAAAGTGCGTTATAATATATACTTGCCCAATTCTACGAGTTAGAATTAATATCGAAACGGGAATTTTAATTTTACCTGTTATGGTTTAAAATAATTTATCAATTCTACATATAAACTTTTCAGATAAACACAAAAATTTAATTTTTTAATTTATAGACGCTTTATATATCATGAACTTCTTTACTTATTTGTTTTCTGGAAAGTGACCTTGGACTTTCACGTATTGGTCAATTGCATCAACAACAGATTTCTCAAGATCAATGAATTCATAACCACCAATAGATTCTAACATATCACTGATATCGAAGCGAGGAACAGCCTCAGGAAAATCTTGATCTGGGTTACCTTTGGCGATTTTACCTTTCAATTCTGGGTACTTTTCGTTCAAGATGTTAAGGACTAATTGAGTAGTGTATCTTCCTTCAGCGACAAAAACTCTTTGGTTCTCCAAGCCTTCCTTTTCGATTGCTAATCTGTGAAATTTAGCAACATCTCTGACATCAGCAGATAACATACATGTTTGAGTAGCATACTCTGTAGAGTCAGCTGGAATCTTGAAAGCACCGGTGATTGATTGATTTGAAGTGTTCAATTCTTCTCCAACCATAAAGTCAAATACTTGAGGACCAAGAACATATGGAGGGTTGATAGTGGCTAACTTGAAGTTTGGTTTCTCAGTTTCTAGGAAATTCCATGCAGCTCTTTCAGCAAGTGCCTTGGATAAGATGTAAGCAGCGTAATCGTTTTCACCAGCTTGTTCCTTTGTGCAGTTACACCAATCCTTACGAGTGTAAGTCTTTCCAGCTGGCATTGCTGGGAAATCCATGATAGCTGCAAAAGATGAGGTAACAACAATGTTTGTAACTTGTGGAGCATATGCTTTGGTAGCTTTCAAAATATTCAAAGTACCTTCAACTGCTGGTTTATAGTATGCTTCTTCAACTGGTTTGTTCAGACCATAGGAAAATGGAGATGCGGTATGAATAACATATTTGATCTCAGGATGGCTTTTCAAGACTTCATCAAAGGCATTAGGGACACTCATATCTGGAACAATTTCATAAGATAGCTTAGCAGCTGGGTATTTCTTGGTGAATGCTGCTAAGAATGGTTTATATTTAGCTTCTGATCTAGTAGTACCAATAACAGTATAACCGCCTTCTAAAAAAGTGTCGACAACATGGGCTGCGATAAAACCATTGGCTCCTGTAATTAAAACTGACATTTTCGAGGTTTAAAAGTTCGATTCTTAAGTAGTTTAACAAAGTATATTAACAATTCTTGGTGTCCAGTTGAATTATCTATGCTCTGGATAGTCAATTGAAAGGGTTCAAATGGGATTCTTATATATTCTCTGAGATTGGAAAAATAGTTATTGTGCATAATAATTCTTACCTCCGGTGCGCTTAGCCATTTTTCTCTCAATCCCCGCGCTAATTCCGTTTTGACATACGATATGTGACGTAAGTGCGTAATAAAACGTATATTTCCGTTTCTTAGAACAAGTCAACATTCAGGATCGTGGTACTAAATCGAAAAATAGAAATAACAATTGATTACCCTTCTTACATCACCTGTTTCTTTCTTATTCTTTCTGTATTAATTCCGTCAAAAATTAATCTTGGCTTAAACGGGAGATAAACTATTTCCATTGCTCGTGATGGAACAAACAAGCGCTTATTACCTTAATTCCCTTCTGTTCTTGCCATTTCATGGAGTTTACAAGCAACATCATTAGTGATCCGAGTCATTTTAAAAGAGTAACAGAACATCAACAGTAACACTTACTTTTCTTTTTTCATTCAATTGTATATAGAGAATTTACATAGAGAGTCCAAAAATTGGAGTGTACACAAAAAACAGAGCTAATGGCTAACTTATTTTGGTGAACCACCATTGACTCTGATGTATTGTTTCATAGTATCTTCAACTGATTTCTCAAGAGGAATGAAGTCATAACCACCAACATCACTAAGGGTATCAGAGATGTCGAAATCTGGTGTATCTTCTGGTAATTTACCACTTGGATCACCTTTAGCCAATTGATCCTTGTATTCTGGGAATTTTTCATTCATAGCGTTTAAGATGTCTTGAGCAGAAAATCTTGAAGCAGCAATGAAAGCTCTTTTACCAATTAAACCATCTTTTTCAATACCTAATTTGTGGAATTTGGCAACGTCCCTGACGTCAACTTCTAATTGAGATGGAACACCTTGGAAAGTGGTAACAGATGGGTCAAGTTTGGCTTGGTTAGTGATTGTTTGATTGGAAGTGTTTAATTGTTTACCAACCATGAAATCAAACATTTGAGGACCAAAGACAAATGGCGGGTTAACTGTAGCTAAGGTGAAGTTTGGTTTTTCATTCTTTACGAAATCCCAAGCTGATAATTCTGCAAATTTCTTAGAAGCTCTGTAAGCTAAAGATTCATTGTCCTTGATTTGATCAAGGGTAACTGGACTCCAGTCAGCTCTAGTGTAGAGTTTTGCACCGGGACCTGGGTTTGGATCGATGATAGCAGCGAAAGATGAGGTAACAACGACTTTAGTAACTTGTGGAGCATACTTCTTGATAGCTTTCAAGATGTTTAAAGTACCTTGAATAGCAGGGTTCAAAAAAGCTTCTTCCATTGATTTACCAAGACCAAAAGTGAAAGGTGAGGCAGTGTGGACAACATATTTGACTTCTGGGTGAGCTTTTAAGACTTCGTCAAAGGCATTGTCAACTTGCATGTCTTCAACAATTTCATAAGATAATTTACCATCTGGATATTTCTTAGCAAATTCTTCCACGAATGGTTTGGCCTTTTCTGTAGATCTAGCAGTACCAATGACGGTATAACCACTTTCTAAGAATGTATCGATGACGTGGGCTGCAATGAAACCTGTAGCACCTGTAATTAAAACGGACATTTTTGATATATATTTATACGATGAAGAGAAGTGCAACACAATTATGATACTAACTCAATCAATTGATATGTAAACTATAAAGGAAGAACAGAAATACACCAATTAGTTGAAATTCAATACTAAAAAGGGTGGGTAAGTACCCTTATATATAAGTGAAATATCCCTGGGAAAAAACTGGAGAATCGCCCCCACCAATATTTTGATCGGGGTAAAGATCTACTTATCAGGTGTTCAATTTTACTCATTTTCAGTCATTTTTTACCCTCAATTGATCTGTTTTGGTTGAAAGTAAGGCAAGAGTGGCATCTATAACATGCTTCAATTGGCTTACCATTCTATCCATCATTTGGCGGTATCACAATATCCCAAGATCAAATCAGGCACAGATCCTCACTACTAGCAAAAGAGACGCTCCACACTCCCCCCATCAAAATAATTTTTCTGAGAATTTCTATAATTAGTGCAATGAAATTTGGCTGTGCGGCGCTAATAACTTTATCTTTCAGATTACCATTAAATCATTTATATAGATGCTATATCACTATGCAAGGTCTCCCAGATTTCAAATTCTATAAACAGGACAGCAGTATAACTGACTTAGATGGTACTAATTTCCATCATACAGTCAATTTTTTCAAACCCTCAGTGATTCCACTGGCCTCTTTTTCATTTTCTTTACTTTTCTTATCCGAGTTGTCAGTGTTTTCGTCATTGAGGTACAGTCTCAATCTTTCATCTTTCACCTTGAGCAGAGACGTTTGATCATTAGCTTGCAATGCACATAGTCTAATGATATATTCAAGCAAAGACAAACTTCCTTTCTCCTTCAATTCTTTTCGTTCATCGTCATCATCGTCACCATCCGCATTATGCAGCTCTTCTGGAATTTCAGATTTTGTTTCCTCTTCCTCTTCATCGCTCTCTTCATCACTTTCATCTTCATCATCGTCATCATCACTAACTTCATATACTCCAAGCGCTATCCACTCGAAGTTGGCTGGATTATCAACATGCGTGTTTTCGTAAGCGTCAAGATCAGTAACACTACTCTTTGTGCTTGGACTCTTTGAATCTGGTTTCTTCTGTATCTTCAAGACCAATAATGGTGAGCTTCTATCATCCAGCTTTAGTAACTTACCACTAGCACTGAAAAACAGTTTGACAATTCTTGATGCATCTATTTGAAGATTTTCCTCTTTTTCATCCTCTTCATGATATCTGTCATCGTTGAAACTCTCTTTGATATTCAACTCATAACTATATTCATATTTTGAACTTGACACTCTGCTCATGGATACTGTACATCTAGCATATTTCTCTCTCCATGTTATGTCATTTGGACCTTTTGTAGGATTGTGGAAAACATTATACATGGTCAGGGCCAATGTAGGACCAACTTGAACGCTACAATCGTTATCGCTGTGTGACTTTCCGAGGGCTGTATACTTCTTGTTGGAATCCGTAACATAGTTTGAGGCTTGTAGTAATCTACCTGGTGATACACTGTTACTAAGACCTGAGCTAAGATTGGCACCAGATGTGGTCAAAGCTAAATTGATTATTGGAATTGCTTGTTCGATTTTTAGTAAAAGGCTCTCCATGTATTGTTCGACGTTTTTCACCATATCTCCATTCATTTTGTTTGTCTTTGTTTGTAGCTCACTCAAGTCATCAATGCCTTCATTGAATTCGTCAATCTCTTGTTTCAAGTCATTGGTTAGACGCAAGGTACTTTCAAGCCCAGTATTGCCTCTTGCAGCAACTAACTGGATCAATTCGATTGCATACGTAACGATTTCAATTCTAGTTTGTAACCTATTTCTTAGTCTTGCCAACTTCTTTTGGTCTTTCTGTGGAGCTGTTTCAATCAATTTTGATACAGACTTGATAACATATCCTGAAGCAATGGACACCCCAGATCTCACTGCGAATGTGATTATTTGACTTCCTGCCTAAATCGAAACATGAGAGAAGATTTTTGTTAGTAAGCTGAATTTAGCACTAATTTCAGTCCAAGTTAACATCTGCATACCTTTGCTAGTAGTTGATCCATCTTGTTATTCTTAATAGCTTATCTGATCAATTGGTACAAATGAACCAGAACTCAGAAGATTCCCACTACTCAATAAATTTCAACTATATAAATTCTTTATCTTTCCATATGCGAGATATTTTTTTTACGTGAATCTTAAAATGGAAGACCCTAATACTGTTTTTCATTTATTTATGTTTCATTAAATATTATATGCAATTACTCTACATCCGCTTCGTTGAACTTACGCTTCCTACTTCTATATGCCTCATTAATTTGATCAGCTGTCTTTGACATAGATCTTTCTTCGAAAGGAACATATTTTTTCATTGGCTTACCTGCACCATCTCCAACGTTTATAACTGGTCTGTCTTCTGGCGGTGGACATTTTTCTTTGAAATTCTTTTCCATAATTTCAGCCATAGCGGCCTTGATTTGATAATCATGAACAAGACTTAACAAATCTGTTTCTAAGTTATGTGATCTTTCTGGCCCATTGGTCCAAACAACATCATCCTTGAATATACAATCAAAAAGTACTAAAGGAATATCATGTGCCATTAGATAAGATGGACGTGCAGTGAAGTCTTCAAGGTTCAGCAGTCTTGCCACAATTTCAGGCTTCTCATAACCTTGACCAACCGCAAAGAGAACGGCAACCATACATCTAACTTGGTGCCATAAAAATGCGGATCCTTTCAAGTCAAAATAGTAAAACCCTTTCTTCTCTTCTAGCTCTTTTATATCTATATCATCAACTCTTCTGTAAAAATTGGTAAGTTGTTTGGAGCCATCTATCTTACAAAAGTTTCTGAAATCATGGGTGCCTTCAAACAACTTTGCAGCTTCTTTCATCTTCTCCATATCAAGACCAGCACCATTGAATATGTATTTGTAGTGTCTTCCTATACAACTGAATCTAGCGTCAAAGTCTGCAGGCGGACGTAAGCAAATTGAATGCATACGAATATCACTTGGAAGCACATGATTCAACATCTTGATGTAATCTAATTCTTTGGAATCGTTTTTAGGATCTTTGAGTTCCTCTTCTGACAAGTTTGATCTTACGTAGAGAGAAATAACTTGATTCATAGCACTAACACCTTTATCTGTTCTACCGCATCGACTAAATTTACAGTCGTTGAGGTTCATGGAAGGTATCAGTTTAAGTCTGTCAAGGGCTCTGAGAATCTCACCTTCTACTGTCGGAAGATCAGTTTCATCTTTTTGATATGCCAAACCTTGATAGTTCCAACCGAGGTAAGAGAACTTCAGTCCAACATGTCGCTGAGCATATTTGGAAAAATCAAACTCTTTCTTTTTCTTCTTACTTACAGAGGCAACGTTTGTAGTGGCCTTGGTGCTGGCATTAGACTCTGGTTTCAAGCCAGTCTCAAGTGACTTTAACTTTTGTATGAGTTCTTCTTTGGTCCAATTCTCATAGTCAGATGGAGATGTTTTGGTTGATGTCATTCTCTGAATTTGTAGCGTTATCCTATTTGAAATGAGTGAGGCCGGGTATCGTAGAGGGCGAATTCTGAAGAATGGCAAAATCATAGGCCTTCTGTATGGTCTAGGTGAGTTTCTTCAGCAGTTAGTGAGATGTCTGGTGAAAAGAGATGTTTGATATTAGTACTAGCTTTTGATAGATTCATGTTGATAATTTCGGAGTGTCTTGCAATCTCAAGGGTAAAAAATTTTTTCAGGCGCGGTAACAAAAAAATTTTTTATCATACATCTAACGGTTCTGAAGATTTATCAGACTTTGAAAGCATTGTTATACTCTAACTGCAACAAAGATTATAGACTAGAGTAAGCAATAAACCTCCAAAAATGGCGAAACAGACCCAACAGGTATCATGGGACTCTCTTTCGTACCAAATTGTTCCATGGATAAGAGAGGCAGTTGTCTCTCTAGGCTACCATAATATGACTCCAGTGCAAGCATCAACCATACCGTTACTTTCACAGAACAAAGATGTAGTTGTCGAAGCAGTCACAGGATCAGGAAAGACTCTCGCATTTGTCATTCCTGTACTGGAAAAGATTTGCAAAGTTTTAAGAGAAAATGGGCCTATTGGAAAAGGTTACTTTGGTGCACTTATAGTCTCTCCAACTAGAGAACTAGCGGGACAAATCCAATCTGTTATAGAAAAGCTTCTAGAATTCCAACCTGAAGATACTCATAAGATCAAAACCCAACTTTTGGTTGGATCTGTTGGATCATCCCGTGAAGACATTTACGACTTTCTCCAGAAGAAGCCTCAGATCCTTGTTGGAACACCAGGAAGAGTGATTGATTTTTTGTCAAGTCAGGCAATCAAAGGTGGAGCATGTGAAATTCTTATTCTAGATGAAGCTGACAAGTTACTTGATATAAGTTTTCTAAGTGATACGCAGGCTATTATAAGACAGCTGCCAAGACAAAGAAGAACTGGGCTGTTCTCTGCCACTATATCAAGTGCGGGATCAGATGTTTTCAAAACTGGTATGACAAACCCTGTCAAAGTCACAGTCAGATCAAACTCATTGCAATCCAACATCCCCACTGCCCTTGGACTTTTTTATACCATACTTAAGCCTGAAGAAAAACTTCGAATGCTATTCAGTTTGTTGGTTCAATATAGATATAAGAAAGCCATTGTATATTTTCCAACATGTGTGGGAGTGACCCATTTTTATGCATTATTTAAACATTTGATCAAACACAGTCCGCTGATCGAGAATCCAGAAGATATCAGTATATTTTCTTTACATGGAAAACTTATGGCTAAACCTAGAATGAGAACATTGACCAACTTCACTGACTCCACTACTGATAAATCCATACTGTTCACCACTGATGTTGCCGCAAGAGGTTTAGATATACCTGAAGTTGACCTAGTTTTGCAAATAGATCCACCAACTGACCCAGATGTTTTCTTACATAGATGTGGTCGTACTGGGCGTGCTAACAAAGTTGGTAAAGCCATCACAATGATCAACGAAGGGAGAGAAGAAGACTTTATTGAATTTATGGAAGTGAAAAATGTTACGTTGAAACCAATTGACTTACCTGAATTCGGTGAAGACAATTCTAAGCATTTTGATGAGACCATGAGAAGCTGGATGTTACAAGATCGTGCAAGATTTGATCAAGCAGTCAAGTCATATGTTGGTTTCATAAGGTATTATTCCAAACATATAGCGGGATCAATTTTTAGGCTACAGTCTATGGACTACATCGGCCTGGCTAAAATGTACGGCTTACCCAGAATTCCAAAAATGCCTGAAAATAAATACATTGAAAATTTCCCAGAAGATGGATGGTTAGATAGAAGTATTAACTTTGATGAGTATTACTACAAAGATCCACAAAAGGAAGCGCAAAGACTAGAAGAGCTGAAGACCGAAAAGAGGAGGAAAGAAAAAAGAGCCAAAGCTGAGAAGCAAAAGGAGCAACAAAAGAAAAACTCTGCTTGGAGTAGTAAAGTTGAGACCAAAGAGACCAAACAGGAAAGAAGAGAAAAGGCTAAAAGAAGAAGAGAAGCTGTTGAGAGAGAGATCGAGGCAGCTAAAAACGGAGAGTCGAGTGATAGTGAAACTGAGGTGGACTGGAAAGACATTGTAAGGGCTAATAAGAAAAAGAAGGCCAATGCCTCTGCAGTTCAAGGATCTTTTGATGATTTATGAAGTACGGGAGATCAAATTGTATATTAGTGAACCTTTATGTATATGTGCGTGTATATATATGTTTAAGTGAAAAGCAAATGAATTATTTATATTAGCTTAGAATCTCATCTAATGTGACTGTAGCAGGAACATCTTTGGCCTCTTTCCAAAACTTGGATAAATGTCTGTTACCTGAATCGCATGCAATGAAGACAATGTTTTTCTTTTTCGACTGCTCATCGGAGTTTTTCAATGCTACTCTTGCAGCTGCAACGGCGTTAATACAACTACTAGAGCCCAAGAACAAACCATCATTCACACATAGAAATTTGGCCATCTTTATAGCTTGGTCGTCGGTTACTCTTTCTGCATCATCAATATATGGTTCTGCAAGAGAAAAGTTATGTGTCAATCTGGTGAGACCAATACCCTCAATTATAGTATCAACTTGGTGTCTACGTCTGCTACCTTCTTTCTCAACTGTATCATACATAACTCCGTATTTGACTCTATTGTACAATCCAGATCCTTGTGGATCCGCAAGCACCACCTTCAAGTTTTCGTTCTTCTCTTTCAAATATCTAGAGCAACCTGCAATGGTACCTCCAGTCCCTGATCCAGTGACAAAAAAGTCAATATCTCCATTCATTTGCTCCCATATCTCAGGACCAGTTCCATTATAATGAGTTCTCCAGTTGCAATCATTTTCAAACTGGTCTGCAAAGACACCAACCTTATCCGTTGAAGGATCATTTGTAAGTTCTTCGGATCCCTTGCGTGCTGCGTTCACATATTGGCTTGGATCAACGATGGATGCTGGCTTCACCTTTTGCAAGACAGCATTATATGATTCCAAAAGCTGCAATTTTTCAGCAGAGGTATCGTCAGGAAGACATATATGAGCTGTATATCCGAGTGAGTTACATATCATTGCTATGGAAATACCTGTTGATCCAGATGTACCTTCGAAGACAACATCTCCTCTGCCAGGCTTGATCATTCCTTTACTTTCAAAATCTCGTATTATAGCCAATGCAACACGGTCTTTGGCTGACCCACCAGGGTTGGCTAACTCCAACTTGGCATAGATGTCCACGCCCGTAATCTTACTCAAAGACTCAACTTTCACCATCGGGGTATTTCCAATGAGCTCAGCGACATTGTCTTTTCTTGGAACTACTGGTTCTCCCTTTCTCCTCCTCTTCTGGTCAACATTACCATGTCGCACTTGATACTCCGTTATGCATACACCTACCACTCCGGCAAGCACCAGAACTAAAACTCTACGCAAGGACATGTTAATCTCAATATTTTGATGCCTACTACTCTTTAAATATCCCTACTCTATCCTCCAAGTCAAGAGATTTTAGATATGCTTTTAATTTTAGCTCCTCTGACTGTCAACTGAAAATTTCTGCACAATGGAGAAATAATCTCAATATTACCTAGTGGTTCCAGGGAGTTGATTGGTAAGATGCTTGTTGTTAATCCTAAGAAAAGATTACTAATGGATCAAGTGATGGAAGATCCTTTCATCCAGGGAATTGATGAATGTCATTTTGATGATGATAATGTTTTGCATAAGGGTGCAGATCACAAACATCATCTCGTTACCGAAGAAGATTTGGCTAGAATGGAAGAGGAAAAAAAAAGACAAGTGGGAATTTGAAAATACCCACTTCTTCAACTTGACCGAATAGAAAAAAAAATAGCATTAGTACTGGCTTCTAATGATTTGTTATCATATTTCATTTTACTCATGAAAAAAATACAAAAAAAAATCTAAATTGAATCGAATAAACTGTATAAGATATAGAGTTAGTTGTATGTAGATTTTTAGTTCGAACGAATCTCAAAATTTTTTGAAGTATGTTCAGTTTATACGTAGTAATTTTTGCGCTCACCATCCGTGATCAAAAAGCATAGAAACTGATTCACCATTGTTGATTCTTCTTATAGCTTCAGAGAAGATTCTTGAAACGTCTAAGACTTCGATCATGTCACTCAATTCACTGAAATGCTCGTCTTGTGGAACACTGTTAGTTGTGATGATTTTATCTATACCTGAGGATTTAATTCTATTGACAGCGTCACCACTGAAGATACCATGGGTTATCAATGCATACACATATGTAGCACCTTGATCTTTTAATAATTTGGAAGCTCTTGTTATGGTGTTAGCAGTATCTACAAGATCATCCACAAGAACACAGACTTTGTTATTAACGTCACCAACGAGCATGGTGGTAGCAACGACTTTGTCAACGGTTAGTTGATGAGGAGCATTTGGGTTGGAACCGTTGTAACCTGTGTTACTACTTGAAGCACCTAACGCTACTGAACTCAAACTTGCAGATGATGGGTTAGAGTGAATCATAAGTCCGTCAACTGATGGAGTCATGACATTGTTTTGAGAGTTGTTGTTGTGGGAATAGATGTTGTTTATGACACTGTTTGAAGAATTGTCACCGTTGTATGAGCTTGCATGGTTATGTGATGTGGTCTTTTGACGTCTTTCCTTATGGATCAAAGCAAATGATAACCCAAGAGCATCGGCAATGGCAGTAGCACGTTTAGCTCCACCAGCATCAGGAGACACAATGACACAGTCTTGATAGTTTGGAATATAGTTGGAGATGTAATGTTGTAGTAATGGCTTGGAGTATAAGTTATCAACTGGAATATCAAAGAAACCTTGAAATTGTGGATCATGTAAATCCATGGTGATAATATGATCAGCACCTGCGGTGGTTAACAAGTTGGCAACTAATGTTCCTGATTGCGCTATCCATTGTTTGTAACCTGATTTCGCATATGCGTTATTTTGTAATGCGTTTGTGCTGTTATTGTTGTTAGTGACAGGTGCTTGACCTACAGGTTTCAAATTTACACTGATGGAAGAGTCGTTTGTGATGATGGATCTAGTAGGGACATGAGGATGTGCAATGGATTGAGACAATGGATGTGGACTTTGAGCTCTTGCATGTGGATCTCTTGGAGCTGGACTTGGACTCAATGGAGTATTTATACCGATTCTTGGACCACCCCCAAGGGAAAAATTAGGGTCTGTCTTAGCTGTTGGAATAATATATGGAACATCTGAATTATTACCACTTGGGAATCTGGTAGTTGCTCTTGGAGTACCTGGTGCACTTTCAAAAGTGTATTTCGTCTTTGGCTTGGAGACTAAAGGTGCACCTGATCTGTTATATGGAACATCGGGTTGTCTGGAGTATGGGAACAATGGTAAGACAGCAGTAATTCTCTTAGCTGAGGCCATCTTACAAGCGGAAATCATGACGAGAAGCTCAATGAAGTTGTCATTTACATGACCGCTGGCAGACTGCACGATGAAAACGTCCTTCTCACGCACAGAATCCACCATCATGACTTGAGTCTCACCATTGCTGAACTTACTCAGTTGAACATCACCTGGATTTAAGGACAAATTTCTGCATATTCTCTCGGTCAAATCTTGGTTGGAAGATCCTGAAAAGATGATTAAGTCTCTCATTTTTCACCTATTTTAGTCCTTGCTTATACTTGCTATAGTTAACAGTTTTTGTGTGACTATTGCTGTTTTCACTATCTTCAAAACTATACAACCAACCACATGTTAGCATTTTCACTTTTTGAAGTGTTAAATTTTTTCTTTTTTTTTAATTTTTTTTTTTGTTTGGGGAGTCAATCACCGACGACTGTATGTAAGAGTCGATTTTCAAAGATGAATAAGGTCGATTCGAGAAATCACAATGCTCACGCTGAGTGTACTTATTTAAGTGATGAAAGTGGGTATGTAAGTGTATCAGAGTGTTTGCGATACGTGCTAGTCATTGAAGACCCACGCAATGGCATGAATAGTAGTTTTCACAACGCTTAAGCTAAGTAAGGTAGTAGAAAAATAAATATTCTTTTATTATACAAATCTTATATGTACAAACAAGTTGTCGAACCCTTGCTATGCCTTGAGTATGTAAATATATATCCCACCTAGGCATTGATCTTGACCATCAACCCATTGAGCTTATCGTCAAAAAGCTTGCACCTAATAGGCATCTCTAATTGGTAAAATGGATTCTTCATGACGTAATTACAATAAATTTCATGTATCTGCCTGAACGTTTTCTGTACGAACAGAGCTTGACTCTGTGAGTCTGTAGAACTTCCAATAGGACCTGGTGCTGTGTTCGCTATGCTTGGAGAGGTAATCAATATGAATTTGAGACCCGTCACCGTCTGATGAACATGTATACTAAACAGACTCGTGTTGATAACATTCAATCCTGATTTATTCGAGCTGACTTTCCTGCTGTTGTTATTATTGTATTTAGCTTCATGTGGTGTGATTCTGGCAGATATAGCATGCACAGTTTGCAATGTACTTGCTAGCACAAGGTACTCGTTGCTATCGAGCTTTGTTATTGGTGATCCAGGGACGTTGAAATCTCTCTGGTATATCAGTCCTCCTGATTTGTTCAACACGTAAAAGGAGTATATTTGCATTTTGTAAAAAGATATGCGTGATGTAGTATGTCTACTAGTCCCAGTCTAGTTGATCCTATTGTATGTATCCTGAGAATACACAACTAAAAATGACACCAAGTTGATCATCTACACTTATCAACTTAAGGCATGGCATACGAGGTGACTAGGATTGAGTTCGAGTAGGATCTCAAATTTTCTAAATTACATCCTTGCACTTACTGTCAGCTTATAGTCACTAAATTATTAATTAAACTATATTTCTCTCTGAGATCTCATTCGAAAGACAAAAAGGAATACTGGTATATATTGTACATATATATAAATAAATATACTAAAAAGCCTATATAAAACAAGATGTTATCATCAACTCTGAGGACTTCCAGCGCCTACTATAGGAGCTGATCCTCCACTTTTCCCAACTGTCACAGCACCAGCGGCTACACCTCCTGTACTCTTCTGATTCAAATTTGGATTCAATGCAGTATTAGATGATATTGATGACACAGATCCTGTCATGGAGTGCACTGTCAACACCATCACAAGGAAATGAAGACCCATGCAGTATAGCACAAACATCAATCTTGTCTGTCTTGTACTGAGCACTGCTCTCGTTATCGAGATGAAGATTCTTTCAAATGGAGACATTCTGGAGTTTATTCTCTTTGATTCCATTATTCTGAACTGTTCAATTGGATGCAGTTCATTCTCATACACTTCTTGATACTTTCTTTCAAGGTCCGGACTTGCACCAGCGGTTTTGTTCTTGTCTCCGTATGGTGTGGATTTTTTAGAAGCTTGACTATCGCTGTGGTACTGTAAGAATCTTATACGTTCGTATAACTCACGGTTATCGTTCTTCAAACTGTTGATCTCTCTCTTCAATTCCAAGATCTTTGCAAATTGTTTCTTAGATTCTTCTTCTAATTCCTTATTCTTGGCTCTGAATCTATCACGTTGTTGAGTAATGATAGGTAAGAGTGAAGAGTCTTGTTGGTGTAACAAGTTGACATTAGATCCTTGTTGAGATGGGTCAAATCCTCCAGCAATAGATGAAGCAGGTGATAGTCTTCCACCACTTGACCCTCCATTCACGATGGAACCAGCTACTCCAGGTTTGGAAGTTCTTATAGTTCCTGCTAGGGATGGAGCACGACCAATTGATGAGATCATGGACATTGTCTCCCATTTCTCATTGTTCACACCTTCGAAATTCATCAAGTCTGTTTCTAATTTATTATTAATATCTTTCAAAGCTTCAATCACACGGTTGGATTCGTTCAATTTAGCTTCTAATGTGTTACATTTCTCAGTCATTTCTTCTGATCTGGATCTGAATTCTGCAATCTCGTTACTCAACTTCTTGTTTCTTTGCATCAAGGATGAGTCAATTTCTTCAATTTGGTCATCACCACCAAACTCAATAGATCTGATCAATTGTAATTCCTTCTTGATGTCATCGTAGTCTTTTCTTTCATTGACCTTCTCGCGTAATGATGCGATCTCGGTCTGACAGTTTGTTATTTCACGAGTAAGACGCTCGATAATATTCTTGTTTTCTTTCTTAGAAGCATCCAAGTTCTTTCTTTCGTGTTCTAATCTAGCAACAAGTAAAGCATTCTCACCTTCTAGTTCAGAGATACGTTTATTGTTTCTCTCTTTGAGTTTTTCAATCTCTGCATCTGATTTCGCAAGACTTATTTCACGACGAAGTTCTTCGTTTCTCTTCTCTAACTCCTGGATTCTTGATTTAGCCACTTCACTGTCTCTGTTAAGGTTTGCAATTTCAAGAGCATTCAAAGCTTTATTCTTAGCTGCATCTTGGTCACCTTCACTAGAGACTTGTTTTGAAAGATCTTCATCATTTTCTTCTTCTTCTTCTTCGTCATAATCCCCTCCACGGTGTAATGTCTTGGCTTGATTCTTGAGCTTAAGTTTCATGACTTCTTCGCTCACTTTCAATTCCTCGATTTCTTTCTTCAATTTAACGCTTGCATTCTTCAATTCTTGTTCTTTCTTTCTCCAGTTCATTTGTTTCTCCTCTAACAAAGACTTCCATTCGTTCTCTTTGGCCAAGACTTGACTCTTACTCAAGTTCTTCAATTCTTTCTCAGTCTTTGCAAATTGAACCTTCAATTGATCATAGTCGGCATACTTCAGGAGTTTTTGCTCTAGTTCTTTCTTCTCCTCTTTCAATGCTTCCATATCGTGAATAGAACTCACGGCTTCAACACTTATTTGCAACAATGGCTTTGGATCAGGTGCTTCGGCTATAGCTCTGTATATTTGGAAGAAGATATTCTCGATATTCTTGTTCTTCTTAGTAAGTGTATCGATCTCCTTTTGATATGCTTTCAATAATGGATTGAATTGACTTAGTTTTTCTTCTTCGGGTAATTTCTTGAATGTTTTAGTCATATTAGCTAATTCTTTACGGTTTATCAAAGACTCCTTTTGGGAATCTTGGATTTGTATACCATTGATATCAAGCTCTTTTTGTAAGTTAGGCAAATCGATCAATGTCCATAAGTTCAAAGCTTTCTCAAATGAGTTCGCTGAAGCTGATGCTGATACTGGAACTGTTGTTGAAGCTGTAGTTGGTGTGGAGACAGTTTCTTGTGAAGGAGCAGAAGGTGATTTAACTGACACAGGAGTCTCGGGTGCTGGAGCTGGTGTAGTTTCTTTTGGTGTGGTGGTCTCACCATCGACCTTTGGAGCAGTGGTATTGTCAGACATTGTGTGTGATCTATGTCGTTCCAGGCAATTATAGTATCAATCTGTGCTCGTAAATCTTTAAATATGTGCTTCTGAAAGTGTTTATCAATGAATATTGGTGAGATCAGTAAAATTAACGAAAGGTTGAGCTCACACGTCTACTCGTTCGTAATTTGTTGAAATTAAAGTACTAGGGATTGAACTAGCTGTACAAATTTGATTATCTTAGTCCAAACAATGAATGCTTCAACAGATCTTGTATAATAATTGCTAAGATCTCTATGAACAAAAGTAATGACTGATTATCACTGTATGCAATCAATTGTTAGGCAATATAAATAAAACCGCTCTCTCAATATTTTTGTTGTTGTTCAATTTTCTCTCTTTCATCTTCTCATTGTAATTTTCCACCTTGAGAAAAACATCGAGTGGCTGATAATTTTGTTTTACTTTAAAATATCAAGTGGCGTGTTATTACTGCTTTAAAGCATTAACATATAGTATAAAGTAGCAGAAATTAGCTGAAATAAATAAGAGGATACATACAGATATATAAATAATAAGCAGAGTATAGACAAAAGAAGCATAAAAGAGTAAAAAATGGGAAAAAAATGAATGAAACCGGGTACATAAAAAAAGTGCGGTGTAAATTTTGCTAGCGTAGCCAAATCAATTAGATAACTTTGACCAAGTTCTTGACTTCACCTTTTAAGTATGAGTTCATGACACGCAAGTCTTGATCAGAGATATCATTTGCTTTGATGGTATGTGTTCTTGTGATGAACATGTTGAATTCCCTTTGAATACGATCTGCTGGGACTCTACAGATGAGAGACCATCTTTTGAAAGAGACAGTTCCATAAGATACTTGCATGAAGCAGAATAGAATCGCCTTTTCGATAGACTTCAAAGTGACTAGAGATTCAACGGGGAAAATAGTGTCTTTTGAACGATTCAGGATAATCATGACTTTTTCAAAAGCTCTTAAGGAGAGCTTTGATTTTTGAATGAGATTTTTGGTAAACATATATATTTCTGATTTCTTTAGTGATTTGACATCAGTAATGTTATGTAATGCAACTGTCTTGACTAATTCTTCAGCAAAGACCTTGATGATGAGATCCATCATTTGTGATCTTTCTTCAGTATGGTTGCCACTGAAGGCAACGCATTCTTGGATTCTAGGTTGAGCTGCCTCTTGCTGATCATACTCTGTGTCATCTTCTGAATCTGAACAGTCATCGACTAATTCGGGTAATCCTTCATCTTGGAGATCTTGATGTACATGGTGGTATTGTTCTTGTGCGTAGGTACCATTACTGGTATTATTTTCTGAAGCTGCGAAACTCATGATTGGTATAAATTTTATAATACAACTTGTTTAAAGATTCTTGTTTCTGGACTGTAATATTGGATATAGCAAAAAGTATATGGACTGTATACTTCTTTATAAGCAATGTATTAAACTCTTATATCCTTTGTTGAAAAAACAATGAGTTGATAATAGGTTGAACTCTTAATGTAAATGTACTCTGTTTTAGCCAAATGGTTAAATGATTTATTCAAATCAAACCTTTAACTGATTTAGATTTAACCTGAAACTCTTACAATATTACTCCTCCCAGGGAACAACTTTAAATGGAAACGTTAGAAATCATCTTTTTAACGACAGATGATCTATAACAAACAACGAAACAAACAAGCAAACAAACGGGGGACAATAAAATTGAAGTCAATCAAATAAATAGTATGAGTAAGTTAAAACTACTGTGTAAAAGTAACTTTTAACTTTGATATGGATGATGGAAAGAAAAAAGGAGATCTAATTGATATCAATTAGTTAGTGGATATTCAAATCGATAAGCTAACTAATGAAAGATAACTAATACGAATGTGTAGAAAGTTAATAAAAGATTCGGTCTAATAACGGAACTTCAACTCTTCCAGTTAAAAGAAAACCCAAAAACTTTTAAAGTAGTAAGATGTAAAACTTTAAGAACAAGTTGAATATATATATATATATATATTTATGACTTAATTGTTCTAAATGAGTCAGTAACCAGATAAAATGTAACAAGTGTGTCATAATTTTTATAATTACGCATACTTCCCTACTGTAAAATTTCTCTTACTCATTTTCGATGAGTCACAAAGCAACAGTTACATTTTTTTTAAAGCCGATTTGTCAAATGGGTTTGTATTACGTAATTATGAAGACTATCGACGTTTAACATTTATTTTAGTCCGGGTCGATTCTTTATGTGTGGGTCGATTGCGTCGATCATGAAGATTGACATTTCTCTTCACTTTTTGTTCAATTTTCTGGTGCTGGAAGTAACGATGGAGAGTTGGTTTGAGTATGGCAAGTGATCTGCACACTTGTTAGCCTTCTTGACACATCGACCTAGGGGAAGTCTTTCTTATCCCCATTACAGACCGCCACTAGAAAATAAGGCCAAAATGATCTCTGCTCGTCGTCATTTTGTTCGCAAGAACTTTATTAAATTGAGCCCGACTTCAGCGAGTGTATTACCTTTGAGTAGACTGCTGAACATAAAGTACGCAAAAGCATTCTATTCTACATCGAAAGAGACAGAAGCTGATGTAGATCATGAATATGCATCTACAGTGTTCTTACCTAGCACCTCATTTCCTGGTAGATCTGATCCAGAACTCATAAAGAAAACTCTGAAACCTCAAGCGACTGATAAGTTGTACAAATGGAATATAGCTCGTGACTTGCCTGACAACAAATTGGATAACCTGTTTATACTTCATGATGGTCCACCTTATGCTAACTCTGACTTGCACATTGGTCATGCGCTAAATAAGACCCTGAAAGATATAATCAACAGATTCCAACTACTAAAAGGGAAGAAAGTTTACTATCGTCCAGGTTGGGATTGTCATGGTTTACCAATTGAACTCAAAGCATTAGAATCTTTAAAGAAAGAGCAAGCTGATCATGAAAATCAGTTGAAGAAAGAATTGAAAAAAGCTAAGAAAGAAGGAGATCAAGAGAAATGTCAGAAACTCGAAGAAGAAATCAGGGTATCAAAAGAGAAAAGTAAGAAACTGAGTCCTTTGGATATCATAAAATTAGCTAATGTACATGCCTTGAATGCACAAGCAAAACAATCTGATCAATTTCAAACCATGAGTATAATGGGTGATTTTGAGAACCCTTATTTGACTCTCGATAAATCATATGTCATCAACCAAATGAAGATCTTCAAGAAACTTTTTGATAACAATTTAGTTCATAGACAAGAAAAACCAGTGTACTGGGGTTGTGAGAACGCAACTGCACTAGCGGAAGGTGAATTGGAATACAATCATGAACACAGATCGACCGCTGCTTATGTTCAATTTCCTTTGTCCAAACTCACAGATTCAATGATAGATAAGACAAAAAGTTTACCTGAAAACTCCAAAATTTCTGCCTTGATTTGGACATCCACACCTTGGACTCTTGCTTCGAACAGAGCTATTTCCATAAATGAAAGTTTCACATATACTTTACTCAAGAAATCTGAAGACTCTTCTGACTACCTCATTGTGGCATCAAAACTAGTTGAATCCTTGAAAAAACTGGTACCAGGACTTATAGAGACAAGTATTGAATTATCAGGTGCAGATTTAATCGGTTGTAAATACTCAAATCCACTGATCTTAGAAGAAGACTATGAAGAGGGTAAAATTGAGATTGAATTTCCTTTCTTAGCAGGTTCCCATGTTACTGATACTGCAGGTACCGGTCTTGTGCATACTGCTCCAGGTCATGGTAATGATGATTACTTAGTCTGTTTGAAGAACGGAATATTGCCTTACTCACCAGTTGATCAATATGGTAAGTATACCACAGACTTACCAAAGTCGTTACAAGCTGACTTGGTACGTAAAAAGGTGCTGACTGATGGTACCAAAATAATGCTACAAAAGTTACAAGAACTTGGTACTGCTCTTCATATTGATCCTAACTACATTCATTCATATCCTTACGATTGGAGATCCAAGAAGCCAATTGTTATCAGAGCCACTCCACAATGGTTCATTGATGTTTCTGTCATCAAGAATCTAACCACCAAAGCTATTGAATCAAGTGTTGACTTCATTCCAAAGAGAGGTTCCAAGAGACTTACATCTTTCATATCTGCCAGAAATGAATGGTGTATTTCAAGACAAAGAAGTTGGGGTGTCCCAATTCCTGTCTTGTATCACAAAGACACAGGGGATATCTTGATGAACGATGATGTTATTGAGAAAGTCATCAAAGTCTTTGAGAATGAAGGAATTGAAAGCTGGTTCTCTGATGAGACTGCCGAAAGTATGAAGAAATGGTTGCCTGAATATTTGGCTTCTGAAGCTCATAACTACGTCAAGGGAACAGATACAATGGATGTCTGGTTTGATTCAGGTTCAAGTTGGAAGCTTATTGAAGACTATTTGAACCAAGAAGGTCTTTTGGAACAAGCCAAGGAGAGAGGATATCTCGCTGATATGTACTTGGAAGGAAGTGATCAACATAGAGGTTGGTTTCAAAGTTCCATCCTGACCAAAGTTGGTGTGCATGATAACCTTAGTGCTAAGTCCAACACTGAAAACATTGTTTTACCATATAAACAAATTGTCACTCATGGTTTTGTATTGAATGAAAAGGGTGAAAAGATGTCTAAGAGTTTGAACAATGCGATTTCCCCACGTTTAGTCATGGAAGGTGATAAACCAATGAAGTTACCTGCTCTTGGTATTGATGGGTTGAGATTATGGGTTGCACAAAGTGACTATACAGGAGAAGTCGCTGCTGGTCCTACTATCTTAAACCATGTTGCTGATCACCTCAAGAAGATCAGATTCACATTGAGATTCTTGTTAGGAAACTTGAACCATATTGATCAAAATGCTAAAAGCTTAGTTCCTTATGAGCAACTTGGTTTCTTAGATAAGCTTGTTTTATCTAAGCTTTATACTTTGAAAAAGACATGTTTGGAAAACTATGAAGCACAGAATTTTTCGAGAATAACAAGAGAACTAAACCATTTCTTGAACGTTTATCTTTCTTCCATTTACTTTGACATCAAGAAAGATATTCTATATACTGATAAACTTGATTCTTTCAAGAGATTATCTACACAAACCGTCTTTGTTGAACTTCTGAAGTCATTGATCTCAATATTGGCTCCTATATTGCCAATCATGACCCAAGAAGCATGGAACAATTCACCAAAGCTTGTCACTAAGGGCTTAGAATCCCCATTTATGTCCCCCTGGTCTGAACTACCAGAAAATTACTACAATGTGGAAGTAGAAGAAGAATTCAACGCAATCTGGGAAGTCAGGGATAAAGTAAAGTTGTTAATTGATCAGGCTTCTAGATTAGACAAAAATGTTAAGAACTCATTGGAAACAGCTATTTATTTGGAAATCCCTGACTCCAGTTCTTACATTCACAAGACATTGATGAAGCACAAGGATGAACTTGCTGACTACTTCCTTGTCTCTCAATTCTTTATCAATGATAAATCATTTGAGAAGAATAATTTTGAATACTGCTATGAGAATGAAAACGCATCTGTTTCAACTAAAGACGAGTCTACTAACCTTAAAATAAGCGTTGTCAAGAGTCATATGTTGAAGTGTCCAAGATGTTGGAAATACACTAGAGATGCTAAAGATGACCTTTGTAACAGATGTGATGATGTTGTCAAAGAACTGAAACAGTAGCTTATGTGAAAATTTGTATATAAAAACAATGTATTTGTTTACATACTGTACATAGAAAATAAATAATATAGAGTAATCTTTTTTAGGATAATAAAATACAGCTCAAATATACATATAAATATCATATAAAATCAGTATCTGATCTCATAAGACTTCGATTTTGTCGAGTATTTGACATACTTTATGGTAGAATATTTCGAAGGTTCGTCTACTTTTAAAAACTTCACTTTTTGTCCAGAGCATGTTTCTTGCTCTAAGTTGAAATTCATTGAAATAGGAGGCTTGGACCATCTGTGCAATGCGTTCACATCTTCATCTTTGATACCATCGGACTTGGAAGCAATCTCAGCGTAACAATTCAATGTACAACTTGTGTCACCTTTAAATCCACCAAACTTCCAAATAATTGCATTTTCCTTAGGGACAAATTTGGCTTTACCACCCTGGACTACTGAAAATACAGCATTGATAGTACCTGGAGGAGTAGGGATTTTCATCGATGTGTCTTCTGCACTCCTTTTCTTGTTGAAATTGGACTTCATCACAATGTTATATACGATCTTGCTCTTACCAACGGGCGAGACTGTGGCACGCACTATGAATGGTAAATCAGTGATATCAATTCTGTATTTCATCAATTCAAATTCTCCATCAGGTGGAATAAACTTGATTGTCTTATTCTCATCATAGTCTTTCAGGTTAACACATTGATGAAACGTGCAATTTGTTAGTTTACCACTATCGTCATCGCTCGAACTATCGTCTCTCAAATTATCACGGGTATCATCTTCATCAGCAATACCAAATGAACATACTGGCATACCGGACAACTTAGAATCAATAACGATTCTACCTTCTGCAAATGCCCTGATCACAGTACCATTTGGTGCCATCAGAAGACTGACATCCTCTAAGACATCAACGTGTATTTGATTCTTTCTATATTTCAAATTCGTAGGTCTCCAAGGAGCTGTAGGGTTCATGCTTGGTGACCCAGCTGTACGAGATTTATCACCTCCAGAAAAACCACTCATGGCAAAAGTTGAAGTCCTCTTTTTGAGAGTTCCTGCTCTAGCTAAGAATCCATTTCCACTTCCATTTCCATTCTCACTTGTACTATTATTATTACTAGAACTATTACTGCTACCTGATGATCCACTTGGTGTTCCGACCCTTACTTGACTATTCAAGTATGGTTTCAGTAGCTGAATATTTGTAGTCTGAGGATATCCAAAATACAGCGTTTCATCAAGCAACTCATAGATCAATGTGAAATTATCCTTGATGTCTGTTTCAGTAACATGTATTTTGTAATTGCTTCTCGTTATCTGGTTTGCAGTTTCACCTGGTTTCTCCGTCAAGTCTTTCAAGTAGGAGCTTTTGTCTTTCACTAAACAGTCTTCCAGGAGTTCAACAAATTTGTGTAGAAATTCAAAGACAAGACCAGCATCCGCATTTGATCTAGTGACTGCTACAACCCAGAGACTGCCAAGTTTGATATGGAGAAAAGTTGTAGATCCTAGAGTCAACACTGGTGATCTCACCTAAAAAAAATAGAAGTTGGCGAAACGCCAAAAATATTGTTAGTATATTACCGAGTTTTTTATGAGCTAATTCAATTCAAAGAGATACATACATCAGAGTTTGCAATTACCTGTATTCTGAATACCTCAGAGACGTTCCTCTTTATTCCTTCTCGGAACAGTCTTGATATTATCACTTCTCCCTTATGGTTGAAAATGAAGAAACCAGCAATCATTTCGAGTTCAATTCTACAAATGTACAGTTTTTGGTCAGCTTCTTGCTCTATTAAGTTGTCGAAACCACTATATTGATTTAGAAACTCGACCTGTTATGCTTTGAGACATATTGAAAGGTTCGGTCTGAATAATGTCAAAGTCGATTTGAAATAGGAAATTGTGAGATTTGTGAAAGCCTTATTGCTGGTGCAAGGATGTTTATGTTGATTAAACAGATCTAAGATTTTGGGGAAATCTGTACTGTTTTAATGATCAGTTGATAAGAACAGATCTTGAATTGATGTAATATATTCCAGATATGGATATATTTCTGATCAGAACATAAATCTGACATTGTCTATAAATATAAGTGGCTCGGGCCAATTACATCAAATTTACATTCTATTCTTTCTACAACTTTTTCTTCCTTCAAACTCTATACTTTACCGTACTTAAATTAGTCGCTCAATCGAATAATTTGTTATTATTACCTTTGCTTATACTCGCATCACTAATCAATGTCACAAAAACAATATCCAGAATTTGAAGGCTTTCATAACTTTGGAAGTCCCATCTACTACAACAATGCTACAATTTATCGAGTCCGTAACGAATTTTACTATGCATCCAACAACTCACTGTTAGGATATGTCCCGCATACCAGGGATGGTCCTTCTGCATTTCATAGAGTCGCTCATACATGGTGCATTGCTATTGTGGTTGCTGTCGCTTTAGTCCTTCTTATTCTTACGTGCGAGGTACATACCAAGATCTACACATTCTGCTGTCGTCTTTACATGCATTTTCGTCATAAGAAGTACGAAGAAGCCGATATAGAGAATGCGGCTGCATACGTAGATGCTCGTGGAGTTCCCATTCTTAATAAAAATGGTAAGCTTTACTTGAGAAGTTTAGGTTATGAAGATTCAAATTTTCCCAAAAAAGCCAAAACTAATGACTGCAAAGAAAGTCTGGAGAAAGTTCCAGTAGCAGAGCTACCTTCTCTGCCTTAAACATAATCGATCAAGCTTGATTCGCAAGCCTCTTATATTCACTAATATTTAATTTATTTAGCATTAAGTAATACCTGTTCGCTTCAATATTATTTACCACTCAATGTTCATACTTCCGAAAGGTTTATTCTCTAGTAACTCCTTAACCAACCCTTCTACAACGTTTTTGTTTAAGCATTTCCGTAAAATGTCGACCTTGTCGTTCATCGTACGTCTTGGATATCCATCTTTGTATCGTATATGTCCACTTTGTGATTTCTTTGCCTTACTATGTTGCTCGTCCATGCATTGGCTAGTGTCATCTCTGAACACTGGGGAGTTTATACTAGAGTTTGGATCTTTAGCTTTTGTTTCAGGTACCAGATAGAAGAATAAAAACTCCAGAGCTTTGACTTGAACTTCCCTCCATGATTCGGTTGAAGAGAGCGATAGTGGATCTGTGTCTGTTGATTTGACGCTTTTTGGAGTCGACACATTGCTGCTTTTGTTAGAAGTTTTGGGTTTGTTTTTCAGGAAGTTGCAAATTGTCTCTGGTCCGTCTAGCTTTTCAAAATTGCGTAAATTGGGCACATGTCTCACAAGACAAGCAACAAAAGTTTGAATAACTGAGCATATAACCTGAGTTGGCTGAGTTGGTTGAAGAAAATGAAATAGAATTTTCATGTTAGTCTCTCGCACGAACAAGTCCCTCGATTGTGGGTGCAGCAAGAGGCAGCCTTGCATGACTCGAAGATTGAGCACTATAAAATCGCTTGTAAACCTTTGCTCTGCTGCTGAGATTCTAAATAGTAGCTGGATCAAAGAGGACGTTATGTTATAGTTGAAATTATCCTGAAGTTTCAGAAATTCTCCAAATACAGGGTCGTTCTTATTCGGTACTTTCCATTTCTTAGTGTTGTTAGAAGTTAAAGAGAATGGCTCCCCTAAAACATTGTCTGGTGATGGCGATCTTATTTTTGTTGAGTAACTTGAACTGGTAGGGGAAGCAACCATACTAGTTTGATGTAAAGAGCAGAGCTTCCCAAATAAAGCATCGATTCGCTGGAGACCCTCGTGTATCAGCGCAGGATCATCCGAATTGACTCGGGCCAGTGCGTCGTCTAAGTAAGTATGTAAGTCTAGCATTGTTATTGCTAATCCTCTAGTCTTGGTCTGTCTATATGCCTATCCCAGCTACAAGCACCAATTCAAGTCAGGCCCAGATCAGTCTAAATGAAAGGTAAACAAAGCAAATACAACAAACAAATTGAGATGCAAGGATGTTCTTTGAGAATGCACAACAGAAAAAAAAATTCCCATTTCAAGAGCCACAGCCCAGCTTAGAGGCCTGGTTGCCATGTATACACAATAGGAAGTGTCTATCTAATCAGAAGACTGCACACAAGCCGTTCATCCTCTTCAACTGTGATCTTATAAGTTTAAAGACATTGATTGCAATTGTCTTGGATCTACTCAAATTAAGCTGAAAAGGTCGAGGCTAAAAGCTTATCGTTTAACAATCTCCAGACTTGAATGCACAAGATAAGTCAATTCGTTTCACACTATAATAACAACTAGCCTGTTCTGCTTCATTTCTTTCCAGTGTCTATTTTTATCTCAAATTACACAGTATTGGGCTTCATATTGTGTTCTATATAAGGTTTCAGCAATAAAGTTTTATATCTTCTCATCACTAGGTTTCAAATATACCAACTTCAACATTCTTACCATACATTCTCTCACTGTGTTAGATTCATTTCCTTTCAATTCATTTCATGTCAAGCAAGATTAAACCAGCTACATTATATTCAAAGTCATGAATTCTCAACTATTATTTGATTCAAACTTGAATAATGGACCAGAGTCAAATGACCCACAGGCTTCGCAGGCTTCTTCTTCAATTCTCATACATTTAGCAACTCACATTATGCGTTTTGGTACGCCAAGCTCTCATGCTGCACCTCCATCTCATATTATACTGGGCTGCCTTGTGGGTATACTGTCATCAGCGTGTCAATCGATTGGTCTGATATTGCAAAGAAAATCACATCTGATTTCTGAAGATGCTAAAGATCTGGGAATAGTTCTGCCGCCTTACAAGAGATCTCTATGGCATATAGGGTTCACCTTGTTCATAATTGCTAACATATTTGGGTCAAGTATTCAGATCACAACACTACCAATCATCGTTTTGAGTCCCTTGCAATCTATTGGTTTGGTTTTCAATACAATTTTCAATTCACTAATTCTTCACGAACCTTTCACTTACAACTCATTGAATGGTACTTTACTTATTGGCTCAGGGGCTTTCTTGATTGCTTTCTTTGGTGGATCAATCTCTGAACCAGAGTACGATTTGCCCAAATTCATGCAATTACTCAACCAAAAGGCTTTTCTTACGTGGATAAGTCTCGATTTTATATTTGTATCAGCTTGTTGGATGTGGATCCTTATATCTGATTATAAATTGAGCCATAGACTCTCTTCTTTACCTACAACATCGCAAAATTTTCGCTCTAATTCAACTGAAAAACTCACGTTTTCGTCAATTATCAAACTCATACGCTCTATAAACCTCACGGCAAACCTAAGATCCAAAATTGAACAATTGGAGAATATGAATCTACAGAGGCAGATATCAGAGCAACAAGAAAGTTCAATTTTTGCTAGGCTGTCCTGGAAAACAGTGTCTTTACAATTGAGAATGCTGCTTCTCCATATATTGAAACTTGTTCATTTCATACTCATGAAAGCTAATCATTATTTGTTCGACTACTCCTCAGAAAAGTTGCTTAAAATAAAAGGTGTTTTACTTGGTACAACATCGGGTGTTCTATCTGCACATTCTCTTTTACTGGCAAAATCAACCATTGAAATTTTACTCAACACATTTACAAAAAAGAACTTATCGCAGTTGAATAATCCAGCCGCGTATCTTTTATTAGCTTCCTTTCTTACACTGTGTTTATCTCAGTTGTTTTTACTCAATCAAGGTCTCAAATATATATCTACATCTGTGTTGTATCCTTTGGTCTTTTGCGTTTACAATATAACCAATATTTCAAATGGAATGATTTTTTATCAGCAGTGGAATGAGGTACTTGGATGGAATGGTATTTTCATAGTGATTGGTACAGCACTTGTTATCTCAGGTGTGTTCGTACTGAGTTGGACACTCGAAGTCCATCATTCTCATGTCACGGCTCCAAGCTCAAACTTGAATACCCCATTAATAGCAAGCAATCATACTATGTTTTTTGATGATTATGGTTCTGTCTCTGAGTATGCATCGTCTTCACCTGTTACACCCAAGAGACAAACCAAACATAGAAGGGTAGATAATGAAACTCGTATCACATCAATGGCTTCATTGACAAATCCACATGATCCAAGTAGTCCCTACTATGATCCCAATAGTCCTGTTAGCCCCTCGATCATGTATTCCAGCATCCAACCAAACTCAGACAGTGTATATTCACCTACCAAAAACTCCAATCATAGTGACATATTGACACCAATCATGAGAAAAACTTCGGATAACTTGAATAATGCAGGCAGAAAAGTATCCAGTTTTCTCAGAAAGTCGATGGATACCATCCACAGTAATGTCTCGAACAAAAGTCAAAACAGCGCTACGCAAAATGGTACAAACAATACTGAGAATCATAGTGACGGTAATCACTCTTCATTGACTATGGTAGATGGTGCGCTAGAAAACAACAAATCTTCTGAATATGTCTCCTTCGGATCATTGAAAAACACTCCTACTATGCTCAACTCTCCAGATTTTAGAGCTGGAGATTACTCTGCAAATGACCCACTGCGCTCGAATGACACATCTACGCTCTCAAACAGTACCATCCAGCAACAAGGTCTCGGTATAATATCCCCATTCCTTAGTAAGTTGAAAAAGACTAGTCTTGGCAACTCAACATCATCGGTTATTGTTGAGCCAAATACTTATCCCGCTAATGTCTCAGCTGATTCAGGTAATCACAAAACTACGCATAAAATTTCTTCAACTAATCAATCTAGAAAGTCAGCTGGAGCAACCTCTAAACAAAGCAAAGGATCAGGAGGTTTAACTTTGATCACTAACTTCCAGAATAGTGTTGATCAAGGCAATTCTGCTAATCTCAAGAGTCCTCTAGCTTCGCATTCTGTTGGCAATTTCCACCAAAGATCAGACGAAGAATATAACCCAAATAACTCTTACAATTACTCATTGAACAACACAATTGAAGAGATTCAAAATCAAATGAGTATATATCATAGTCAACCACATGTTCCTTCACCTATTCGTCGTAGTGTTTCGAAAGATTCTCTGTTGGCTGGTGATGAGGATACCTCATTCTCAGAAATCAAGCAATTGAACTATCACAAGAAGTCAAGCAGTTTGAGCAAGAATAACTTTAGAAGTTATTCACTGAATGGTCAGCTGAAAAGCAACACTTCTCCGGCAAGAAGAGTTTACTCTTTCGAGCAAAATGAACTTATTTCAGAACTCAAGGGTTACAAGTGATCAATTCGGATAGTGATAAAAAAACCCTAGCTTCGATAGGTTAGAAATTATGAAATTTGATACATAAAGTACGTAATTAGTAATGAAAAGCCTGTTATCTGCTAATTTTTTTACCGAAAGGATGAAATTAAGTCTACAAAAAGCTCAAGTGAACATACTGTACTGTCTATATTTTTTAACAATATATAACATTATCTAAAGATCTGCACTTTCTTCTTCTACAGGGACCACAAAAGCACCTGCTAAGAACAAAGCTGGTTCCTCGATATTTTGGTGTTGGTAACTCAGAACACCAACTCCACCCGCATCAAGCATGAATTGAGGGTTGACATTGATTTCTCTACCAACCCACCTTGCTGCAAAACATCTTAAGATATGACCATGTGCAATGACAACAACATCACATGGAATGTTCTTATCTAATGCAACTTTATGGATTGCCTTAATTTTAACAATTACTCTATCAACTCTTTCTGTAACTTGCTTGTAGTCTTCACCATTTTCACAACCATCACGCCAGATATTCCAGTCTTCGGAGTTGAGGCCTCTCTCGGCTCTGAGTTTCTTGATTTGACCGGTTAACAAACCTTCATAGTCACCATACTCCCATTCCCTAATGTCCTCGTCCACTTGAAACTCAATGTGCTCCTTCTCCTTTGGATCTACACTTTCTAAGAGCAAATCTTTTGTGTGAATAGCTCTTACTCTAGGAGAGGTGATTATCACTTTCAATGAAGCAGGTCTGATAAGGTTAGTAGATCCATTACCAATCAAATGTTGACCTGTTGCTTTCATTTGCTTGACACCAAAGGGGGTCAAGTCAATGTCGGTACGTGAAGTGTGTTGGCCTGATTTAGACCATTCGGTTTGTCTATAGATCACACAATATATGATAGTTAGTAAAGCGTTACCCTTAAAGGAGCCTATCACTGTCACTGATAAATATACTTTCAGACGTGCCCTCTTCTTCTTAATTAATAAAACTCACCCATGACGAACAAATATACAACGTGGAGTATACTTTCTTTCACCCATTGTGCTGTTTCACCTACAATATATGCTAAAAATGAGTGCTTATAATGGGGAATAACAAGAATCAGTCAAAAAAAATACAGGTACACCCGTCTTGATAGAAATATATTTATCTCGGAAGCCTATCGAGAAGTCAAGTCCTTGAAATTTTATCAGCACAAATACAAATATAGGCTAAACTCCAAAAAAAAAAATGGGGTCAACTGGGAATTGAACCCAGGGCCTCCTGCACCCAAAGCAGGAATCATACCACTAGACCATTAACCCTATTTCTTCTTTTTTTGGCATACAGGCAGTTTTGTTCACTCAACTTTCCCGGAATTTTCACAGGGGTTTTTTGCTCATTTTTGCTTATCTACTCTTTATCTCTAATACAGTTAGCTACACATGGCCATATAAGATTGAAACCCTAATGGGTTGATAAGTACATATATTACAGAGACCGTAGTTGCTAAATCTTAGTGTTGAAATCTTAAGTTTTCCTTAAGAGCAAATATGAAAAGACAAAAAATAGGTCTTTTGCAGGCAACTATTCATAGAGTACATACGTTGCTTCCTTAACAGTTTATGTACGCCAAACGAATTCTCAAGTTTCATCAACATCTCCCCATTTCGGTAGCTGGTGGGATAACAAACCAATTGTTACTGATGTCTGGGTTTTATCTGAACAGTTGAAACCAGTACTAATACTGCAATAATATCACAATCTATTTGTATTCAAGACGATCACAGCAAACATTGTCACACATTATACACTTTTTCAGTTTTAAGGGTACTGATATATTTGTACTAAAATGAGTATAGAAGAAGCTCATATGTATATTTTGAAAGTATTAGATATATATTTATTATAATATATATATGTTTATATATATATATATCAAAAGTAGAAGTTTTAACTGAAGTTTTATCTGATAAAGTACATAAATAACAACGATGCCTAATTTGGAAATAAATCGAGAAAATTGGAAAAAAACTACAAACATTTCCAGAAGACATTGAAAATTGCCTAAAAAGTTCATATCTCGAGCGATACTATGATTTTTTATTCAACTTTATTCAAAAACAATTCGCGAGACAAATTTGGAGCCCATTTTGTTTATATAGTTGTGGTTCTGTTCCCTATCGAAAACCTGACTCCTGATCACCTAAATTTGTTCTCATTAGATCACGTGCATCTCATGGGATAGGATAGCAAGTCTAGATTCGTAGAGGCAAGCAATGACTTCGCCATACAGAGCCAGAGTTCTATGTAACCAGTTTAGATAAAGGATAAAGAGTCCTGGGACAACTCGTGTTGGCTGTATCTTGTGTAGGGAAAGAAGAAAAAAGTTTTATATCTATCTAGATCACTTTGTACTTGTTTTAAAGTCGTAAGTTATTTATTTTTTAACCATTACACCTAGATATTGAGTTATCTTGGGTTCTCAGCCGTTAATCATAGGAATCAACCTCTTATTGTTGAACATCATACTAGATAAGTTAGACCTTTTACATTAACAACTCATACCTATCATAGGAATTTACAGTTGAATCTTTATAAGCACAAATATATATCTTAGAAGGGCCAATTATGTAAAAAATACATAAGACATAGGCTGAGTGAGTATAAGATGGGAATCAATATGTCCTCATATATTAAAAAAATTTGAAAATCACATGTTGGTAATATTAAATAGTACAGTTAATATAGTTGTATAATGTAATGTGACCTATAGTATTGACTAGTATGTAGATAGTAGTAATATGATCTTGCTATCTTGTATTTGGGAAACTGATAGTAAGAGAGTCTTGGTAGCTCTGAGTATAGATAATGTACGTAGTAAAGTATTTAGAAGGAAGAGAGAATAGAGTGGGAAAGGATGAGTATCTAAGTAGTTCTGAAACTCTTTGTTAAGTTCCGAAACACTTTGTGTAGTGTACTTAATCCAAAGATGATCCTATTTAGGAACTATTAATAGTCATATTTCTCTACTCTGTTACAATGCTTTATTTACAGCATTTTAGGTGATGCCATCTCTTTTGGAAATTTCAATGAGGGATAACAACCTACCTACTTGAAAGCGTGTCCTAACTGTTTTAACAGAGACACAGTGCTCCCTCTAAATCAGCAGCAACTCTGTCTTCTTGCTTATTTAGCTTAGCAACAAAAACTATGTTTAGGCTTACAGAAATATGTATTACAGAAACATAAAATATTTATATATCACGTGATACACCCCCAAATTCATATAAATAAAAATCTAAAAAGGGTACGTCACATAAAATGTTGTCAATCAAAGATGTGATTTTCAAATTTTTTTGATATATGAGGACGTATTGATTCCCATCTTATGCTCACTCAGCCTATGTCTTATGTATTTTTTACATAATTGGCCCTTCTAAGATATATACTTGTGCTTATAAAGATTCAACTGTAAATTCCTATGATAGGTATGAGTTGTTAATGTAAAAGATCTAACTCATATAGTATCAAGTTCAACTGTATGACCTAAGTACTTCAACAGGGTGACCTTGATACTTCAACACAGTGTTCCATTCAATCTTTAACTCCGCATGCTTATTTATTTAACTTGGCAATAGAAATTATGTGTAGGCTTAGAGAAAATATTCATCACAACTATGTGATATATCCCAATATACTGATACAGCATTTACAATATAATTTGATTTTGAATGTGTTGGCCAATTCCAAGACAAAGCTATATTGTCACAGTCTTAGCTAGGTATCAATAACTTACTGCGTAGTTCATCGATGGAGCTGTCGACTAACCAAGCTCAACATACATTCTCTGACTCAGCTTGTTTCATGTCAATCAGGTACATATATAAGGGAGAGGTATTCGGGATGTACTATAGCATCCAATATAGCTGATAAGAAATAGCAATTTTACTTCATCATACCGTTGCTTGTTCTATTTATGACAACGCATTAGCAACCAAGCTATAAAAAATAAATGACCTAGTATCAAGAGGATAAAAGCAGGTTTCTCAAAGTATAGTGATCGTCACACTTCTCCTATTGTTGTAATACGACATATGCTTAGTTGTGATAGCATAGCACTAAGGTTTTACCTATACTTATAATGCTTATAATGCGTTGAAGATTCATATTTGTATGTTCAGAAAGTTTAAAAGTACAAGATATTAGATAAGACAGTCATTTACAAAGTGGAAGATACAATTTGTTGGACTTTTTAGCTGTTAGGTTGTTAAAGTTAGTTTCTTCAAAATTCTGTGAATCAAACTTGTGAAATTTAATTTTGTAACATCATTGAGTGAGGTAAAAATTATACATCATAAAGTGAAGAACTATACTTAGCCATCTAGCTCTTTAGCACTACAGTCAAAAATAATATCTGCGCTATACAATCCTTGATTATAGGAGCCTTAATTTCTGTGTGAGAAACCATAATTTATAAATAAAGAGTACATATGTCTTATTGCTTGCATAAATCTTAATCTGTCGAGGGAAAGAGACATTAAGACAGAAATGCAGATTGTAATTTGAAGTGAGCAATTTATCAAAGAAGTGAAAAGTAAGCTATGATAAACTCAAGGCAATATTTTGCCACAATTATGCTATACTTTAATTGTCTTTAGCAGAAAGACATTTTTTCTTACAAAGAATATTTAAAATTTATTTTGAGCCAACATCAAGCAAAAGATAGAGTTAGTGAGATATCGTCATTTTTTACACACACCTACGGCGTGAACAGTTATGCAGTATCTAAACTAAACCACTTAGGGTTCTAATCCACTATCAGACTGACTGTCGAAAGTCAGATTGCCTTGGATTTTTTGGTTTCTTTTGTTGTATTGAGACAAGTACAAGCTTATTCAAGCCGTTAAGCAAAAAGTGCAGGAATTCTCATAGTTAATTATTGAAAGTCTAGGAGATCTCTATTTTTAGGTGTAATGCTTAGTACGCAACTAACATACGTTTTCATATCAAGTACATAGTAATCTAAATATATATCAAATGCCCTCTTTCCTTCCCTACATATTATTGAGCCAACACCAAGTGCCCTTGCACTTCTTGTCTTTTAAGTATCTCATACTCTCTATTCGTCAGTTGCATGAAACTCTTGCTCTACACTCTCAAGTCATTTCTCAATTGATTCGACTTTCAATTCAGTTTGAATGACTTTTCAGCAAAGCGCGTTATATGGTTAACTTCTTTAACCAAATTGTGTCTCATTTTATCCCTAAACCTTAAATTGAGACATGGGCTTACTTGTTCCGATTTACTATAATATCTGGCAAAATAACAGCCCTCAACACCCCAGTGCCAAACATACACAAAGTTCGTCATGTGTCTCCTATGCTTGGCCTATTCTTCCTTTTGCTATCCCTAAAGCGACTACCACGATCATTTTCCACAAACTTAATCCTAAGTTCAAGCTTCACTTAAACAACCTATTGTTTAATTGCTTTAGCGACCTTGTCAATCTATTGCCAATCTCAAATATAAAAACGAAATCCTCTCGATCTTATGGAGTTCTGACCTAAGTCTTCCTTACAACTTAACTCTATGTGGGTTTCTCAAAACTAACCGTCTTATCATCTTAGTTTCTTTAGCGATACTCTGTCGTTTTTTTGACGCCAACTATTGAAATGTATCACGTGATCTAGAAATACTTTATGTTACTGTGATACATATTTCTATAAGCCTAAACATAATTTAGGTCGCACATTTCAAAAGTAGACTACGCAAGCGGCGTTACCCCGCATCACCTAAAATGTTCTTATCTAAGCATGCGATTTTACAATATATAAAGATGGGTTTATTCTCATCTTTTTCTCACCAGTTATGTGTCTTGAGTATCTTATATACTTGACCCTTCTAAGCTATATTTTACTGCTTATAAAGATTGAACTTTTAAGGTCCTATGTGTCCATATGAGTAATTATTATAAAAAAAAATAAAAGATCCTACTTATCTAGTATCATCTTCAATACCAACAACTAACATAGTGTTTTATGCCGTTGCATACTTTGCCTCACCACTATCTAAAATTCCCATGGCGGTCTCTTTATTCTCCGGATTCACTTTCGGACTTCCCTGAATCCAGCTACTTTAGAATACTCAGTTTATTCCTTCCCTGTAGAAATCACTGTCTACTACGTATCTGTGTTTCCGCTTCCAAAAGTTCCTTTATCTGAAACGACTGTTACTTCTCCTTAGGTGCCCCACAGATTGAGCTTCCACCTCTTACTAAAGTTTACTAACTTTACGGGGTTCCACACCCGACTGTTGTTACAAACTTACCGAGGTCATAGTGCAGTTTGCGCTTCGTCATATTATATATAAACTACTCAGTATTTCTATGATAACTCTATCATAGAAGCAGTACATCTGATAAATTAGTTTCCACAAACTAATTCTCCATAATTCTTGCATCAGCCTATGAACTCAATTCAAAATTATGGACTCCTTCAATGTTTGCCCTCAGCATATACATTACAGCAAATGTTCTTGCCCCGCATTGAAGACCATGAATAATCTCCTTCAACAAAACACACCCTCTTCTTGTCCAAAAGATATTTATATCTATAAAACATAGGACAATATATATATATGAGATACGCCTACCGTACACTTCGCATATATTGAAATATATCACGTGCTATAGAAATATTTTATGGCTTTGAGATAAATATTTTCTCTAAGCCTAAACATATTTTCTCTGGTTAAGCTAAGCAAACAAAAATAAAGAAATGTAATTAGTAACTCTTGAAATATTTAAGCCATGCACGTGAAACAATTAGGACACGCTGTTCAAGTAGTTATCTTGTTACCCCTCATAGAAGTCATGCCTTATCTCTAAAATCATTACAACACAAAAACTGTTGCGATACAACCATGTGTTTTTAACAATATACAAATAAGTATGGGTCCGTTTCCATCTTACACTTGTTGAGATCTTAAGTTTTCCTTAAGAGCAATATAATCTAGCCAATAGATGTCTTACAAGAATGTCAAGGATCTATTGTAGATAAGAGAATATAATCTAGCCAATAGATTTCTTGCAAGATGGCTACAATATTAAGTATATATAAGGATGGGTTATTTCCCATCCTTTACGTTATGTTCACATATACTCGTTACTAAAAATTACCCATTTATATATTAATAATAGTTAATATAAGTTAACACACACTAAATCCCTATGACTACCGTAGCGGATCTAACAAAATCCCTTCAAGAACACTCAATCAGTACATACCTGTATCTTATATATCCTATAAGAAAAACCCTTCAAGATGTATATCCGAGCTTATAAAGATTGGATTGTAAATTTCTATGATAGATATGAGTTGTTAATGTAAAAGATCTAACTTATCTATTAGCATGCTCAACACAGTAGCGTATATATGGCAGAGTAAAGACTCTTTGATGATCTCTTGAACGAAACTGAGTGTTGAATATACATATTGTATGGAAGGTCAAAGCCCATACTCTTGGCTCAAGTAACAGCATATCATAGATCAAAAATAATTCTGATGACAGCAAGGGTAGTGGAGTAAAATGAACAGGGTAATGCTGTAGCTATGGTTGTACTACACAACCAAGTATTTGGTCTTGTAGTAGCCACAGTTTAGGCTGGTCAAGTAGGACTAACAGTGACCATCACATCAGTGGGGTATTGAAGAGTACCATGTGGTAACTGTCTCTGTAGTAGTCTGTTGAGACTATCAAAGTATGAGGGATGTAGTTTTTGTTAACGAAAAATATGCATTTTTTCTATCTTTTTCTCGCGAAATTCATCACATATAATACTTTTGTTTGAAAAACTGGTATAATTTCAATTTTCATTGCTTTTTTTTTCGAATTTTTCGAATTTATTTCCGAATTAGGTAATGAATATATAGAAAATTTTGAGAAGCTATAAAAGTAGCCAAATTGACAGGTTTTTGGGTTTTTAGACACATTTACTTGCTTTTCAACCGAAAAAGTGATTTAAAAGAGACAATGATTTTTCGCAATAGCTATAGGGTTTTTTCTGCGAATAATCCTTTGTGATAATTAATCAATTACAGTTTCTGTTTCCTTACTTTTGAAATAGTGAGCTATCCACCAGTTTCCGAATAATTCAAGCTCTCATTTTGTTAAGATATTACTTTAGATCGGTGTTGATAAGTTCACACTTAATGAATCTGGACACTGTTAAGATTCACCACGCTTGTGTGAGGTATCAGTAGCAAGAGAAGGTAGCAGATCTAAGAGAAGGTTTGATACTGCACTGGCAAATGCGGAGCTGAAGACCATTAAAGGATGGATGGTGCTAAAGACACTACAAGTAGTTTCTATTGAACCGACTTATGTGAGATAGAAATATTTCATACCTCTATACATACATATTTCCACTAAGTCTAAAGCGTATTCTCCGTTGTTGTTGTTGAAATTTTTTATTCATACCAAATTTTAATTTGGGCATTTTAAGGAATGATTTGACATCAACTATATAAGGATGGGACATATCCCATTGTTTATATTATGTTGATTGATTTTGTTCTCTTATATATAGTTTACCGTTTCAGATATATATATTTCAGCTAATGAAGATTGGATTGTAAATTTCTATGAGAGATGTTAGTTGTTAATGTAAAGAGACCATTTATATATTTAAATAGTCAACAGTTGATTATTGACGAAGTACAGTTACTTTGGGATACATCTTTCCATCGTTCAGTTTTTTGCGTGCTTGGTTAGTTGGTATTATTGCTGGTGAAAGCTTTTTGCATTATGGAGCGCACTGATGTCGATGCGTATTACCTAAATACTCTAACAGTCTCAGCAAACAGACAAACCCACCAAAAAAACAAAAAAACAAAAAAACAAAAAACAAAAATAATCACAGAAATTTCAAACAGGTCACTATGACTGCACTAGCTAGGGTATAATGCTGTTGAGGTATTAAAGTTATGGTGTTGGAGTAGTCAGCTCATGTTGGGGAACGTTTTAGGTCATGTCATTGCATATGAAAATTTGAAAAAGACAGGGCACATCACATAATATGTTGTAATGTAAGTATAATACATAAGTATGGCTTTATTCATATCTTATCCTCAATCAGTCTATACCTATTGAAGATGATACTAGATAAGTAGGATCTTTTATAATAATTACTCATATGGACATATAGGAATTTAGCAGTTCAATCTTTATAAGCAGTAATATATAGCTTAGAAGGGTCAATTATATAAGATACTCAAGACACATAACTGGTGAGAAAAAGATGGGAATAAACCCATCTTTATATATTGTAAAATCGCATGCTTAGATAAGAACATTTTAGGTGATGCGGGGTAACGCCGCTTGCGTAGTCTACTTTTGAAATGTGCGACCTAAATTATGTTTAGGCTTATAGAAATATGTATCACAGTAACATAAAGTATTTCTAGATCACGTGATACATTTCAATAATACCTGAGTCGTAAATACCTTATAAAACATGCCATCTATTGCTTATCCAAGAATACATTGGCTTGTGTTTAAAACGCCATGAACAACTCGGAATTCGTAAAAAAGATCACTTCAAAAAATGCGTACGGAATATACAGCGATTCATGTGTTTAGTATGTGAATATATTGTCTTTACTGATTATATACAGATGTATAAATACTAGAGAAGCTAAACCTTTATAATTCCTTTTCTAATGGCTGTGTTGACAACGGAAATAAGAGAAGAGAACGTAGCTTGAGAAACATCTTCATGTACACCAATACCCCATATATTAGCCGTTTTACCAGAAGCAGAGACTCTACATTCGATATATGCAGCGGCTTTGGAGTTTGAGTCTTTTCCCAAAGAGTGTTCGTGATAGTTGACAACAGTCAAATCGCAATCAAGAGCTTTGCCTAAAGCATTGGCATAAGCAGAAATTGGTCCATTACCCTCACCATGCAATGGTACTTCTTTTCCGTTGACTACGATCGAACCTTGAAGAACTCTTGTATTCTTGGATGGGTTATTCAAAGTGTAATCATTAGGTTGAACAACTGACTCTAAATCGGTTGCTCTTTCGTTGTCATCATCATCTTCATCATAAACTTGATACTCATATTTGAACAATGAGATAATCTCTGAGTTCTTCAACTCTCTTCCTTTTGCTTCTGTCGCAGCTTGAACAATCTTTGAAAAGGCAACTTGTAAACCACGTGGTAAGTCAAGTTCCATGTTTCTTAAAATAACCCATGATGCACCACCTTTACCAGACTGAGAATTGACTCTGATAATAGCTTCATATGATCTTCCAATATCTGCTGGATCAAGAGGCAAGTATGGCATTTCCCAGATAGGATTCTTTTCTTTTTTGGATTTCTCTTCGTAATTCTTGAAACCTTTCTTAATTGCATCTTGGTGAGAGCCACTGAATGCGCACACAACCAATTGACCTCCATATGGAGCACGAGGATGAACCGGGATCTTGTTACATTTTTCAACAATATCGATGATTGAGTTGATATCCGAGAAGTCAAGGTTTGGATGAATACCTTGTGTGTACAAGTTTAAGGCCAAGGTAACTAAATCAACATTACCGGTTCTTTCACCATTACCAAAAAGACATCCTTCGACTCGATCAGCTCCTCCTAATTGAGCCAATTCAGCAGCCGCAACAGCACAACCTCTATCGTTATGAGGATGTAAAGATATACAAACTGTTTCCCTTTCCGATATATGGGTTGAGAAGTATTCTATTTGATCTGCATAAACATTAGGAGTAGTCATTTCCACTGTAGCTGGTAAGTTAAAAATAATAGGGTTTTCTTTAGATGGACCCCAAGCTTCTTTCACTGCCTCACAAACTTGAAGTGCGTAATCTGGATCGGTATCGGAGAAACATTCAGGAGAGAATTCAAAAGACCAGTAAGTTTGTGCCATTTGTGGGTCATCTTTGGTCAATGCCCTTACAAGTTTTGTAGATTTGACAGCTAGAGCCAGTGATTCTTCTTTGCTTAGCCCAAACACAACATTCCTGAAACAATCTGAGGTAGCTAAGTAAATATGGAGAGTGGCTCTTTTTGCTCCCTTCAAAGATTCAACAGTTCTTCTAATCATTTCCTCCCTACAAGGAGAAAGAACTTGAACTGAGACATCTTCAGGGCAATATTCGATTGCATATCTGGTGAAGTCAAAATCAACTTGAGATGCTGAAGGAAAGGCCACTTCAATTTCTTTGAAACCCATCTGAACAAGTTTTTCTAGATACACTTTCTTTTCTTCAAAGTTCATAGGATCAGGCAAAGATTGATTACCATCTCTTAAATCGGTGGACAACCATCTAGGTGGTTTCTCAAAGGTTTTATCCGGCCATTGACGGTTAGGAAGTTTGATCGGTTGGAATTTCTTGTACTTGAGAGAGGGGTTTTCTAGCATAACCATTGTGTGTAATATAGAATGAGCGTTCAGTTGCTTAAGTTAAAGAGATAAAGAAAGAAAAGAAAGAATTTTAGAAAGGTTATATATTTCACCTGGTTTCAATATTTCTCCATCATTTTTTGGGGAAAGATTAGTCACGTATAAATTTAGCGTGCCGTGCAGAGCGGTCGGCCCAGAAATATTTTTTTTGGAGCCTTTCTTCTCAGGCAGTGGAGTGGGAGAAAATTTTATGTCAAAATTAAGCTGAGCCATTCGATAAGATAAACGGGGCTAGTGTACGGTGCTATAATATAGATATATACTCAAATCATATATATAATTTACTAAAATGTCAAGTGTTGAGGTAACTGCCGAATTTTTGTATGTTTCTTTGTTTCTTTAGTTATCCTGAGAGTAGTAAAAAAGGCGAATCAATACTAACATAAACTTTTTTCCAATTTTTCATCTATTAGAGGTGGTTTAGACGTCATTTTTGGAGGTGTCAGAAAGATCAAATGTACAGTCAAGGGTAAGGATAATGAAGCCCCAATACTGAAAGACTTACTGGATCACATAGTGGATAATGTGTTGGTTGATAAAAAAGATTATGACGTTTTCATCGAGGATAACTCAGTGAGGCCTGGTATTTTAGTTCTTATAAACGATACTGACTGGGAACTTGAAGGTGAGGATGAATATCAACTAGAAAATGGAGACGTGATCGCATTCACTTCAACACTACATGGGGGTTAATTTTGTACCATAAGATGCATGTTTGTACTATATTAGGTTCATATATATAGATAGTTACATTTTAAAAAAACATTTCTGCGAATTTTGCACTACTGATTATAGTTGTTCAAGTTTACAACCAAGAACTCCCTGACCGTGCCAATTATTGCTTGGAACCAAAACTAGCTTCATGTACTCGTCAGAGTTCCTGTTGATATGGAACACCAGCTCTTTCTCGAGGTTATCTCTGACTACTGTAACTACATTTTTAAGATTTTCATGATTTGTAGCATTTATATGTCCTATCGATATCACTTTGTCATTGATCTTCAATCCTGATTTAGAAGCCGGACTATCGCTCACCACCTCGCTTATTATAGCAAACGGAACATGCATAGACTTGTTATTAGTGTCATCATTCTTCATATCCTCTTTAGAAGATGCAAATTGGCGCTCTATTTCATCTTCTATCGCCTTCAGTATTACTTTATGATCATTTTGTAATCTTCTTATCTGAGAACGAAGTAGCCTTACCTGGACAACATCTATATCCGAGCGTGGAAAACCGTCTGGTGTTAGCAGAGGTGTATCAAGATCACATTTATTCAGAGCAAGTTTGTCAAAAAACTCGCAGAGATTGTCTTCAAGTAACTTTTTCAGTTCACTGAGTTGTTTGAGATCGTACTTTGAAATATTGGAGATGTCATATTCAACGGTCTGCAATGAAAGATCTCTCATAGCTTTTTCAAAAGACATTTTGTGTTTGTACTTTACTTTTTATGATACAATTGGTAGTCAATTCTTTGTAGTCTCCTGGTCTTCTATCGTACATAAATCTGTACCAAGATAAACTTCTGTCAAAGTGACATTTTGCCATAATTTATCGCCGTCTTGGGTACTAAAACATCCTTACATTTTATACCAATTAACCCACACTTCTCACTGAAAAATTTGTCCGACGAGAAGAAGGGAAAGAAACAGCACATCATCGCTGAACCCGACGCTCTTTCGATATTCAATTGATAAGAACTATAGCTTATTGTTTGCTGATCTCTCTTAAGTTGAATTTTATTTATCTTCATCAACTCACCTATAAAACTACCTTAATACATCAAAAATGAGATTCTCCAGATTAGCTTTGGCTTTTTCCTCCTTACTGTCTGTCGCTGTGGCAGCAGAGTCTGCTCCATCAAGCGATTTCAACCCAACCACTGAAAAACCATTTGATTTCAGAATAGAATATATGATCAGAGATAAGCAAGAAGCTAAGCATGACGTTGTTCCTTTAACCAACGGTGAAACTATCACTTTAGACTATAAATTCTACAATGGTGAAGAAAACCCTGTTTCAATTGTCGGTGTTGGTGGTCAATTACAAAACCCAACTACTGGTGAAAACATGGGTAATGTCACTGCTACACAATTAGGTCCATTAGTTGTTCAACCAGGTGAATTCGGTGAATTCCATCACAACATTGGACTTGATCTTGCTCCAGATAACTATTTATTAGTTCCAGCTATCTACATTTTCTACGAAGAAAAATTGATGGTCTTAGGTTCTAGAAACCAATTAGTCACTGTTGATGATGCTCAAATCTCAATCTTCCATCCTAAATTATTGTTCTTAGAATTAGTTTTACTTGCTACTATTGGTGGTATTGCTTACGGTTTATACACCAGTTTCGGTTACAAATACATTCAAGGTGCTCTTCCAGCTAAAAAAGCTCCTGTTGTTGCTCCAGTTGCCGCATCCAAACCAACTGCTCAAAGCACAGGTTCCAAAGGTTACGATGAATCTTGGTTGCCAGCAACTCACTTGAAGGCTACTGCTAAAAAGACCAGAAAAACCAAATAAATGATTTAGCTTATCATTAGGGGGCGACTTTGAACAATTGAGTAGATCTCACTAATGTTGCTCTCTTCTGTATCCCATTGAAATCAGATAACTAATACTATTCAACAAAACGTCACAAAAAGAGCAATAAGTTTGCCTAACTAAAAGTTTGCGTATAAATTCTTTATGTATATTTTAATATAGAGAATTACTTAATCAGTTATTCAGTACTTTTTGATTGTAAACATGTATACCTTATGCATCTAAATCCAAGGATAACAACAGCTGATCAATTGCGCTCATATCTGCCATGTAGTTTATTATTCTTATATCGTCAATTTCACAGTTTTCGTCTTCAATATCCTTATGGTCGTCTTCATCTATACTGTATTTTTTAGCAAGATAAAATCTTATATCATCTATAAGTTCAATGGTATCTGTATCTTCACGTATCTCAATTCTTTCAGCACTCTCCTTGACGATATTCTTGAACTCATCATCATTCAAATAGCAAGAGAGGTCTTTTGCTATAATTTTTGCAACATGTGTCTCCAATCTATGAAGTCTTGTCTGCCATCCTGCTCTGAGTACATCGTATACCGTATAACCTTCGTAATTCTCATTCAATGCATTTGTGAGTGAGATTGCCGCCATCATCTTCAGCTTATCAATGAGTAATGCATCGGCTAGGAACAATACTTCCATCGCAACTTCAACAGGGACATCCGATTTGTCATAGTACAAAAAGCCCAGTAAGTTTTCTGTACATTGCTCTGAGCTGAAAAAGCCTAATGAGATTGTGGGCAGTTCAGCTGGATTAGCATACAAATGAGGCCAGTCAATTGCGTACCCATAACTTTTCAGTTTCACCCTCTTGTACATAGAAAGATGACCAACAGATGTTTCAAGGAGAGTCTTAAAGTATAAAGAACGTTTGAGAATTGCCCTATGTACAGGATAGTAAGTAACTCCATTTTCATCATCAACAGACAGGATTATATCTGGGACGGAAGAGTTTTCAAGAAGCCTCAACTTGTCTTCTACCGATAATTTTGGTGCTTCTTGGCTAGAGATACTGCTACTTTGACTTTGCACATCAGCATCAGCATCAGCATCACATTCCTCGTCTTCCCCATCAAGTTCATCATATGTATAGCGTATCTTTTTGGCGAAAATTTCATGATATACGAAGTCTTTAAGTTTTTGTCTTGCAATCTCAACAAGGGCACCTTGCACTTCATTCTTGACTCTATTTATATTTACCATATTCAAGCGGTCCGTCAAGGTTTGGATAACTTCTGCAATCTCTTGAAGTCCATATGAACGTGCTAGTGAAATAGTTTTTTCAATCGGCAGTTTTTCAAGATCAAATGATGGGATTATGTAGATTCGATTCATTATGAAATTGAGACTGGTGAAGCTGAAGTCTTTTTCAATAATACCTTTTTCAGTAAACCATTCTCCATCTTTGAGAAAGTTCCTTTTGAATTCAGGAGACCAGGCGGATAGCATGAACCTATGGACAGCAATAGGAATAGGTTCTTTTGAGGTATCATCTTTGCCATAGATTACAAAGTCAGCAGAGCTATTGTCTTCCTGTTTGGAAATTAAAGAGGAAATATGTGCAGCAAACGGTTGAGTATCATCAACAGCTTTGGAGATATCATATTCAAGCAAGAGATTTCTGATTTCGTCGTTCAGAGCTCCATATATACATCTTTCTCCTTCGAATGTATCTCTTTCACAAATTGCTCCATGTTCTAGCAAAAACTTGACTATCTCAATGTGCCCACACAAACTGGCTAAAATCAAAGGAGAATAATTCCATTCATCCATTTGGTTTATCTAAAAAGGGAAAGTTAGTATACCCATGCGATTAAACTAAACAACTTCGAAATTAGTAAATGCTACTCACGTTAACACCTTTGGAGACGAAGATTTCTGCCTGATCCAGATCACCAATTCTACAGGCATTGCAGAGGCTTTTGAAGTCCTCTGAAATGATTCCCTTACGTTTGAGAGATCCTGGAATGTTCATTGAGGCTTCCTTTGGCCTTTCAGTTTATAAACTTTGACAATTTCACTGAAAAGATTACTATATGTTAAAATTTGGAAATATAGCATTAACTTATCTCTCTTTTTCTGTCTGGTAAACTGATGAGATAAGCGCTTGATTATGTAATATAAATATATATATATGATTATCTAATCATATATGTTTATCACCCTGCTTTCTATAAGATTCGGTTTACCTTGTTATACTACTTTTAATGGTTTATCTTACTTCAGATACGTACTAAAGAGCAATTGAACACAATTGAACATTCTACCAAGGTGTATTTGTATTGACTGAACACAGGTTTGAGACAGATGAAAGTTTACCTGAAAAGTAATCCGAGGGTTACTGCAATTGTTTCAAACGGTTATGCCCTATTACTGCGAGACATAAATACAGATATAACAAAGGATCAACCATCAAAATGTATTGTGGAGTTTGTTCAAGAGCCCTCACTTGATCTCGAGAAATACACAGAGATACTGACATGCTATGGATTTTTAGGGATCCTCTCTTTGAAAGGTCTCGTGTTTCTAGGATTCATTACAAACAGAGCATCAGTAGGATGTATACGACAAGATGAAACTATTTATTCTATTTTAGGGACCAAATTTGTATGTTTGAACGACGATTCTTACGATTATTGTCTGCACGGTGACGAAAAGAGCTATGAGGATTATCCTGAATCTCCAGTTTACTCTATAAGGAAATTACTAGCAACAGGAACATTCTACTACTCGGATAAAGTTGATCTCGTTAGTTCGTTCCAGGAAAGAGGAATGGTGAACAGATCCTTGCTTTATTTGATCTCGATGGACATGTATGATAGCAAATTTGCATGGAATAGTTATATGATATCAGAGTTAGTCTCCTTTAGAAGTAGGTTGGCTGCTGATGAGAAGGAAGGTTTTGATAAGGGTCACTTCCTGTTAACAATGATTCGAGGCTTTGCTAAGACAGTTTCTATAAATAACGAAATTCATCATAATTCCCTTTTGACTATTATATCGAAACAAAATTGCTCAAGAACTGGTCCCCTTTTTGGACCATATGGTGTTGATGATGAAGGTAATGTGAGTGACTTTGTCGAAACTGAGATCATCCTCACGGCACAAGATGAATATTGTTATGCATACACACAACTAAGAGGTAATGTTCCACTCTTTTGGGAACTAGAAAACCAACTGTTATCTACCAAGATTGAATTTCCAAGATCAGAGGATGCTTCAAGACATGCTTTTGATAGACATTTCGAGACTTTGATTCAGCAACACTACAGGGTTCATATTTTAGACTGCTTAGGCAGAAAAGGAAATCAACAGGAATTAAGTCTCAGATATAAAAAGGCGTTAGATTCTCATATGTTTTCAGATCAAGTGAAATACACAAGACTGGACTTTGAAAACTCCTGGCACAAGTCTAACTCAAACATTCAGCCTTTGATACACCTACTGGATACGTCAATTATGGACTATGAGGCATTTTGTTACGACTTTACTCAGAAATCATACCTTTCCAGACAATCTGGTGTTTTTCTTACGAATACTTTGAGTTCAATGGATAAGGCAAACAATATACAGTCAATCATAAGTGAACTTGTATTTGAGCACTTTTTGAAGTTTTTGGGTATATCAATCACAAGAGAGTTTTTACACAGTCACAGGTCCATATGGGTAGAAAATGGTGCCGCATTGACCAAAATGAGCCAGGGTTGGAACTCTAGTAAGTCAAAGACAAAATCAGGTGGATTGGTAGGTGCTGTGGCTGGTGCCAGTAAGAAGTACATGAATGTCTCAACGTCTTCATCAGCAGCTGCATCAGCAGCTGCATCCAGACAACATACAATAAATAAATTACTGGGAAGAACACAAAAACAGTTTCAAGTTATTTTATTTGATCCAATCCATGACTTCATAGTAAACGAATTGAAGAAGAGAGCAAATGAGTTCACATCAACGGAAAACTTGAAAATTTTTACAGGAACTTTCAACGTTAATGGTGTATTGTATGAAGGAGATATCAGCTCTTGGATTTTTCCAGAGGAATTTAATAGAGAGCACCCGTATGACATCATAGCTATTGGACTTGAGGAAGTTGTTGAGCTAACACCAGGTAAAATCATCAATGCAGATCCCGCAGTGAGGCTATTTTGGGAAAAGAAATTTAGGAATCTTTTGAGGGAGAAGGCTGATTGTAACTACGTATTGCTTCGAGGGGAACAATTAGGAGGCATAATAATTTTGATATTTGTTAGAGAGAAACATGTTGAGCATATAAGATTTGTTGATGGTTGTGTCAAAAAGACAGGTCTTGGAGGAATGTCAGCAAATAAAGGTGCTGTTGCGGTAGCATTTACTTATTCGTCAACTAGTTTATGTTTTATTGTTTCTCATCTAGCCGCTGGTCATGGTAACGTTGATGAAAGGCATCAAAATTATAAGACAATTGCCAAAGGCTTGAGATTTACCAAAAACAAAACAATCAAAGATTACGATGTTGTGATATGGATGGGTGATTTTAATTATAGAATCAATTTATCGAATGAAGAAGTTCGTCCCAAGATTCAAGAGGGTAATTTTGGCAAACTTTTTGAATTTGATCAATTGAATCAGGAAATGGCCAAGGGAGAGTCATTCCCATACTTTGATGAAATGGAAATTGAGTTCCCACCCACATATAAATTCAACAATGGAACTGATACATATGACACATCCGAGAAAATGCGTGTTCCTGCATGGACAGATAGAATTGTTAGTATGAACAGACGTAAGAGAATCTTGAAACAAATTGCATATAATTCTGTCCCAGCGATCAAGTTCTCAGATCATAGACCTGTATATGCTACTTTCATAGTAACTGTGGATTCCATCAATGAAGTAGCACAAACGAATTTGGAGAAAGAATTGTATGAGCTGAGAAAGAAAGAAATCGGCGATGTCAATCATATTATCAACGATGTTAAGATTAACGAGGCTACACTGACGCATGGATTGCCTCCACCTAGTTCAAAACAATCAAAATGGTGGATTGATGGCGGAAATCTCGTCAAGATATCCTTCAGTGAGCTAGATTCAAAGGACAAGGATAAGTGCATGATTATGAATCCTAAACTTCCATATAACCCTTTCACCAAGACAGAGGAGCCTGACTTCATTGCTGTTGATAGAAAAGAAGCCTATGAACATAGTAACCACAATGGAGAAAAGGTACAAGAAGGAGAGGAAGAAGAAGAAGAAGAAAAAGAAGAAGAAGAGGAGGAGGAGGAAGATGATGGAGAAGAAGACGATGATGGAGAAGAAGACGATGATGAAGAGGAAGAAGATCTTGATGATGAAGAAGGGGAAGACGATGATGACGATGAGTATGATGATGAAGAATTTGACGATGAAGGGCATATTGCATACTACGAAACTGATGATGAAATGTTATATCATAATAGGAGCGCTGACACAAAATGATGATTACCAGTATTGACATACTGCATTTACAGAAAATAAAGATTGTATATCTAGAAATATTATATTAAATGACTTGAATTAGGGTTTTTGTCAAAAGTACATACAACAGTTACTTAATCAAATAGCTTGTAACTTGATTGCATCTCCTTTGTATATAATTTGCGCACCAGACCACGAATCACCTGGTTTTAAAGTGATGAAATCAGCAACATGACCAGGTTCGATACAGACCATCTTGTGATAACCTGATTTTGGCTCGTAGTCAGCCATTCCTTTGGATTTTTCAACCCAAGGGTTCCAAACAACAACATCTGGGAGGTTTTCTCTCCTAACATTGTGGACTACCTTGCCTAATTCGATAACTTGTAATAATTTTTCAGTAGAGACATTCTTGTAAATTCTATCAAGTTCTTCAGTGAATGTGACAGCAGGAGCTTTTTCTTCATAAGTGGCTTGAAGCAATTGATCGAAACAGGTTTCACCTGGTAAGTTGTTGACTAAAGTATCTTCAATTTCGTTAACTGCAAGGTATGTGTGGAATAACCATTTGAAATCCCATGGTTTTGAATCGGTATTTGAAACTTCAATTGAAGTTTTGATTGAGTCAGCATTCAATTCAACTGTGAAGATAAGTGTGAAATCATTATCACCTTTATCCCATTTAGAGTAGATATCTGGGTTAGCATTTTCTGGTCCAAGACCAAATTGAACAGTTGGTGGGTTCTCCACGGTTTGACCTAAGAATTCCCAAGTTGAGTTTCTAGCAAAACCATGTTGAGGAAGATCCTGGAAACCTTCTTTGTCTGATTTACCGAAAACAGGGAAGACCAATGGAATACCACCTCTTACAGGTTTGGATCCATCTAATTTTGCTGCGGTGGAGAGCCATAATTGTTCGATTCCTGAAACTTTCCATGATGTAACGGTAGCTCCGTAGAGTAAGACTGTAACTTTAGTTTCGGGGTCGGATGGATGGGTTATAATAACCTCAGATTCCGTTTGTTCGACTGGCATTTTCAATAGTTATGGTAATGTATATTGTCAGATTTAATCAATGTCAATGGCAAGCTTGAGAAACCTTCTTGAGACTTACAATTCACTTTTATCAACTTATACATCGAAGCAACCAAAACGTGCAAATAGAATGACGGAATTCTGTTGGAAGGGCCTGGACCTTCGAAGAATAAGGGGAAGCAAATGAGGCAAGGATGTTTTATTCTAGATAAGGTATATCTCCGCAAAGTGCAGAGAGATAGCAGTATAAGGTATGATAATGGGTATATTCAAGTAAATTAAGATCATTAGGTGTGCTAATAGTCTATAGGATACACTTATACAAGTATAAAAGTACAGGGAGTCCAATCAAAAGCTGAATTGTGGGCATATATAGGTTGCTAGCCAGTCATTGACAGGAGCTTGCAGATTTCGAGCCTGCTGCCTCTTGTGTTTCTTCAGTTTCTTTGACAGGGAGATCAATATCCTTAGCGGATTCTAGTATAGAGTCCATTCTACTTTCGAGTGTGTCTAGCATCTTTTCGAGTTTCTAAATACATCATATAATTATTTATTGTTAGTTAATCTGTCCATAAAGTTCAGGCGAATCATGGTTTTAGAGTATACTTACACTGGCTGCCAATTCTGCCTCATTGAGCTTCTTGTAAGCATCAGCAAACTCACTTGCAGTCATTTCACCCTCTTCTTGAATCATGGCTTTATTTTTTTATGAGTGGATCTGTTAGCTTTGTATGGATGTACTAGTTGACTGATTAAAACAGTTGCTGCTTATAACTAAAAGTATTTCACTATAAAAACTCAAATTTGAGAAAGCGAGAAAAACTCGAAAATTTCAAAAATTCATCCAGAAGAAGAAAGAGCACAGTTTCTGGGTTACGTGTGTTGAAGTGACACCTGTTTGTTTGAACTGTTAAGCTATAAGACAACAATTGAGTGCCACTGTTTGCTGTTTTTTACCCCATTCTATAAGATCATTTGATATACTTCTTGCAGAATGTTATTGAAGTTCAGTAGTTACTTGATAGCGTTATTGGGCTTGGTGTCCTTTGTAACTGCCATCAAATCACCATTAGAATCTTCGGATACCTTAATTCTATATGATTCAGCACAAATAAGCTCGTCATTTGAAGCAGAATACTCTAAGTTCCTCAATACATTGAAAGAGAAGGACATTTCATATACCATCAGTCAAATCAATGTTGAAGAAGGTGAAACTAAAGATGAGATAAAACTATATGAAAATGGTTACTTACTATATCAAAATCTTTTCATTTTCCCAACAAAGGCCAAGGAATTGTCCTCTACTATCTCATCTAAGACATTGATTGAATTCATCAACTTGGGTGGTGACATTATTGCCATCACCAAACCTGACGGAACACAAACTGACGTCGTCTTATTCTTGAATGAGTTAGGTATTTACCCAAGTCCTAAAGGCTACAAGTATATCGACTACTTCAATACAGATGAAACCGTTGTAGAAATCAAGAATCCAAAATTCTTAAACAAAATAGTTGCCGCAAACAGTCTTGCTAAGAACCTTGACTCAATTGCATATAAGCAAGGTTCAGCTGCACTCTTATCGAACAATGAATTATTAGTACCTATACTGAGTGCATCTCGTACCTCAATGACTCTTTTCATTGATGAAGGTGTTGCAAACTCTCAATCAACATGGACTTCAGGATCTCAAGGATTCTTGATTGTTGGATTTCAAGCTTTGAACAACGCTCGTGTCTTATGGGCTGGATCAGACTCTTTTTTCAAAGACTCATCTTTCTCAGAAGCGTTAGTCAATGATTTAATCAATTGGACTTATCAAATCACAGGTTTAGTGAAAATCACAAGCTTTAACCACTGGAACAAAGACATTGAACAAGCACAAAATTACAAAGTGAAAGATATCGCCAGTTTCGAAGTTGGCTTTTCACAATGGAACGGTGAAAAATGGAGCTATTATGAACTTGAAGATGATGACAAGATTCAATTAGAATTCATAATGCTTGATCCATACTATAGATTGAACCTTGAGAAGTTACGTACCTCAGGTGTCGTTGATGGTGAAAGCACAATATATGGAGTTGAATTTAAGATTCCAGATCAACACGGTATGTTCACATTCAATATTGACTATAAGAGACCTGGCCTTAGTTATGTTGAAGAGTCCAATGTTGTTCCGGTAAGACATTTAGCAAATGACGAATATCCAAGAAGTTGGGAAATTACAAACTCATGGGTTTACTTAGTCTCTGCTATTTCTGTTGTTATTGCTTGGTTCGCATTCTTATGCTTATTCATAGTCTCTGGTAAACAAGAAAAGAAGTATGACAATGTTGCCCAAGAAAAGAAAGCTAATTGATTTGACTCAAAACCGCTTCTTTATAAAACATGATCATAGTTGAAATTAATAGTTATATACATAAATAGGTATAATTATATATTGAACCTGAAAAAACCTAAAAGTATTAGAACAATTTTCGAATGCGTAAAAGTGAATGGGAGTTGATTACTGTTGATCTGCACGTACGATTTTAACATTATTCTTTTGCTTCCACTCTATAAATTTCTCTTCAGTTGTCTTCAATTCTTTACTCAATGTGTTGATTGCATCAGTCATGTTCTTGATATTTGTCTTCAATACCGGAGCAGTAGTACCTGCAGTCTTTTCAACGAGTGCACCACCAATCATTCTATAACATTTCCTATCACTTGGAACTGACTCAAGGGTCTCCACCACCACTTTATGCTCATCTACATCGTTTTGTAACTGTATGATCTTGCTATTCAATTGCTCTATTGTGCTCTGGAATTCATCGTATTGTTGTTGGAATTCTGATAAGGTAAGTTAGTATGAGTCTCGAAATGGGCGATCTACTCAATGGAGATTTATGTACTCACTTTGGTTATTCTGTGACATTTTGTAGTATAGTAGGTTTCACAAGACTGTGTTCTAGTACTGTGTCTTTGCTCTCTTGAAAGATATGGTTTAAAGATCCAAAACACCACTGATAGCCAGACATGTCACCAATATCTGATTTACCGTGGACTGAAAAGTCGAATAAAATTTCCTAGGTGGAAAACCGAGCGTAGATAAAACATCCCTGCACACTTTTGATTGTATGCTGTACCGGCGGTAACTACTAAGGGTATCACTGATGAGAATAAACTGCTACTATACAGAAGAGAACCACTACAGTAGAAGGCATAGCGTAGCCTGTTCACCAAAGTCGGTACATAGACGCCGAAAGTTAATGAATATATTAATACCTTAAGCGTATATAAGTAAATAAATAGAATAAATAAAATGGTGTCTGGAGCAGTAACCGTATTGATATGGATGACCAAAGGCTAATGCTTGAAAATAGTGATACATAGCTAAATCAAATAAACCCATTCAGAATGCGGGCACCCAATTGAAGTACCTGAACCACGGTGGTTCAACCAGAATACAATTAGCCTTTGCCAATGTGGTTTTCTCACCATCTTCTTTCCTTATAGGGAAGATTTCAGCTTTACCTTCAATCAGCACTTTCCTACCTTTGATACTCGTCACTGCTCCACTTAGCACAACTGAAGTATTTGGTTTTGCATGATCTTTGAAATCTATGTTCAACTTGGCAGTAACCCCTCTTTTTGAAGGTAATTTGGCAAACCCACAAAAACACAGACTTTCATCAATCAGCGTGGCGATGACACCATTATGTATAGTTCCATCTTTGCCTACGAGTCCTGGACCCAAGTGATAAAATGAGTAAAACTTTCCTTCTTCTTTATTCAGTAATACAATTGGATCAATTCCCATGTGATCAGGTGAGGATAAGACTCCCTGTATAACTTGGAATGGTTGATGAGAGTCAGGAATAAGTGTTGAATGTACTTTCAACTCATACTTTGGATCATCAAAAGCTTTCTTGTATTCTTCGTGGTTCTTGATGGCTTCTAGTATCTCTACATGCTGTTTTTCTTTCTGTTTCTGTAGTAATAATCTCTGCTGAGCAAACTGTTCATCGCTAGACCAAGGTCTTGCAAACACCGCAAAACCCGTCGTGAAGCCAAACACGGACACAAATGAAGTTTTGAATATTCTACCTAGAGTTCGCATAATGTATATGTAGTTATCCAAAGGAGCTTATAAACAAAGATCGTTATAACATGTGGAGAAATAGAAGTAAGCCACATAGAAATTTAAATGTGGTGCACAAGCTTCACGCAGAGGTCATTCTACCGAAAATCGACTTTCAAGTCAAGACGAGCGACTCCTAAAATAATTATCACATTCTTGGTGATCTGAGACAAGCAGGCTTATCTGTTATTATTTTCTTTTTGCTAAGGTATATTACTTACAATAGTTCAAATACTCAATCAACTACATTACCCATTGAACATCAAGAACAGTCAATTAAAGATGAGATTATCTACTTCTGTGTTGTCTGTATCACTTTATCTGGGAATTGCCCTTTCTCATGGAGCTCCAAAAGCTCATCAGCATAACGATTTGTCCAAAATTGGCAATGAAAAATCAAATCTACCACTTACATACGAAGATGGTGTTGTCAATTTAGAAGTCTTGAGTGACAAATTGAACGAGTGTGAAGTCGTTAAGGAATTGAACACTATCTTGATTGAAAACAGTGATGACAGTGATGAGGAATCGTATATCGAGTACTTTTTTTCCAAGTTATTCCCATTTGGTCCAGCCGGTAACTCCTTATTAGCTACAACTTACATTTCAGGCCCACCAAATCTTATACTAGCTTTGATTCCAGCCTCAATTGATGTCTCATCTCTTTCCTTGTTGGTTAGTTTTGCCATTGGTGGTTTGTTAGGTGATGTCTTCTTACATTTATTACCTCAAACTTTCCTTGGTGAACCTCTTGAAAAATCAGCATCGTTCGTATTAGTCGATGGTAAGAGAAACTGTATCTTAGGTCTCTTCATCTTCTTTGGTTTCCTTATGTTCTTCATCATTGATAAGAGTTTGAGAATATTGGAACACACTGGTGAAGAGGAGGAAGCTGGAAGTGGTCATTCTCACTCTCATTCTCATTCCCATTCTCATGCTACATCAACCTCAGTTGAGAAGGATGTTAACTCTTCAAACTTGAAAAACCGTAAAAAACAATCAACTGAAACTGATGAAAAGTCAGAAGGAGAAGACGAACCAGTCATCGCTTCTCCAAACTCATCTATCAAGACTTCTGCATACCTGAACTTGATCTCTGATTTCACTCATAACATCACCGATGGTTTGGCTATTGCTGCTTCCTTTTACATCTCAAAGAGTGTTGGATGTACCACTACACTTGCTGTGTTCTTCCATGAAATTCCACATGAAGTTGGTGATTTTGCTTTGTTGATTCAAGGTGGTTTTACTAAATGGCAAGCAATGAACTCCCAATTCATCACTGCAATTGGTGCTTACTTAGGAACTTTTATTGGTATCTTCATTCAAAGCCTTGGAAGCTCGAGCTTGGAACCTGTTACTTCAGCTACAGGTGTCACTTCAGGTGCAGTATCTTCAGGTTTGTTTGGAACTACAGTTGAAATGGGTGACTTAACCTTACCATTCACAGCAGGTGGTTTCTTATATATAGCTACAGTTGGTGTTATCCCAGAAGTGTTGGAATTAGGTCACAAGACAACAAGAAAACAAGAGATGATCAAAGCATTGGGACAACTTATTTGTGTCTTAGTGGGTATCACTTTGATGTTCTTGATTGCCTGGTTGGAATAAAGGCCTAATCTGTAAGAGTGAGACGATAAAACCAGTACATAATACAAAACACTATACTACCATTGTATACTAAACAAATAATAAAACTACACACACCCTTACACAATAAGACACCAAAAATAATTTATTGTGTTTTTTTAAAGGGTGCGAGCTGCCTGATGTAGTACATACTTTATCTACTCTTTGTATTATACTCCAATTAACAATATACATACTTTGATTTGTATTCTGTACTCATAAATTAGCAGCAAGACAGCTTAGTATCTGTTCATACAATGACTGCGTTTACTTACACGTTTGAATGGTATGTTTTGATCAATTGATTAGCTATGTCACTGCAATCTTTATCAATTTTTTTCTTATCTAAAATAAGGCTAGATCTGGGCTGATCACCAAAAATCCGCATCCATTTTCAGTTCTGTGAACAGCCCCCCTTTGTGAACCTTCATTTGATTTGAGGCTTCTAAGTATTCTGATTTGATGAGTTCAGATCAATTGATTATTAGTTCACGTGATCATTCAAGTATTATATCACCGCTATCGAACGATATATCAAATCAAATGGAGCGATACAAGAGAAAGTATTGTGTGAATGCGGCTTTTTGACATTTTTTTTTCTTTTACCTATTGTTATGGAACTAGTACTAACAGTATAACCTATTTAATTGTAAAGGCCCAAAGAAGCCGAATCAGTTTACGTGACAGGAAATTTTGACAATTGGTCAAAATCTATACTGTTGACTAAATCGGGTAACGGACTTTTTTCAAAGACCGTAGAATTACCTCAATCTAAGATTTACTACAAGGTACGTTGAATTCTATATTCTATTCACAAACCTTATACCAGTACTAACATATACCGATTATAGTTCATCGTTGATGGAGTGTGGGTAGTGGATCATGAATCCAAGAAGGAAACAGACTCTTCTGGTATTGAAAACAACGTGTTGTACCCGGGGGATCTTATACCTGTGAACGAAGATGAAGATGGGCTGATATTGAACAAGCCTTCTTCGGCTTCCTCCTTCTCTTCCCCAAACATCAAATGCGAAGATGGTGCAAGTGAATTTACCTCAATCTCCTATCCAAGTGAGCAAGAAAGAGACAAAGAACAAGAGATAAATATTGATAGCGATCTGAATATAGAAGAGGCAGTTGATGTGAGTGAGGATATGTGTAGCTCTACACAGATCACTTTGCAAGGTGCCGATGATGCTTCACAGACTGGAGACACGATTTCGCATAATTCAAGCTCAACGAATCCAATTCCGCAAAACAGAGGCACGGGTATTAGTTCAAGCCCTAGGAATCCAACTTTGTTTTATAGACTCAAAAGTTTCCTGAAAGGTTGAGATCGTTTCCATCAATTTGCTTTCCTTGAGGTTCTCAAGACTTCTTCCCCTTGGATCAAGTTAATTTGATCGTTATCCACAGATCAAACGAGAGAGACTTTATCCCGTGCGCTGCTATTATTAATAGTATATTTTAATACTTCTTTTCTTCTACATTGTCTCGACTTATTTATTTACCAGACCAATACTTATTGGCTATTTGTTTGCGGGTACTGACTATCGCAAAACATATTTTTAATACTCTCCAGACCCTATTCTTTTGTTGCTTACACCATATGGATCCCCATTTTTACTATACTAACTGACTTTTTTCTAGACCAAAATCTCTGAAATTCAATGCACAACCAACTTTGCTAATTGTATTTATTTTTTTAAAGAGTGTTCTTTATTCCAGTCACTTCAATTCATCTAGGCGCAGGACGACAACAACGACAACTCATCAAAGACTGGTATTCTCCCAGCATAATTCTTTCCGACATGAGTATTACTATTTATTTATAACAATTTAACTTTATTTATTTACCTTTTGTATTTGCTTTAATATTATTTTTGCTCATTCAACTTTATTTATGTAATACAATTTGGTCTATAGCAATATTTATTAATCTATAATACACGTTGAATCCAATCAGCTTACTCGGCTTCTATTTCATCAAGGTATGCCTCGTATTCTTTCCTTTTCTTGGTTATATCCAAAAATGAAGGCTTATTGAGCACGTCTTCATATTCGATTATCCCTATGGATTCAAGTTCCGCTGTAGCTTCACGCATTTCAATTGGTTTCAGAACACCCGGCTTATAATCAGTGACGACCTCACCTGTCACTATATGACGTCTTTCTGTAGAGTTATTAGAGAGCGCAGAGATGAAAGATCCAAACATTATGATCAATGAGCCTATTATTGCCTCGACTTTGATATCCAACGGCAGAGAAGATTCAAGTGTTATTTTGTCATTATTGCTGTTGTTGAGTAATTGATGGAATTGATGTGAGGAGTATGCAGAGTTGAGGAGAAACAGACTTCCTAAAGCATAACATAATTTAGATGTAAACGTCATGACTATTGTGCTATATGTGTATGAATTGAAATATAGACTATGCGAATGTAAATATGAGTAATAAAAGCGGTATGTATATGCTAATTAAGATTTGATTCCTTGCTATTATCAGAAAAGGCAAATGTAGTTAAGTTTTAGTGTTTTCTTGCCACCCACTATACCCACTGTGATCTAATACCTATAGCATCAACATAGTTTATCATACAGATCTACAACGTCATCCACTGTATACATTTTTTTTTGCAGTGAGAAATTAAAGGCTATCATAAAAAAAAACCCTCGCACCATTAACTTAGTAGAAAATTGTATACGCGGGATATCCCACTTAATAGATTGAGGTATATTTAAGTTGCTTATACACAATAGAGAGACGGACCTTAGCGCAGATAGAGATTACAATAAAGGGTAATCTTTATCTTAAAAGTAAATGACTCAATTGTCATTGTCTTTGGCCAATGATTAGATAGTGTTTTGTCAAGAAAATTGAATAAGAAACGGCTATTACGTAAAATCTCGGAAAATTATACGGAGTCATCCCTTAAGGAGAATTACGGAAGAAATCAACCTTTTGAGAAATTATTCTTACTTGCTTTAGCTGTAGTACTATGTTAACCAATCAACACATACCTAAGTGTTAAAGCGTTTCGTATCGCCGTTTGAACTGTGAAGTTCTTATCATTGGTCATTTGCCAAAGTATGTTAGTCTATATCCGATCTCTCAAATATATATAAGATCTTTGATTCTCGTAATTCTTGCAATGTAGCTTCGCTTAAATCTAAAGCAATCTTTTTTTGCCCTCGATCTATAAAATAAATTTAAGTAACTTAACGCCAAATTTTATACCATGCTTACGATTACACATTCAAGTGAACAACGTTTACTGAGTCAACAACATTTGCTCTTGAAGGCTTGCACAGGGTTGAACTTCAAAACGGGTAGGTTTCGAGTAGGTTTAACAAGTCCGAATACCGAACAGAGGTGTCACGCGTCAACATCGACGCCAACAGCAACTAAACCACAGAGTGACGCTAAGCAAGATACAGGGTCCACAGAACAAAATGTCAAACCCGGAAGTCCATTAACTAAACACCAAGTTGGGCAAATGAAAGTGAATGATGGAGTAGTCAATGTTTATGAGTCAAAATCGATCTTCAAGATTATCAAAGACAGTAAGAGACACAATGCAGAATTCCTAACACCACCAGTAATGCCACATCCAGACTACGTCAAAGAAGACATTGAAGCTATCAAGTATGAACATAGAAAACCACAAAAGATTTCTGATTATATTGCATTGGGTGGTATAACTATACTACGTCGTTGTTTTGACTTTTTCACTGGTTATAAGGAGCCTAAGAACGAAAAAGATCAAATTGAGATTGCCAATGATCCAAAGCGCCGTATGACTGTAGAGAGATGGTTGACTAGATTCATCATTTTAGAAAGTGTTGCCGGTGTTCCAGGTTCAGTTGCTGGATTTTTACGCCATTTGCATTCTTTGAGATTACTTAGACGTGATAAAGCTTTTATTCAGACATTATGGGACGAAGCTTTCAACGAAAGAATGCACTTATTGACTTTCTTGGAAATTGGTAGACCAAATATTGCTGGACGTGCTGTCTTATATTTTGCTCAGGGATTATTCTGTAATGTTTTCTTCTTCTCGTATCTAATCCATCCTAACTTGTGTCATAGATTCGTTGGATACTTGGAAGAAGAAGCTGTCAGTACATACTCAAGATGTTTGAAAGATATTGACATGGGTCTATTACCCGAATTCCAAGATATCAAAGTTCCTCAAATTGCTCTAGATTATTGGCATATGGATAAAAATGCAACCATGAGAGATCTTATTGCTTATATTAGAGCCGATGAAGCCAAACACAGAGAGGTTAATCACACTTTTGCTAACTTGAAGCTGAGAAATGGAGAGGATAGAAATCCATTTGCTTTGGAGATCAAGGGTGTTGATAAACCACAACCTTCTGAGACTCTGAAGAACCACAAAGCAACCGGTTGGGAGCGTGATAATCTTATATTATAATACTCTCCATTGTCTTATACACTTGCGCCATGATATACTTCATCTTTAAAACACGCTCTTTCTTTTTTCTTCTTATTTATATTAGATTACATATGTATATACGACTTGAATGACCACAAACTTTTGAAAAAACTATCTATTAAAACTCTACTACAAATGTAAATGTATTTGAAAACGTTAATTGTTGTTTATTAATAGGGTATATATAATATAGTTGAAAAATTTGGCAAAAAAAAAAGAGATCAATAGTCCAGTACAATATTTTTGATGTCTCTTCTGACATCTTAGTATTATACTGGACTATTGATCCCTAAAAAAAATATTATATATTCTATATAGAGTTTTTACATTTGATTCTACTAAGTTTGTACCACGGGGTTCCAGTTGTGGCTTTTTTTGTTTACTTCGATTATGAATGGAATTTTACATCTATAAAAAGACTTTATGGGTGGTCCCCCTATGCTGGTTGAGACTAACTACCCTCTTCTTTCTGAGTCCCATTCATAATAGAAGTTGCACTAGAAGTTTTCATCTAGTGACTTTTTTGGTTTAAATAATGAGTAATCAGCTCATATAATGAAGAAGTTGTACCACGGTATTCCGATTGTTGTGGATTTTGGGTTTCAATTATGAATGGGAAGCTAACATCTATAAAAGACTTTTTTGAATTCCATTCATAAAAGAAGTTGCGCTAGGACTTTTGTGTCTAGCGGCTTTGTATTTTTTTGTTTCAATTATGAGTGGGTTTCTAAACCTTAAGAATTACGTATAATTCACCGTCATAATTGTAAGGGGTACCACGGGGTTCCAGTTGTGGCCTTTTTGTTTTTCTCTCATGAATGGGTTTCTAAACCTTAAGAGCTACGTATAGCTCACCATCATAAGAGTAGTTGCACTAGAAGTTCTTTTCATCTAGTGACTGTGTCTTTCTATGACTGGGTTTCTAAACCTTAAGAATCACGTATGATTCACCATCATAAAAGTTTTTCTTTTTTCTTTTCTTTTTTCTTGTTTCAATTATGACTGGGTTTCTAAACCTTAAGAACTACGTATAGTTCACCATCCTAATCTTTCTTTTCGTTGTTTTTGTTTTTCTTTTGTAGGTTGAATCGTCAATAGTGATTCATAAAAATGATACTGCGCGATTGCAGCAAGGGATTTGTATAAGTTGTTGACATAAGACATAGTAATGTTTGATAGACTGCATGAAGATGTTTTGTGTGTAAGTATAACCTTATACGTATAGTGTATGTGTATAAGTATAAGTCTTTGTAGAAGTATAAGTCTTTGTAGAAGTATAAGTCTGTGTGTATATGTGTGTATGTGTGTATGTGTGTATGTGTGTATGTGTGTATGTGTGTATGTGTGTATGTGTGTATGTGTGTATGTGTGTATGTGTGTATGTGTGTATGTGTGTATGTGTGTACAACAATCTAAGTATATGTCTTAATGTCTTTGTGTCTTTGTGTCTTCATGTCTTCATGTCTTATGTCCTTGTGTCTTATGTCTATGCGTATATGTCTATGCGTATATGTCTATGCGTATATGCCTTCATGTCTTATGTGTATGTCTATAAGTGTATAACAGTATAAGTGTATAACAGTATAAGTGTATAACAGTATAAGTGTATGTGTGTGTGTATGTCTTATGTCTTTGTGTATAGTTGTTATCATGCTAAGCGCCAAGGGTACTTGGTCTTAGTGTTGCTTAGTCATAACTCTATTAAAGTTGTTCCTATTTCTTTTCAGTGTTAGGATTTTTTGAGACTCGGCTCTCTGATACAGAAGGAGGAAAAGAAGAAGAAGAAGAAGAAAATAAATAAAACAAGGAAAGAAGAAAAATTTAGGATTGGTAGAAACGGGTCATATTTATACCCAAAAATCTAGAAGAAAAAAAAATTCTGGGGAAGATCCGTGGGGAAGGTCCCTGAATTACCCTTTTTGGTCATTTTTGGTCATTTTTGGTCTTCTAGAAGACTTTCCCGTGGAAAGAATTCCTGGATTCCTTGAGATATTTGAAACCCATACACCAAATAATGTTTACCAATTACCAAATATGGTCATTTCTGGTTCAGAGACCCCAATAGAGGCGCCTGGGAAGTACATAGTAAATGGCCTTGTGTAATATAAGCAATATTGAGTGTCTATTAACTTATTAAGAAATATTGAATATATACTAGATAGTTTAGCCAATATGTAGAGCATTCACAGAAGATACTTCCTGATCAACTTGTTGAAGGATCCCTTGTCTAGAACCCTAGTAATTACAACATTTCAATTCTTGGTGTTCTGTAACACTGTAGTTCTAATTGTTCCGTCTAATGTACTCTACTAGCTGTTATGAGCTTCTTGATGTTCCCTTATCACCATTTGATAGACTAAAAAATGTGTACTAACATTTTTTGCACCTGTGAAAATCTCTTGTATTTTGAACAAGAAGCCTTGTGTATCAGTTTCAGATTTGTTCCCAGACGTGTGTATGAGCTCCAATTGACTTTTAAGTGTATCAATAGTTGACTTGGCATTACTTAGATGCTATAAGGACCTTTTGTTATGCATTTTGCATTAGTACTCATTCAATTGGCTTACTTGTGTGATTTGTGGCCAAATGTAGCGCTAGGCGCCAAATTTTGAGATGCTTCAAAAAGTAACTAACACTCTGTCGTTTTGCTTCAAAGTTAGACAATTAGTTCTTCCATGTTGTATAAGCAATATGAATACATCAAATAGTTGATATTGTCATACAAATAACATAATATAACTGATTTAAGCTCTGTTTAGACTCTTTGTTCCCTTGTCCTTGTCTTAATTTTTGTCCTTGTAAACCAAAAAAATTATGTAATCAAAATTACAAAAAGCACTAATATAAGGGTTAACACAATACAAAGACGCTAATTAGCAGTCAATATTAGGTTCAAAATACATAAGTTAAATACGATATACAAAATATCTGCCACCACTAAGTCATAAGTTATATTCGCTCGCTAGATCCTTTTGACTTTAGTGAAAATTGCGTCAACAGAGTGGCCTTGTAAAGCAAAATTTGTGTAGTAAATCCCAATTCTATTGGATGTTTTAGTTTAAGACTTAGTGGGTATATCATGTAGAATATCATTTTCAGTAGCTTCCTATAGGAGACAAGTATCTTTCTTCCTTTGTATTCCTTTGTATTCCTTTGTATTTGTGTTGTTGATAACGATTTTGAGCAACAGAAGCTCAGGCTCGGCTTTTGTGTAATCATTTTCTCCTGGTCAAAAAATGATGTAGCATAAGGATTACTGAGTATACTGTGTACATTGATACATGAAATGTATTTTGCGGTAGCATTCTGTATTACTGACTTGTTTTTTATCTACCACTGGTTTTATGTTGTGTTTATCAGATTTTGAATCTCTGATGCCAAGGCAGTAATTTTATTTTTTGATTTGTGTTATCAGTTGTGTATCAAATATCAACTTGAATGTTTCTATTGTGTAGCTGCTTCTCCAATAATTCAAAACTTCTTTCCTATAGGTGAATTGATACGCATGGTAACGCCTACTATCAAGCTTAGTCCATATTTCCCCTTGTTCCCTCCCTTTGTATAGGCCTCAAAATCTTCTCCTTGTCTCTCACATAACAAAAAATGTTGTGTTTCCGAATTAGGTAATGTAACTGAGCTTTGATACAATTTACGTGCTTCACTGCTATAAGACATTAATTGAATATAGGTTATCTAGACGAAAAGAGTATTCTAGTATCTTTCTTGTCTTCTACATCAGTAGCAAAATCAAAGTAGGTATGGTGCATCTGCTAACTATCCCTCGTAATAGTAGATACAAAGCAAAAGTTCACCGACTTGAGCAGATAGCGACGGTAGCGACTGTAGGATATATCGTTCTTCAATTTCTGATTAGATAAGCTAAATTTTTAATTTTTCAGTTTTTTTTTTTTTCAGTGAGCCGAGTCAGCACCAGTCGGTCAGTCAGTCATCATTCGTATAGGCATAAGCAAAATATATGATCTGGTATATTAGTTAGTATATTGACAATTCTGACTGATTTTAATATCACTAAGAATAAACACATTCGAACAAAATAACAATGTTGTCTGCTACTAGAAGTTCCTTGAGAAACATCGCTCGTGCTAACTACTCTACCTCCACACCAAAGACTTTAACCATCGGTTTGATTCCAGGTGATGGTATTGGAAGAGAAGTTATTCCAGCAGGTAAAGCCATTCTCGAAGCTTTACCTTCCTCATATGGTTTAAAATTCCAATTCACTGACTTGAAAGCTGGTTTTGAATTATTCAAGCAAACCGGTACCGCTTTACCAGATGAAACCGTTGATGCTTTAAAGACCTCATGTGATGGTGCTTTATTCGGTTCAGTCTCATCTCCAACTACTAAAGTTGCAGGTTACTCTTCTCCAATTGTTGCTCTTAGAAAGAAGCTTGGTTTATATGCCAATGTCCGTCCAGTCAAGTCAGTTGAGGGTATTGGTCGTCCTGTTGATATGGTCATCGTTCGTGAAAACACTGAAGATTTATACATCAAAGAAGAAAGAATTTTTGAAAATGATGGTCAAAAAGTCGCTGAAGCTATCAAGAGAATCACTGAAAACGCTTCAAACAGAATTGGTAAAATTGCTTTAGAAATTGCCTTACAAAGACAAGCTGTTCGTGACTTAGGTGGTAAATCTTTACACTCTTCCCCAACTTTAACAGTTACCCACAAATCTAACGTTTTAGCTGTCTCTGATGGTTTATTCCGTGAAACTATCCGTAACTTATACGATGCCAACCAAGACTTATACAAGTCTGTTGCTTACAAAGAACAAATTGTTGACTCTATGGTTTACAGAATGTTCAGAGAACCAGAAATCTTTGATGTTGTCGTTGCTCCAAACTTATACGGTGACATTCTTTCCGATGGTGCTGCTGCACTTGTTGGTTCTTTAGGTGTTGTTCCATCTGCCAACGTTGGTGATGACTTCGCCATTGGTGAACCATGTCACGGTTCTGCTCCAGATATTGAAGGTAAAGGTATTGCTAACCCAATTGCTACCATCCGTTCTACCGCTTTAATGCTTGAATTTATGGGTTACCCTGAACCAGCTGCTAAGATCTACAGTGCTGTTGATGCTAATTTACAAGAAGATACCATCAAGACTCCAGACTTAGGTGGTAAATCCTCTACTCAAGACGTTATTGACGATATTATCAAGCGTATCTAAATATACAATAGAGAGTAAAAAAACTCATCGATTAATAAATAAATATATAATAATACAGATTTACAGCATGCAAAATTTGTTTTGAAATTCATGACTAGTCTTCAAAACCTGTCCATTCTTCATTGCTCTCCTCATCCTCAACATCATCAGCAGACTCAGTGGTTTCTGTTATCTCAATAGAGTTAGCCGCATTCAGATCATTTGCGTCGCCACGCTCAAATGCAACTGCGAAGAACCCAATACCACCGTCGATTTTCGGTAAACTCCTAACGCATCCCCCTGCTAAAGCTTCTGGATTTGGAAAACTGGTGAACTCTTCAACAAACCCTCTTCTTGGCCAATTAGGTATCACTTTTGATCTATTGCACACCCTCCAACCTCTTTTTTTCACTGCAGGATCATTCAGTAAATCAACAACAACTCTTTCATTCTCTTGAGCATGAATTGAACATGTTGAGTATATTAATTTAGTGGCATTGGGGAAACTCATAGCATGTTTGACTATGGTAAATTGAAAACTGGCTAATTTAGCTAGTCTTCCTTCATCGTAGGAGCTCTCTCCGTTCTCTTCTTCTTCGAACGCTCTACCAAAAATACCGCTTCCCGAACATGAAGGATCAACCACAAAACCAGTAATTTCTGGATAGTCGTTGGGGTTAGTGGTAGTAAAATCACAATGCTGAATTGAGATACAATCGGGATAACCTCCTGCCTTTTCACACATCATTTTCAAAATCTTACTTCTTCTTTCGTCTTTTTCAAATGCTAGAACTGAATTTGGTGTGTTTTTAAGAATTGCTGCAAGATGCGTGGTTTTATTACCAGGTGCAGCACATGCATCAATAACTTTATCCTTTCCCGGTATTGGGTTTAACATATATGCTGGGAAACAAGACGCTCTGTCTTGAATAATCACTCTTCCTTTCAAATAAGCATCAGTGGATGTGAGTTTCTCTCTTGGATGGATTCCAAAAAGATTCGGTATGTATTCATCGTGGTAGATCTTACCAGGCTGTATGTTTTCCCAGGTATCGACTTTCTCCAAGTGACTGAACTCTTTCAACAGTTGCTCTTTCGTAGTTTTGATAAGATTGGCTCTGAACCATCTGGTAGGGGTATCATCATCTTCAATCAATTCATCCAAGCTCTTGACTCCATGCTTAAGTTTCACCTTGACTAACTCAGCTTGTAATCTAGTTTTATGTTTTAAGAAAATGTCTTTCAATGGATGCTTACCACTTTGTATTCTACCTCCCTTCGCAAAAAGCAGATCATGTACCACCAAAATGGCAAGTGGCTCTTTTATTTTTGTTTCTAATTTCAGCAAACGAGATTTCTTGATGATCTCCTGTATGAATGGCTTGTATCTCAGTGCAGAGGAAACTAGTGCATAGATCTGTTTGGGGTTCGATTTGATCTTTGCCTCGAAAACCCTGGTTTTCAAAGACCCGTTCTTGGGATTTGTGGCAATAAACTGCTCAGCATCAAAATAGAGTCTCATTTCGTGTGTATACGGTGCGATCAATGGCTCTATATACCCTGTAATCCACTCAAAATACAGCTCAAACCCACCTATAAACCCATGTAAAGAAGCTAAAAAAAAAAAATTCAAAAAAATTTGGAGATAAAAAAACTGTCAAATTTCACATGTGCAGAATTTACCCGATTTGGAACTTATGTCTCTTGGACTTTTTCTTCCCTTCCCTTTAGAGAATTGCATAACAAAAACAGTTTTGGGTTCTGTTCGTATTATTTTTTATATATGTACACACTTTCTTTTTTCTGTCCCTAGTTTTTCAGGTTTTGTATTTGACTTTTTTTATTGACTCCCATTTGAAATTGCCAATTGTCCTACATAAACTATCACCAAAATGGACTCAAAAATGGACGTTGACGTCCCTGAGGGAATTGCCAGTGCGAATACGAAGAAACGTACAATTGACGAGTCTAATGCATCAGACCCGGTCGTAAAGATTGAAGAATCAGCCCAATTTGAAAAAACACCAGAAAAACAGATCAAAGAAGAAAAAGACACACAGGATAAAGACAAGATGGTCAGGATTGTGGATAATGATAACAAGCCAGAAGAAATAAGCGAATCCGACGTTATCGTCCCAGAAGTTGATGCAACTTTATCTTACGTTCCGCTCAAGACTGGATTATGCTATGATGTGAGAATGAGATACCATGCGAAAATTTTCACTTCTTATTTTGAGTATATCGATCCACATCCTGAAGACCCAAGACGTATTTATAGAATCTATAAGATCTTGGCTGAGAACGGACTTATCAAAGATCCCACTCTTTCAGGCAGAGACGACATTGGAGATCTCATGGTGAAAATTCCAGTGAGAGAAGCAACTAAAGATGAAATTTTGACAGTTCACACAGAAGAACATTTGAAATTTATAGAAAGCACACAATCAATGACAAAAGAACAATTATTATCAGAGACCGAAAAGGGAGACTCTGTTTACTTCAATAACGACTCTCTGTTGAGTGCCAAATTATCGTGTGGTGGTGCAATTGAAGCATATAAGGCAGTTATTGAAGGTCGTGTTAAGAATGCATTGGCAGTGGTGAGACCACCAGGACATCACGCAGAGCCAGACGCACCAGGTGGATTCTGCCTTTTCTCCAATGTCGCAGTCGCTGCGAAGACTATTTTAAGAGACTACCAAGAATCAGTAAGGAGAATCGTCATTTTGGATTGGGATGTGCATCATGGTAACGGTACACAAAAGGCATTCATTGATGATCCTCGTGTATTATACATCTCTATACATCGTTACGAACAAGGAAAGTACTACCCTGGTACAAAAGCCGGTGGTGCAGATCAAGTCGGTGAAGGTGCAGGTGAAGGTTTCAATGTGAATATCCCATGGCCAGTTGGTGGTATGGGAGATGCTGATTATATATACGCTTTCAGAAAAGTTGTTATGCCAATTTGTCAAGAATTCAATGCAGATCTCGTGGTCATCTCCGCTGGTTTTGATGCTGCAGATGGTGACGTTATTGGTGGGTGTCATGTTTCACCTGCTGGTTATGGACACATGACACATTACCTCAAGAGTCTTGCCAAGGGTAACTTATGTGTTGTCTTAGAAGGTGGATATAATTTAGACTCAATTGCTAACTCAGCTTTAAGAGTGGCTAAAGTCTTACTAGGAGAACCACCCGAAGAACTCACTGCTGTGATACCGAAATCAGAAACTATTCAAGTCATCGATGACGTTATTAAGATCCAATCAAGATACTGGAAATCTCTGAAACCTGGATACTACGGTCAAGACTTCTCATTGCCTGCTGCATTTGGTAGCTATGAAGAGTACTTGAGTAAATCTAAAGAACCAACATTTGAAGAAATGGCCGCACATCATCCTAAATTAAACGATTCAATCAGATCTCATCAAGCACACGAGCTTTTTGAAAAGAGAGGCTTCATCTCACTGCCTATCTTATCAGATAAGAAGCTTGATTCCCCATCATTGGGAGAAGACCAAGTACTGTGTTCACCAGGAATATACTCTGCTGAGACAATAATCGTGATAATTCATGACCCAGCTCGTGTTTGGGCTCGTAGAGATCCAATCTCTGGTTTACTTGACTCTACTACGTCAGTCGTTGTTGATAAATCATTGAAATTCATAGATTGGGCCCTCAGTGAAAAATACGGTGTTATCGATATCAACATCCCATTATCAATCTCAGGATCTTCCGATGACCACTATAACAATATCAACGTATCTCAAGATGTGCTATTGTACATCTGGGACAATTACATTCAATATTTTAACAACCTGGAGAAAATCGCATTCATAGGTCTTGGAGACAGTTACAATGGTGTTGTTCACTTATGTGGTCACAGAGACGTTCGTAACCTCGTGAAAGCCTCTGTGAATTTCCTTGATAAACCAACCGCTCTACGTGCCATTGTCTCCTCAATTGATGAGTCTGTCGTTGATTGGTTTTACAGAAACTCGCTCGTGTTCACAAGTTTCAAGCATCCATGTTGGGGTGGAGTAGAAGCATATGGTAATGGTGGATCAAGTAACGGTGGCTCAAGTGGATCTAATGGATCAAACGGTGTTAATGGCTCCAATGGAGCAAATGGTAACGGAAGTGGAGGAAACGGTAATGGTAGCGGTGGATCAAACAGTGCTATTGGTGGTAGTTCAGGAACGATTAAGAAACCAAGAAAGAAATACGGACGTGTACTAAGAGCAGATTCTGAAGGTTTGGATAATGTTATAGATGAAAGATTCGAGGAGTGTTGTGATTTCATCTTGGATTCGATTGAAGATTACGATAGTGAAAGTAGTTCTGACTGATTGATTGAATACTTTTATAGATAGATGTATGTATTTGTATATGGTATAGCATTTATACTTACGATAAAATTACCGAAACTTTGTGATGTCTTGTTTTTGTATAATAATTGTATATGTGTATATATGCAGGATGTTATATATGGGTGTTGAGATCACAATGCAGATGGGAATTTCTCATTGAACTTTCTCTCCAAATCATCAATATCATCAAAATCACTCATACCACTGAGTCTTCTACTATTACCTGATTTCATACCTACTCCAAGCCCAACAATTTTCTGTGATACTCTAGGACTAGAATCTGTGTCTGTGGACGAAGGTGAGTCCAGCATTTGTTTTGAGGATGGTGATCTCAAATATGTGGGTTTCTTTGGCTTTGGAGGTGGTGGTGCTTTCTTTCCTAGAGTACTGGAAGTATTCGTGTTTGTGGATGTAGTAGATGATGGAGTAGATGGAGTCGAGAGCACGATCGGTATTGATGATAGTTTATTCGTGTTCTTCAATCCACGGTTCACTTGAGGTGGTGTAGTCAGTGGACTATTAGCATGTCCTGACTCATTGGCAGTATCTGAGTTGTAAGTATTGCTCTTTGAGGAGTGGTAACCCATCGGGAACTTCAAGGTTTTGGAACGACGAGGAAGTGTAGGAGGCAACATAGACCCAGCTGACTCTTCAGAGGATTTGGATATTGAAGGTGATAACTTGTCGCTCTCTTGGTCTGAAGATGTGTATTTTCCATAACCCGCAGCAGTCTTAGGTGGAGGTGATTGCTTTCTATTCAGTAACATTTGCACTCTACGTTGAATAGAATTGGATCTCTTAGGTGGGCGATTAGGAGGCACTTTTGGTTTCTCCTTCAGAGCACCAGGAGTATACAGTTCATATTTTTCCTCTTTGTTATTCGAGCTGGCATTACCAGTGCCATTGCTGTGGATTTTTATACTACTGCCTGTGTTATGTGACTTGACATTGGCGCCATTTCCAGTTAATGAGCCATTGATACGACCATTGGAGTAGGCATATGAGTTAATGATAGAGGAGTTGGAAGTACTTGACGCATCTGAGTCAATTGAAGAGATTCTACGAATTGTGTTGTCGTGCAAGGAAGAGTTGCTGTCGATGTAAGGTGATGTAGAATGGAGGTATGGATTGGAAGAATTACGTGAAGTATAACCTCCTCTGCTAACACTTGGCTCTCTACTTTTGCTACTTCCACCACCTGTCAATAGATCTTTGATACTACTAATACTCGATCTCTTGCTGTGATTGTTACCAGATCTGACTCTTCCCTTAATACGTTCTTCACCAGTCTTTTGACCAAGACCATATCCATGATGACCGTGACCGTGACCAGTCAAGTTCTTGATGAAGTCAACACTACTGTCGATATTGTTATGATGACCTGGTGATAATTCGACGGTTTCTTCTTTTTGGATACCAGAGATGATGTTCTGAATACTTCCTGATAGTTGTGAGTTGATAGGTTGCAAATTCTGGAAATCAGCAGCTGACATACTTATTGGTCTGCTGTTCGAAAGTGAATTCATTTGACCCAGTTGTCTCTTAGCTGGTTGCTGTACGGCTGGTGGTTGTTGCTGTTGCTGTTGCTGTTGCTGTTGCTGTACATTAGCATGTGCACCAAGATCAGCACCTTGGAAGTAAGGAGATGTGACACGATAAGGTGGGACATTGGGTCTTGCAAAATTAGCACTGTTATTGCTGTTCGCACTTATATTACTGCTGTGGTGTGAAACACTCGCGATGTCATTCGAGGATTTATTGTGCGCATTGAAGATCTTACTTCTATCAATAGTGGAGAATGGATCATTGCTATCATTATTGACGTGATGGTTTTGATTGTTGTTCAGGTATGAATCATCAATTCTTTCAGACTTCGACTTGAGTAATGGATAGTCATAATCTTTACTCTTTCTTCTTGGTAATGCTGGTTTAAATTCTCCAGATTTAGCTGGGGGTGGATTATTTGCAGTGTTTGTAAAGCTTGTTGCTGGAGGAAGTGCCATCTTGGAAACAGCAGCTGATGATGAAGATTGTGATAAAGGTAAGGAAGACATTGGCGGCTGGACAACTTGAGAGGTGGGGTATATACCTGGGTATGGAACGCCTCTCATCTTACAGATCTCTTCCAATAATTGGAAAACATTTGGTCTTAATTCAGGATTGACAACCAAGGTTTTTGAGATGATATTTTTCAGTCTGGCTGAGTACACTGGTTGAGATGGGAAAGAGAAGATACCGTTCAATATGGCATATTCACCACCACCTGCATTACCATTACCGTTGATTGAATTATTCTCAAATGGTGTAGTATAGTAGCATAACTTGTATAAGAAAACACCGAGAGCCCAAATATCTGATTTTTCATTAATTGGTTGACGTCTATAAAGATCTATCATTTCCGGTGATCTATACTGTGGTGTAGTATGTCTCATGATATCATCTTGTAATATTTGAAATTGTTCAACATTCTTAGGAGGTTTCAATGGAGGTGAGGCAGAACCAAAATCACATAATTTATAATGATGATCTGCTGATATTAAGACATTTTCAATTTTGATATCTTTATGTATTAAGGGAGGATTCAAGGCATGCATATGGGCAACACCTTCTGTTATTTCACCCATTATCTGCAGAATCTCAGGCTCTGTAAGCTTATTCACAAGTCTTTGGTTCATGAAATCTATAAGACCATTCTTGGAACAGTATTCCATCAATAGAAACACTTCATACCCTTGTGAGTTGTTGTTATTATTTCCATTAGGATCAGACCCATTCGGTAATTGAACAGTAGAGTTCATTCTTGATGCATGTGAATCGATATATGAAACAATGCAAGATTTACCCTCAAGTCTTCTCATTGCATCGACTTCCTGTCTCAGTATATTCAACGTTTGTTTATCAGGCACAGCGACCCTTTTAAGACATGCTAAAGTCGTCCCGCGCCATGGGGGAGATATTTCACAAGTATATACGTGTGCAAACCCACCTATATTTTGAATTAAGTTAGTAATTCTATCAACTTGAAATGATGAATATATAATGGACTAAAAACATACCCTGAGATAAGTACTTCTTGATGACAACAGTGTGAGACCCCACAGTGAGCTTTGTGTTTGGCTTATAAGCATTGGACGGAACAACGCTACTCATGATGACTGAAAATCAGATTTTTTTCTGATATATAAATAAAAAACGACGAACAACAAGTTATAGTACACACTATATTCGGAATTGAATAGAATTGAAACAAATGCAAATAAGATTCCAAGCTGTTAAACCTGTAGTTTCTTTATGTTCTATAAAAAATGAATGAAATTGAAGAGGCTCGGCTCTCTTGCTGAACTTTCTCTCTCTATAAAAAAAAGCACTGTTGATAAGTAGTCACTCCTACAATCAGACAGAAATAGGTGAGAAATGAGATAGAACTTTGTGCGTGTTCTATCCTATGGTCTAATTGATATATTAATACAATGTATTATTGATTAATTGATCCCGAATAAAGAGGACAATTGTATAGTATCTCACATTAAAATGTAAATTATTTACTTTTTGACTGAATTACCAGATTCAGTTTTTGTGTTTTGAATTTTCTCTGATCTGAGAAAAGTTGATTATGTAATATGGTGACTTTGAGTCTCTTTTTATGACATTGAGTGTGGTTGTGATTGGTTATTTGATAATTATTTTAGTGGGTTTATAAAGTACACAGGTCTATATATGTAGAAAGTAAGGTATAATAGTACCAGCCAATCAGTAAGGCTTAAATCTATGCTCTTTCTTATGCTTCTTATGCTTCTTCTTATCATCTTTATCCTTCTTTTCCTTATCCTTTTTATCCTTCTTCTTTTCCTTCTTTTCCCTCTTTTCCTTCTTCTTCTCTTTCTTTTCTTTCTTTTCCTTCTTATGCTTCTCTTCATCATCGCTTATGTCCATGGCATCTTCATCTTGTATAGCAGCAGTTACATCATCATGGAAGAAACACGAGTCTGTCACCATCAAATTTGTATTCTCAGGACAGTTCCAAAGCTTTATAAGTCCATCTTCACCACCGGTGTAAATATCTCCATTAGCTCCACATATAACAGCTCTTACAACTTCTTCACCATGCGCACCAGGGAACCAAATGGACTTAGCATCGTCTAATTCGAACTTCTCACTGACTGGATCAAATGGATACATGATCAATGAACATTTTTCACTATTTGCACCACATGCAGCATAACCAATTCCAGATTTACCAGGGTAGATATCCACGACATACTCACATGACCATGGTTCTCTCAAGTCGCCAAATTCCAAAGGTTTTGGCTCTACTGGCTCATCAGACTTATCATTCAAGTGATGTATAGCTAATGTTTCCATATGTGATAGAGTCAAGATTCTGTTCTTGCTTATGAAAGATGCGCTGTGGATAGATCCAAAGTTTATAACTTGATGCTGTGCGTCTTCCTCTTCCTCTACGGTCAGATCATAGATATTGACGTAACCGTCAGTTGATCCAGACAAAAGAAGAGTCTTATCAGTTGGATGGAATCTTATATCGGTGATATCATCATTGTGTGAGTCCACAAAAGTTCTAACAAGCTCACCGTTCTTCTCCAAGTCCCAGATATATAATTCTGCATCGACACCTTTCAATTCAGTTCCAGCAGCGAGTAATCCATGTCTTGAGTCTAATGACAGGAAAGGTACGTTTTTCTCGTTCTTAAAAGTGTAAATCAGACCTTCATTGGTCAAACCTTTGCGTAGATCCCACACTTTCACTGAATCTGCACCACATGTAGCAACCAGATCATCGTTTATTGATCGTATACAGCTGACAGAAGAATCGTGGGCTTTTATCGAGGATTTTATCTCTGTTAGGTCTAGCGAGTGTAAATTTATTGTACCATTTGATTGAGCAGACACTATTCCGTGGGGACTAGGAAGAGAAAGTCCAACAACCCAGTCTCCAAGTGATTTTTCTCTAACAAACTTTGCTCTCATTCTGACTTGTTTATGACTTGTCTATACTACTATTCACAATATACTACAGTATACTATACCATATATTCATACCATTACATAGTAAAAGCACTTAAAAAGAGAAAAAAAAAATCTACAAAAATCGTGTGAAACTCAGTGGAAATTCACATAGTAAAAAAGTTACAGAGAAAAAAAAATTAGTATGACAAAGGTTAAGTAAGGGAAACAGTAAACAATAACAAGTGATGTTAGGATTTGGTTTACGTGATATAGCTATAGATTAAGTAAACTCCCTCTTATACTGCTCAGTTTTACTGCTATTGGCACACACTTTGAACAATAGCTTGAAGCTAGATATAAGAACGACAACATGAGTAGTATTAGTATGTATACTCCATTATCATTATTATCTTGATCAGCTATTCGGTAACAAAGCATCGGGTACTTGGACAGATCATGTGTTTATTTTCGTTTGATTTGATTACTAACTTCAACCTCTAATATAGACAAATCGGGCACACGTTTTACTCCAAAGTTAACGCAAAGAAATAGAAAAGCAAATGTGCCAGTGAAACCATTTGTAGCTCCACCTACCCCCAAAGCAACTCAACCTGTACAATCAGATGATGAAGACGAGGAGAAAAATGAAGTGGGACAATCACTGAGTACCATGGACAGAGTGTCTCCTAACTTAGCAGGTTTCAAACCTACCCCTCCTCAGACTCAGCTACCACCAGTTGATGAAAGTAGTGATGAAGAAATGGGCCATGATGGTGTAGGTGAAGGAGCTGAGATAGAATCAGCAAAGGACAAAGCACCAAGCACCACAGGATCTGTTTCTCAAGCACAGCACTCACAAAGGCTTCAGTCACAGCAGTCTGCACCATCCTCGATATCACGTAGAGGAAGTGTTGCATCTTCAACTGCAGGAAGCACAAGAAAACTCAGTACTTCTTTCCAAAGAAGAGAAAGTTCAGTATCTGGATCGAGAAGACCATCAATAAACTTATCATTTAAGCCATCTTTTGCAACACCAGCATTTGGCTCAAATCATCAAGGAAGTACAGGTCAATCATCCTCAACATCCCTAGGAGGATCAGGCTTGAACTCTGCCTCACAGAAAAGACTTTCATCTTTATCACCAGCGATAAAACCTGGGTTCAGGCAGAGACAAGGAAGTGTGAACACCACATTACCTCCTATATTCGATAAATCCACCTCTGCGAGAAGCTCTATCAGTACTGCTTCCATACAAGACAACTCTGAAGCTGCTGGTCAACTTCGTCAAAAGAGAAGCATGAGTGATCGTGTCAATGAAGCAAGCATACCGATAAGAATATCAGCATCTCCAGATTCTACTACAGAAGAAACCGCTAACAAATTGAGAAAGACAAGCAGAGGTAATAACAGTGCTGGTACTAGCTCAGGTATCGTTCCTAGACCTCTTGTGTCTTTTGGCCTCAAGAGGAAAATGTCAGTCACGAAAGACTCACGTCCTAACTTAGGAAACGGGCCAGAGTCATCATCTGCGATAATAGATGATGATGAGGAAAGTATTGATCCTTTAGCTAAACGTTCTGTGCCTAATGACGTTACTACGATGGATAATGAGGAGGAAGACGCTTTTGAAGATGATGACGACGAGGAAGAGGAAAGCGAGAAATCTGAAAAAGATCAAGAGAATCAAAACCCTGAAGAAGAAAAGGGAGAGGATGGAAAGGCAACTGAGGAAAAGGCATCTAGTGTGAAGGAAACAAAGACCGCTAAGAAAACCACTGGTAAACGTACTAAAATAAAGAAGAAGTTTGTTGCTAGTCAATATACCGAAGCAGAGAAAATCGAAGCAGACAAACTAAAGCCTAAGATCAGGTACGAAAGTGAACCATCTGAGATCGAGAAGAAACTCAATGTGAAATACTACATTCATCCAATATCGAGGAAGTTAACAAAAGTGAGTCTTGACGAGTTCAACAAGATGGACTATATCGGTGACTCTCCAATAATCAGTGATTTGAAAGCCATACGATCAGTGAATAGCAAAGATGATGCTGGGTTGCTGAGTAAGTTTCAAATAAACGAGTCTACTATAACATTAGAAGAGTTATGTAAGCCTACTATACCGATTGGTAAACCCTCAGATGACTTCCTGCGTGCTATTAGTGGTGATAAGAAGAGAATGTTACAGCGTAAGGAGAGAAGAAGTCTGAGGGAAGAAGCAAGGGAGAAGAGATTGTCACTTGCGGAATTAGAGAAACAGAAGGAGATGGAGAAGATGTTAGAGAGACAAGAGAGACTGAAGAAGCTGAATAAGATTGAAGAAGGTGATCTTAGTACTATTGGTGAGATTGAGGATGAGAAAGAAGAAGAATTGAAACAGTTGAAGAACAAAATCGAGATGGCTTCTGCTTCTGCAGCGGGAAAGGGTGGTCCAAGGCATAACGCACCTCAATTGCAATTGAAAGGAAAAGGTTTTGAAATCGACAACGAGAGTATTGTGATAGACAGACATAGAACCAGTGATAGTTTCGACGATAGAGAAGTCGTTGATGAGAACCCATTTGAGAATCCAATCACTTCAGCGTCATATGGTAAAAAAAGATACACTGATAAATGGACCGCGGAGGAAACAGCGGAATTTTACAAAGCTTTGTCTTCATGGGGAACGGATTTTGGCTTGATTTCACAATTGTTCCCATATAGAACACGTAGACAAGTGAAAGCGAAGTTCAACTCCGAGGAGAAGAAGAACCCACATATTGTGGAACTTGCCCTACTGAGGAAACTACCTGCTGATTTCGAAGAGTACTCTAAGAGAACGGGCAAGACGTTCAAGACTCTGAGTGAATATAACGAAGAGATTGAACAATTAAAGATCAAGCACGAGAGAGAAATGAAAGAAATGAAAGCAAGTAAAGAAAGGGCAAGATTGGAGGATTTACAAACTCAGAGAAATACAGAGTTGAATTCAGGTTCTAGTGGTGGTTCAGGTAAGTCAAGTTACAGACAACGTAAGTTGCAAATCAGTGAATTGAGAAAGAACGAGGAGATTGTTGGAACGATTGATTCAATTAGGAGAAATCAGAGTGAGGGTACTTCAGGAGTCTCTACTTAGATAGCTTAGCTATTGTGTATTTGTATTTTAATGTATTTTATAATAGTATTTGGAAAGTAAATGCTTGTTAAAATGAGATTTTAAAAATGTAATTTGAGCACAGCCAGCCGCTCGATAAAAAGAAAAAAATGTAAATAAAGTGAGAGTATAAGGAATACAGGCTGGTTGACCAAGTTCTTGTTCGAGTGGTTGTCATATCAATATCACTATCAGTCATTCAGCGTACTTGTATAAATAGGGTCTATACTTAAGCATTCAGTTGTTTGATCATTTTAAAGGAAAGACGATAGAAATTGCACGCACGACCAACTATCATCGAACAAGATCATGAAACTTTGACAGAACAGGACAAGCCAAAACCAACACACACACACACAGCATAATGAATAGAGATTACGATTTCAGAGTAATTACTTCTGGCATACCGAAGAAAGAGACAACTATCAATGGGAAAGTCTCCCAACAATCAAAAGATATACCGTCTGAACATGCCCAGACGTACATAAAATTCATAGTGAGTCAAAAAGTCACGCTTCGACCAAACAAACCCACAAGAGAGAAACTACAGAATGAAGAAGAAGAAGAAGTGATGGAGGATAATCAGATTGTACAAAACTTACAGAAAAACCAGATGAAAAGTCTAGCATGGATCTTATTCTTACTTTTAATAAACATGGTGATATACCTTATATTAGATAACTATAAAATCGTGCGCAAAATCATCAAGTCAGCAGCCTGGCTTGGGATGAAACTACCACTACAAAACCTACTGGTATTCAAAGAGCTTGAAAGGAACTCAGTTTTCAAGGACAAGGACTTCATAAGTCTAGGGTACTCTTTGATGAACTTGATACTCTCATTCATGGTAGCCAATAGTATAAATCTGCACTACGACACACTAGTTGAAGAATCACTCTTAATAATCCCAAACTTAGGACTTCAAAGCGAGACAAAAACATATCACCGCTCTTTAATCAGCCTAATCAAGTGTCTGATATCCAGTTACTTCACCGGGTTCCAAGAAGAACAAGACTCATTCTCTGATTATGGATACGTTTTGAAAACACATCAGAGGAAGTTTCTATCAATGGGATGCATATCAGATATGCTAATAAACGAAGGATTCAAGAACTTCGAAGTCATATTCTACTTGGTGTTAATAACCAATAGTAATAGTAACGGTAATGGCAATGGAAACAAAACCGATCCTTCGTATAACTTAACTGTCCTATTCCCGACTTTGTTACCAAGACGTAACATCCTCGAAATGATATGGCGACAATCAAGGGAGTATATTAAATAACCGTATATAATTACCCACCGAATAAAGTACAGTATACGACGAATCCTGAAAATGAAGCATATGCCCAATTTGAAGTGAAAGGGTCCATGAAGAAATCTAATCTAAATGCGTAAATTCTCATTAATTGCGAGTAAATGTCTTTTGTGAAGAGTGATTTATACAAGCCTGTGATTATTCTCATTGTGAAGTCATCTATGAGGAATGATTTGGTGCCATTGGACTTGGGAGTTGAGAATATTAGGGTGAGCAGAGCAGCTGTGACGAGTGAACTCGATACGGTTTTCAACACTCTCTTATAGAAAGCCCTTGATCTGAGAATTGAAGTGAGACTTGAGTATATCGATGAGGTATAAGCCTCTATTGTATCTGAGGGCATTGTATAGTCTATATATACATACAAGACTCTCTCCATACCATCCACTCCCGTACAATAAACAAATGAGTAATACCTACCAATTCAAATGTATTACATAAGATAAACAAAATTCCTCATAATTTTACCTCAAAAGAGTAATTCGCGATAGCCACAGAGATAAAAAATCTTAACAGCAGCTCAAAGGTAAATAATTTCCTTTAACGGTCTTTTTTTTCACTTAAGGGGCCACACCGATAAACTCCATTATTTTTATATATAAATTGATTCGATAAGTACTTTTATATTTTTCATTTCTTCTTTTCTTCCTCTTCTTCTTCTTCAAATAGTCAATAATTAAGTACAAAATGAGCACAACAGTTAAAGTATTGTTAATTGGAATGGGAGGTGTTGGCTCCATTGCCGCACTAGGTTTAGAACAAAATGAGAATTGTGAAGTGACGGCAGTCTTGAGAAGTGATTATCAAATCATGAAAGAGAAAGGATTCGACATCGATTCCTGCACATATGGACAAGTCAAAGGTTTCAGACCAAAACATATCTCACATTCAGCTGAAGAAGCAATGAAAGAGTATGGTCCTTTTGACTATGTCCTGTTCACAACTAAGAACATCCCTGAAGTTAACCCTGTTGATGCGATTTTTGAAAAATGTTATCATCCAGATACTTCAGTTGTCCTATTGCAAAATGGGTTTGGTATCGAGAAGGCATTCTTGAAAAAATTCCCAAACACAATTGTGATTTCTGGTGTCTCTATGATTTCTTCCACATTGTATGGTAATCTCGTTAAGAATGTTGGTATTGATGCCGTTTCATTTGGTGTTTGTAAGAATGCTAACTTACCATTTGACATCCAAGAGCAAAAATGTAAAGAATTCATCAAATTATACTCCAACGAAAACAACGATGCATCATATGATGAGAATGTTAAATACACAAGATGGAGGAAATTAGTCTATAATGCCACATTAAATTCAACATGTGCTTTGACTAACTTAGACGTTGGTAGATTAGGAATGTTTGGTGGTGTTGATACAATTGTAAGACCAGCAATGAAAGAAATTTTGGCAATTGCAAAATCAGATGGTGTTGACTTACCTGAAGACGTGATGGAATTCATGATTAGATCAGATGATGGTGAATATTATCCACCTTCTATGTTAGTTGATATTAGAAAGGGTAATTATACAGAATGTCAAGTTATCCTGGGTAATGCTTTAGACGTTGCTAAGGAGAATGGTATTGATGCTCCATATTTAACCGTCTTATTTAACTTATTACACTGTATTCAATATAGAACAATGGAAGAGAAGAAATTATTCACATTACCTGAAAAGAGACCATTACCTTCTGATAATTTCGAAATCACATTCAATAAATAGATAACTAGATACAAACTTAATAGATTTAAGAATATTACAAATTTTAAGGTGATTATTGGTCCCTTGATTCTTATTAGTCTAACGGCTGTAGATAATCCGTTTAAAGTTATAGTGTCGTCATACCCTATATGAAGACTGCATAAACTCAGGCCATATCTTACACAGGCTTGTTCCTTGAGATCTGAAATACAACTTAGATGCATACGAAGAAACATCGTACATGCAGAATGAAGTAATTGAAGTGTTATAAATTTAGAAACAAGAAAACCGGAGAAGCGAGTGATAGAATAACATAGCGTCACTCACAAAAAATTTTTTTCACTGCAGCACGAGAATAGTAAGACCATCTAAGAGAAGAAAAAGGCCATTTCTACAAAATACCGCGCGACAAAGGTACAAACTATACAAATTATCGCGAAAATTACAATCAAATTGTCTTACTTGTCTCACTTTAATACTACATTCGCCTGATAAAATAAATTCCGCCAGTCATTGTGAATTTGCATTCGCGAAGAAAATTAAAAAAAATGCTACCAGTTGTCACACTTCTGTGCATAAAAGTAACATTAACAGAAAAATACTAAGCCTTTCTTAATGTGAGCGAATAGAGTGAGACAAACAGTGTCACCCTCTGCAAGAACAATAGCAGGGAAAATTTCTTTTTAATTTCAATGCTGTAAAAATTGTTAAATTTTACGGACTTAGACAATGTATATATATTGTCCTTATTTCTTCACTTACCTTCTACTTCTGACTACTTTCATCTTTCATTTATCTCTTTCAATCATCAATCAGTATAATTACTACAATCAATTGACAATCTCAATTTAAACTTCAAAGTCAAAGTCAATCTCAATCTCAATTACAATTACAATCTTATAATATTACAATGGCAGCAACAATAGCTTCAACATATCAACAACCAAAAGGTGTTCCTCCACCACCTGCAATCCCACAAGGTTGGAAAGCTATCTGGGATGAAGAATACAAATGTTACTTCTACGTCAATGAAGTAACAGGTGAATCTCAATGGGAAGTCCCCACACTACCTGCTGCAAGTGCAAGTCGTCCTTCTCATCCTCCTCCTTCTCATCAATCTCAACAACAGCAGCAACAGCAACAACAACAACCAACCGTTATTGTGCAGCAACAACCAGCTCAACAGCAACCAGTTTATATCGTTCAACAACCACAACAACCACAAGTGATACACCATAGAGGTACTCCATCAGTGATGCCTTCTTTATTAGGTGCTGCTGTATTAGGATCAGTTATTGGTGGTAGACGTAGACAAACCGTTGTGGTACGTGGTGGTGGTGGTGGACTAGGTGGTGGACTAGGTGGTAGAAGAAGAAGACGTTAATCTTTTCTTAGCTAGTCGCTTTAAAAGCAAACTTATCTACTGTACTATATAATTCACGATAATGATAATGCATACATTTATGATTTTTACTTAGTTTTTAGTTGTATAGTGTGAGTAATTGCTAGTCCGCTGTCCGCTTCAGCTTAATTGATAGCAGTTTACTGCAGTTACCTCTTCCACTCATGCAAATTTCGCATAAGCACAATTGATTACTTTTTGAAAACAGCTTTATTATGCACATTATGCAAAAACTGATAACAAGAAAAATAATAGGAAATTCAACAGCGGTACTTCCCCAGTCTGCATAAGGTTTATGTAAATTACTCGGTACGGAGTTACAAAAGATATAGGATGTACTTGATGATGATCTGATTTTGGAGTTAGTAGAAGTCAATTGAGAAGTATAACTCAGATCAACGCCTAGACTTGAACGTATTTCACAAAGTCTAAGTTGTTGTGGTTATTGAACTAAAAAGGAGTATAGACTGAGCAGTCTTTAGTCAGCCCACACTTTAATTAACCGGTCTTTGTCCAGCCTTGCTTCTCAAACTACTCAGAATTTTATTATTTCAAGACATATTAAAAAATATATACATTGAGTCAGAGTTTAGCAGAGACTAAAAGAGTGTCATTATATTTAACCAATCGATAATAAAGCCAATTATCACAATTCAAGGACACAAGTTCAATGAAAAGTCAGCTTGAATAAATTTAAAATTTTTTAGAAAGTTTGCTGAGATAGAATTATCATACTTGCATGTATTTCACAGGCAGTGAGTGTTCAACATCTCGCCTTATCGCCATAAGTTCTCGCGCGAGAAAAGTAGAAGAAACGGTAACGTGGCGCGGTGCGCTGAAGATTTCCTTAATATACATCAACAAGCTTTGTTATATACTTAATTACAAAAGTGATTGAAGCTACTTATAACATAGTTACTACACTTATAAAGCTATTTGAAAATAATAAACGTATTCTATTAACAAAGTAAATAAAGTATAGTTGAAAAATTCGGCAAAAAAAAAGGGATCAATAGTCCAGTACAATATTTTTGATGTCTCTTCTGACATCTTAATATTAAACCGGACTATTGATCCCTAAAAAAAAATATTATATATTCTATATAAAGTTTTTACATTTGATTCTACTAAGTTTGTACCACGGGGTTCCAGTTGTGGCCTTTTTGTTTTTCTCTCATGAATGGGTTTCTAAACCTTAAGAGCTACGTATAGCTCACCATCATAAGAGTAGTTGCACTAGAAGTTCTTTTCATCTAGTGACTGTGTCTTTCTATGACTGGGTTTCTAAACCTTAAGAATCACGTATGATTCACCATCATAAAAGTTTTTCTTTTTTCTTTTCTTTTTTCTTGTTTCAATTATGACTGGGTTTCTAAACCTTAAGAACTACGTATAGTTCACCATCATAATCTTTCTTTTCGTTGTTTTTGTTTTTCTTTTGTAGGTTGAGTAATCTTTGTATCATCAATAGTGAAAATAGTACTGCGCGATTGCAGCAAGGGTTGTTGACATAAGACATATTGTGTTTGGTAGACTGCATGAAGAAGTTTTGTGTGTAAGTATAACTTTATATGTGCTAGTGTATGTGTATAAGTATAAATCTTTGTGTGACTATATGCATTTGTGTATAAGTATAAGTCTGTGTGTATGTGTATGTGTATGTGTATGTGTATGTGTATGTGTATGTGTATGTGTATGTGTATGTGTATGTGTATGTGTATGTGTATGTGTATGTGTATGTGTATGTGTATGTGT
>JAJLWP010000023.1:0-211187 GCA_030570755.1 Wenyingozyma methanosorbosa
TAAAAAATTTTTTTTTTTTTTTTTTTTTTTTTTTTTCAGTTTTTCAACTTCACTGCTCAGTAAATTTAACGCTATCCAATACTTTTACCAGTATTTGATTTTTGTATTTCACTTGTATATTACATATCTTATACTACTCTACTCTACCAAGTGAAGACTACTCACACTATAAACACTTCCACTACTATATCAAGATATTACTATATCTTCTTAACAAGTGTCTCATTTATGGAATAGTCTCTATTTTTCTCTATACTCACTTGTCCAAGTTTGCTTTCACTATACTCGTGTCCCCTATACTTTGAAAAGGAAAAAGTTCATTAAATTACATTACAATTATACACATCACCCCTTCCCCCACTATGTCAAAAAATTTGGCTACAAATACTTCATGTGTATTATACTTAGGTGCAATACCATATAATTGGGATGTTGAAATTATAAAATCTGTCGTTTGTGGTTCTGGTCCTGTTGTTGATGTTCGTTGTATGATGGATAATGCTTCGAAAAATAAAGGTTTTTGTTTTGTTGAATACGCTACTCCAGATGATGCTCAGAAAGCTTTGAGATTATTATCTTTAATTAAGATTGAAGGTCGTAAAAAATTAAGAATTGAATTATCCAAAGAAGGTTTAAGAAATCCTGCTCCTGGTTCAAAACCTGAATTATCGTTGAATAGAAATTACTTACCTTCAAATGTTATATTACCTCCTGAAATGTTAGGTAATTCACCTAATAGTACCAATACTACATCTCCAACTAGTACATCTCCAACTACTTCCCCTAATGAACCACAATCTGCAGAATCATTACTCAATAGCTTATCTTTCAACCCACAATTAAAACAAATGGTACAACAAATGATATCAAATGGTATGGATATTAATCAAATTAATCAAATTATTCAACAATTTAACACAGCTAATAATAATAATAATAATTCAAATCCAAATACCACATCAAATGGTTCAACAACTACCCGCCAACTGAGTCAAACTCCACCTGCTCAACCAACAAATACAATCCCAAATCACTTATCCATGGCAGCCTCATACTTACCATTACCACAAACCCAATCTAGTTCCATTCAAGCGAAATTAAACGGAGGTAGTGGTGATTTAAGCAAAGATAAAGTCAATGAGACTCTTTCAACTATACCACCAGGAATTTTAATTGAATTATTGTCAAAATTGAAATTCTTACTTTCGGGCCCACAACCAAATCAAATGGAAGCTATTAAGATCTTACATGAGAATCCTAAACTTGCCATTGCAGCTGCTCAATCTCTTTTACTCATGGGTATAATTGACTTAAATGTCATTTCTCAAACAATGATGAACCAGAACAATACTACTTCGAATACGAATACAACAACAACTAATTCACAGCATTTAACTACTAGTTCCGCCGCAAACAATATCGCCGCTAATAATGACCCACATTCTACTACTTCAAATGAAGTATTTGGTAGTAATTCTTTCCTACCAAACAACAATAACAACAATAACAATAACTTAGCATCCGCTATCGCTACACAAAACAATAATAATCACAGCGCTATCCTACCAAATTCAACCGCTCAACTCAATACTCCATTCTTTGCACAGCCTTCTTCAACACCACAACCACTTACATTACAACCTACTACTACCACATCCACTCACACTCCAACTCCAACCCTTACCCCTTCAACCACTCCACAGATTAATCCAGAATGGTCTGGATTACCACAATCAACAATATCAAAATTATTATTAATCGATTCAAAAGAAGCAAATCTTATTGTTCAAGTATTAAAATTACCACAACAACAATTAGAATTATTACCTGAAAATGAAAAATTAATGGCTTATCAAATAAGGTCTCAATACCTTTAAATTAATTAATAAGTCTACTCCGAGTGTTATTGGTAATACTCATGACTTGTATTCATAGATAGCATATTTTAGTCTAGACCCTTTTATGTATATATCAACCAACTACTTACTACCTTAAAAAAAACACTTATCATCATCATCATCATATCTCCCATATGCAACAATGCCCAGTGTTGCAAAACTGTATTTTCTGTTTGAAAAAAACTCGATTATGTAATACACCAACTAAAAACATTCTAGAAAAAAAAACACAAAACGGTTTTGAAGTAAATCATGCACACTAATCTCGTTCTTATGGAGATTTTAGCCCGAGATAAAAAATATCTAGATAAAAAATATATATCATCTCGGCTGACCACATATGTGACTATATTACTAATATACTTCTATCTTCTTTTCTTCTTATTCAATTTATATTTCTTTTCTTTCAGTAAATTATACAAATTACACAAGATGAATAACAATACAACGCATAACGATTCTAGTGGTGGTACTACTGGTGGAACAGGTAGTAGTAGTAGTAGTAGTAGTACAAGAGATCACTTTGATGGATCAAGTACGAGATCAACTACTCCTTCTTCATCAGCTTCTTCTTCCTCGTCTTCATCAGCCTCTTCGCAAAGTTCAGGTTCAGGAAGTAATTTTACCAATTCCCATAGAAACAACAACAACAACAACAACAATGATAATTGGCCACACCAGGGAGTTCCTGAGAATCCAGATGAATTGTTCAGGGCTATTCCTGGATTCGCTAGGAATATCAGACAGGGTCTAGCTAATTGGAACGGAGCAGGTACTACTACCACTACACATACCACTACGCATACAACGACGAATGGTCAGCCGGGTACCACAACGACTTTTAGAGTTGTTAGAAATGGTCCTACCCAACAACCACAACAACCACAACCACAACAACAACCACAACAGGCGCAAGCACAAGCACAGCAACAGCAACCAGGTGCAGAGACAGCAAATAACCAACAGGGAGCAACTAACAACGCACAGGGATTTGACAACTTTGGAGAAAGAGTTTTCAATTTCAATTTCAGTTTCGATCCAGCAAACGGACCATTGGGATTCCCTTTCATACCACCAATGGGTGGTGCTGGTGGCACGATTGGCATATTCAACTTCGGTGGTTCACCAGGTGAGACAGCGTACCAAAAGAGAAGAAAAGCAGAGACTAGAGAGAAATTAGTCTCTAGTTTGAAACCTATCATACTGCAGAACTTACCTGAGTCCGATAAGAACTGTCCTATATGTTTTGAAGAATTTGAAGAAGTCCCATATAACAAAATGAGGGAGGAGGACAAGTTGAAATGCAAACAAGGTCACAATAATGCTCCAAGTACACAGGTTTTAACACCTGAGATGCAAAAGGAGGAACTCAGGAAGAAGATCGAACAGGAGAAGGAGAAATTACGCCAGAAGCAAGAAGCATTACAGAGGAAAAAAGAGATGGAGAATGAGTTCAATGATAAGATTAGACAAAGTGCCGTTCATGCATTGGGATATAATAACGATACGTATTTAGAACAGCCGGATATTGTCTTCCCTGGTGATGTGACGGGTAGAACTCAGACTTATTATTCTCCTGCTATGGAACGTCCTCCATCTTCTACAACTGAGGCTAACACCACTGATACCAACTCCAACTCCAACGCCAACTCCGCAGCTAGTACCGCCACCGCTAATGAACAACAATCAGAAGACGATTTACACTACCCTGTTAAACTCCCACAATGTGATCATCACTTTGGTTACTCTTGTATATTAGAATGGTCCAAAACTAGTTTCTCATGTCCTCTATGCCGTCGTGAATTCAAAGACCCTGCTGAGGCAAGAAACGCAGACGAGATGGATACTTCAAACGCCAATGCCAATGCCAATGCACAAGAAGAAGAAGGCGATAATTCCGCTAGACCAACGAATGTGTTCCCTATGATTTACTACCCTGTTGCACTAACGGAGATCTTCATGCCCGTTGACTGGCTAGGACCAGTGTATATTACCACAACACCAGGAAGGAGGTTCAATGGAAGTGAAGTCGACGTTGATGACCCACCTGTGAACTTCTTCGGTGTCTCACCTGAAGGTGGTCCTGCTTTTGGATTGAGAACTGGTCCTGATCCTGCTGCTGGTCCTTTAGGTGCCGCTGGTGCTGATAATTCCAATGTTACTAATCCTTTCAATGGGGGAAACAACAACAGACCTGGCAATGGGAACGAGAATGGAACTGATAACGGCAACAGCAACGGTATCGGGAATGGGAGTGGTTCTGGGACGGCGAGTTCTCAGACAAGGAACAACAGCGACGGCAACACCAATGCGACTGCCAACAATAACGCAACTGAACGTGCTACTGATAGCGGTAATGGTAACATTCATACTGGCTCAGGCACTAATATTCGTTCTAGTAGTGACCCTACCACCACGGGTACTTCTAACCCTGATAGTTTTAATAACAACAACGATAACACTTCTTCGCAAACGCAATCGCAATCACAACAGACGCCAAGACAGGCTGGGAGGTGGTCTATCAGAATCCCCAGTGCCTCAATCAGGATCCCAATCTTAAGTAGAGTAGGAGGAACGATCAACCCAACTGATGCAAATAACAACAACAGCAACAACAGTGGTCCATCATCAACAACTGACTCTCCTGCTTCATCAGCACCAGGATCTCCAGCTGGGTTCGGAGGAGCAAGAATGTCAAGAAGCACATCGCGTAATTCGACATCGTCTCGCTCAGACAGTAACAACGGTGGACCTGCAGCTAGTTCAAGACCCAGTGTGAGAAACTCTACTCATCCATATGCAAGATAACTAAGTTATTATTACGCGCGCAGAATAATACATACATACCCCCATGACATGATTTTTACGACGCACTTATGACAAGCACGCTCAACGCATTCATTCATTCATTCATAATACATACATACACAGCTGTGCTGGTTATAATATCATTTTATTTATTCATTATGTACATTAGTTACATTACATTATATAGCATAACCTCAATATTAATTAGTTGATGATCATTTGTAATTGTTCCAGTGTGTTCTTATCTATCGTATTGATTAACTTATTGAACAGTTGATCATTATCGCCTAGTTCAGATTGTAATGTGTTCATTATCAACCTGCAGAACACTTTCAAATTGACTCTGTGAATGTAATCGAAATCGATAATCATCTTGTTAAACCTCAATTTCTCACCAGAGTGAGGGAACTTGAACTCGTGCGCGTAGTCATCTTCGTACCCGCCAAACCCATCTCCATCTCCATCGTCATCGTCATCGTCATTGATCAAAGTGAGTTCCTCGTCATCGTACGAAGTGGCTTTGTGGTATGCTTTGCAATCACCTGTCTCCTCCTCAGAAACTTCCTCGAGTAAATGCGTGAGCAAGAAGATTATGCCAGGGAATTTCACGAGCATGACGTAGGAATTAGCCATGAGTTTATTCTCCTTTGCTAATACTTCAACATTGTACTCTTCATCAGGCGTGAGACTCTCCATATCAAACTGTGGGTTGCTTAATAGGGATGAGATCTTGATACTGTTAGTATCAGAGTATAAATTAAGCAAGCCCATTACGAAAAGCTTACGGATTTTCAAATCTGTGACTAATCGAGTGAGTTTCAACAATGAAGTGATAGTCATATAGAGTAATCTCGACTGAGTCATGTTATTATCATTCCCACTCATGTGTGAGAGTAATTGCAAGAAGATCGATGGTGAGATGTACATTAATCTGCAAATAGGTATTGAGATCTTCGTTTCACAGAATGGTGATGAGGATTCTCTGTTCATGTAGTTGATCATTGAGGCGAATAATCCACTTTCTACTAAATTACTCATGAGTATAGTCTGATCGATCTTGAAACTCTCATCATTGACATTCTCACCGAATTGCATAAAGATTAGCTCTAATATAGAGGATGTGATCATCAGAGTGTCATCTTTCAGTGAACCCAAGTACCCACCCAAGATCTTAAATATTTCAAGACCTGTCTCACTGGCAAACAAGTTGATCTTCAAAATAGCATAACTACGAACAATCTTTAAAACTAAGCTCAAAATCTCTGTCCAGTCAGTCAAACCTTTCACGATCAATGGGAAACACTTGATTAGTTCCTGTGGCAATTCGACATTCTCACCTGGATTCACTGAGAATGGCAATTGTTTCAATACAACTGACCATAACTCAAACCCATCCTCACATAACAAAGAGTAGTACTCAGAGCTAGGATCACAACACATTTCAATGAGAGGCAATGCAATAGGGTGAATCTTAAAACTATTTTTGTTCAAACTCGTTGTCAAATCTCTCAAGACACGCAACAAATCAGTCTTGATAATCATCTCATTGCTCAAATTAGACTCCTTCCACATCTCAGGAATCATATTCATAATTGAGACCAAAGTCTCTTCTGGGATCAATGGGTTAGTTCTCTCGATTATCAAAGACAATGCCTTGAGTATGAACATTTTAGACTCGACTTGTTGTAAAGTTGGCAAGAGGGATAACATGGAAGACACAACTGGTTCTAAGTATGGTTTGAAATCTTTCTTACGGAACTCCCAGTCATCGACCAAGTGTTTCAAAGTCTGGATAGCAGTTAATTTAACCACTGTATCGTTGACTTGTGTGTTAGTGGATTGTAAAAATGTAGTTATTAATCTGTAGATGTTGTTTCTTGTTTCTTTTGAGCATTGCATAGTAGCCCACTCGGATATGACTAAACATACTCTTCTCTTGATAATCTTGTTATCAACAGGCTCGTCTTTTAATGCTTCAGGTAAGAAAAATTGATCAAATAATTGATCAAAGTTCGTGGATTCTGATATAGCATTGGCACTCAATTGGAAAACGGCTAAGGTGGAATCTTTGGTAAGGATATTGTCTGTGCTTGAACCCAATTCTCTTTCCAGTCTTTGAATAATGTAAGACGACAAGAATGGCTTGAAGTATGAAGAAAGATCCTGGAAGTAGTTTTCAGCACAAGGACGCACTTGATACTCCCAGCTCACTTGTAACTCTTCATTAACCCACTCTTCAGGCTCCAATGACCATGTCTCCAAATCACTAGGTTTCAATTTCAGGTACCAATTGATTAACAAGTCAACTAATTGCTCTAGCAATTGAGGAGTGAAGAATTGTTCTGTTATCAAATTAGTAGCAGTATTGATCTCTTCTTTATCGTTTCTCTGTTTCAACAATACTGCACCTTTCTTATATGTAAATGTGGTTAGCTTTTTCAGTAGTAATATACTCTTGATAGCTAAATGTTCCCAGAAATCATTCTCCTCAGAACTGTTATATATATCCGATGCTTTGTTTTGTAATAGTGATAACAATGTCAACAATATATCCTTTGAACATGGCATCAATATGAAAGAAGTTGGATTATCAACTACTAAATTGTTATATAATTTGACATAACATTTTAAGTACCTTTCTAATAACTCCATATTACTATTCTCATGTTCTATGATCAACTTCTGGAAATCATTAAGTGTCACCTGAAAAAACTCAGTTATTAACTTATCTCTATGTGGATAATCGTATCCGTCCACAATTGATCTTCTAAGACACTTCAAACACATGTATCCTACTTCCATTATAGCAGGATCAAAATTGGTTGTCCAAGACTGAAAGAACATACTGTAGTATTTGATCAAATGTGGGGATATCAAAGGCACTTTTGACTGCAATGCTGCTCTAGCACGTCCAATTCGTACACTCGATACAACTTTTAAGACCTGGTTCAGTACTAGAAGGATATTATGTATCTTCACGATATTACCCGAGCTTCTTTCTAGGATCTCGGCGATATCTTCAAACAAGGTTGGCCATTCTGAGGGAAAATCAAATCTTGCTATACGGGCTATAGAATGGGCATTTTGTATAGTCAATTGATTATTAGACTCGTCTAGTACATTGAACAGGTTTTTCTTGATCTCTGATTTCTCTTCTTTAGAAATAGCATGTATACGAGAAGACCTCCAGTATTTCTCAATTCCATTCTTCAGACAAATGATAGCCAGCCATCTTATATGCAAAGGTTCAGTCTTGTCATTGTAAACAGATTGAAGCAAGTAATGATACCCCTGTACTGATTCCCATGCTTTCAATTGTTCTTCTGCAGATTCTTGAAGAGCTCCACGTTCGGTAGATGAAGCATTGGCCAATACGACCAGCAAATTACCGATATTTAAGTCCATCCCTTACTTCTAAGTTGCTGAACGCACTCTTGCTTTACACTTTGACAGTCTATCAAAAGCAAATAGTGAATAATGTCTATTAAGAATAAACAGAAAGTACAAATAAATCAATAGCCAGAAAGTCCGTCAAAAGAAGAAAAGTAAAGAAAATTTAAAAAATTATATAGTGTTGTGGCTGGTGAAAGAGTGGATTAATGTGGCCGATCACGTGACCCAAGTTTAGTCCCATCTCTTTGATTCATCACCTTCTTCCCAGTCCTTTTCAATGTATCCAAGCTCTTGTTTCACACGTTTCACAGTCTCTGGGTCACCCATGTTCTTACCCAAGTTATCAGAGATCTTAATGGCTGGGTTACCGTTGGCTTCTTTCATCTTGATGACAATGTTCAACGGTGTAGATTTAACAGTTGGTTGATCAAGGTAGTAGAAATCGTTTGTTAAGTTTGTACCTATACCAAAACTTGCTTTCAAACCCACAGAGTCTGCTTTCTTCTTGTATTCAATACATTTCTCAACATTCAAGGAATCACTGTAACATATAAGTTTGGAGAATTTTGGATATTTCAAAACATTGAAATAGTGATTTGCAATCTTATCTGTATAGTCTATTGGATTACCAGAATCTTGTCTCACACCGATATAGTAATCTGAGTATGGTGGTACAAAAGATTTTAAAAAAGCATCAGTACCAAACGTATCAGTTAATGCAAGACCTGCATGATCTGTACCCATTGTATTCAGCCAGCAATCCATTGCCATCTTGTTAGCATTTGTATAATCTTGAGTTATAGCAGCGATACCCATCATCCATTCATGTGCCACGGTACCAATTGGCTTAACGTTGTATTTTTTAGCAAAATAAACATTTGAAGTACCTAGCAAGAAAGATTTCTTATCGGAGCTATTGGCATATTGAGTCAAACCTTTCATGACTAACTCGTGACTCTCTAAGGATCTTCTTCTACGAGTACCAAATTCTGAAAATATACAATCATTTTCAAGTAATTTCTTACATTTCTCATAAGCTTTCTCCAATTGCCCTTCATTGTTCCAGTTGGTATCCACAAATTTGAAGTATGCTTCAGAGATAAGCGAGAGCAATGGGATCTCATATAAGGTTGTAAGTTCCCATAAACCTGAGATTTCCAACTCAAAGTTTTCAGGATCATCTTCATTTATCAATTGAACTTGTTGGTCAGGATCCAGTTTGAAGGTTTCTAAGAATTTGAAATATTCTTCTGGCATATAGAATACTTCTTTCTTCAAGTACTCGATTTCTTCGGTGGTGAACCTCAAGTCACCAAGTGCTTTTATCTGAACTTTCAACCATTCAATTGACTCTTTATTGAGATGTTTGCCAGATGTTCTATTTGTGTATCTGAAAACACAGTCTGTAATTCACACAATTGAAATCGTCAATGTTAGTAGTCTTATAGGAGAATAATTATGTCCAGTGATAGTAAGTACGTACTTGCAGTAGGGAAGTTTTTGTGAATTGCAGCATGCATTGTAAGTTTATAAAGATCAGTGTCCAAAAAGGACTTGATCACCGGTTCAGTAGACATTTTTTATAGTTTATTTATATAATTCTCGTATAGTACTTTGATATTGCACCCACAGATAGAAGAGATAAACTCATATATTTATAATTGTTTATCTATTTATCTCTCTGCATCACCCATTTTTTCTCTTTAAGAAATTCGCTGCTTTAAAAATTTTGTTCTATGGGAGACTTTTAAGGAAGTTTTCCTCTTTTGGGAATTTATGCCTTGACTTGACTATATGGTATTAGTGTATTACGTATATTGTGACTCATACAATTACTGGGTTAGTATATGATTGGTTGATTTGTTCATTAAAGTTGGTTTGCAGGTCATTCATTTGGCTATTAGACTGGGTACATGATGACTGGTCTTTTACTTGCATATGCGCTGGCATGTGCAGTATGTCCTCTGCATATACGCTTTGTTCTTCCTTATTGGGATAATTCTTTATAATACTACACTATATCAACAGGACTTTATAATTATACGGGTATACATGTTAACACAAATAGTTAAATTTAAACGCTATATAAAATCGCTAAATTTTACTTAGTAATAATATTCACTCACAAAAAAGTATTTCTCAAAATTTCTCGGTGACTATTTCTTATGGCGCTGTCCGATTAATCTTTGTGGTTGTTTTGTAATATGTTTGACCTGATATTTATTTATGATATACATAGAAATACTTTTATTTGGATACATCAAATCAAAGCGTTTAAGATTCTCTTTCTTTAGAATACAATATTGTACAGGATTGTAGTACAACTTCCTACAGTTTGTTGAACAATAATGCTAAATTTTGGATATATTACAAAAGTAAATCTATCTATTAGCCTCTTCTAATAGTCAATTAAGTATCCTACATTAATAGAATACCTTCAAGCTCTCCAAAAGTCATGGTCACTATAAATAAAAATAAAATGGTAAAACTTCAATTCATTTACTTAATAACAGCTCTCAGTAAGGTAAAAAAAAATTTCAAGATTTTCACCCGCCGAACCTCGTTATTTTTAAGGGGCTGATCATTTTGCTTACCTACTTTTTACTACAAACCTCGAAACTGTTGTATAACACTTTTAACATGTATATTTTTTATTTTAGTATATTCTATATGCAACTAAACTAAACTACAAGACTTAAATCATACGCATAACTCTCTCGAACAATGCCTCAATTGGTAATCCTTCCAAATTCTCCAAGACAGGTTCAAAAGTAGTAGCGGTTAACAAACGATGTTGAGCCATAGAGATATCATCATCAATATCCATCTTATCAGCATGGCCATTAACATCTTCTCTCTTTATAGAAGCCATTTGTTTTGCATTTGCTAGCAAGACATTCATTTCGAAAGCTTTGTTCAATTCAGATTCTTGCTCTTCTGTACTGAATGAGTTACTTGATCCAAGTCTTGAGAATGAGGATACTAATCCTATATTAGCGTCTGTATCGATGAATATGAAACCCGAATGCACTGATGAGTATCTCACTGAGGAAATACCTTGTTTGTGATCAGTTATGTATATTGGAGTTAATGAATCTGGCTTGAAGATGAAAATTCTTGATCTTAAGTCAAATACTTTGTTATAGTAATTGACACAGAGACAGATCAGTTCACGATCGTTATCCACGGCGATTAAGTTTGTTCCTCCTTGTGGGGTGTTAACCTTGACTGCTAATTCGTTATTTTGGAATGTTAATAAGTTGAAAGAAACCATACGGTTCTTACTCAAGACAACAAGATTGTTACCGACGATGTTCAAAGATCTGATTCTTGAACCTGCTAATGATGGGATAGTTAAATCTTGAATCTCCTCAAATGTATTGAAGTCAATCAAACTTATCGAATTCTCTTGGCCAAGAACTATGATAGAGGAATCTTGTGACCAGGTAATACTGATTGAATTTGTCTCGAATCTACCACTACCATTCTTAGATTTTCTTAAAGTCCATGCAGTTTGTTGTAATTTTGTATTTGATGTATCTTTACCAATTTGATGATAGATATCCTTTGGGATTCTTGGTCTCCATAATCTCAAACCACCTTTGTTGTCAGCAGTTAAGAATGCTAAACCATTTGAAAAAGAAGATGGCGCGGAGATGACAGACATTATTGGTACACCAGGTCCATGTGGATCGACAATCTTGGTGGAAAGTTCCCAGTGTCCCTGTTCACTTGATGCTGATACATTTTTATTTTCAACATATCTCCAAAATTTCAAAGAGTATTTGACATCCTTTTCAGATACTAAATGGTCTAATTCCGGGGTGGATATCTTTTCAAAAGTACACATCCATTTACCATTCTTGGTGAATGATAAATGTTCCAATGAAGGATCAGCAATAGCGGTTTCACTTCTAACTTTACCTGTTTGTATCGTTGGTGCAGCTGTGGTGACAAAAGCTTGTTCACTCTTGATAGGATCATAAGCCTGGATGTATGCGCCGTATGGTAAATATAATAACTTGGATAACTCATGAACTTCAAAATTAGATGTGTAATCATGTTTTATCTTTGTTATTAAATCTTCATTCATTATGTTCTTCTGCTGTTTCAACAGTCTCTTCTTATCCTTTTCGATCATGCTGTAAGGGTTGGCAAATTTCTGTCTTACTCCATTGACATTCAATCTTGAAGTTAAATCAATTGAACTGATGACCAAGTACTCGAGATCATTTTCATCGTTTAAGCTTACTGTGACTCCATAAAGATCTTCAACATCTTTATTTAATATGATATTGTTGATAGTACCGTTCAATCTTGGTAAGAATTGTTGTTTATCTGTATCTAATTGCCAGAAGACCAAGACTTTCTCCAGACCACCGGAAAGTAAGTAAGAATCATCATGTGAAAACTCTAATGATTTAACTTCATCAATATGCCATTTCAATAATCTTTGTGGTTTATCTTGATCAGAGGCGTATATAACTTGAATGATACCGGAGGAGGTACCTAATGCAATAATATTATCAATATTAGAAACTGCTAATGATGTGACAGCTGTCTTGTACTGGAAAGATAATCTCTTAGTTGAATTTATAGCTGGACTGTTGTTGTTATCTGTGGTTAGTTGAATATAGACAAGTTCATTCTTGTTTGTTAAGTATACTATCTTTTGTTTATTTACAGAAATGGAGAATTTGACAATATTTTTAACACTTGAAAGTTCCTTGGGTGGTACATTTTGGTCATTTTGTGTTATCAAGACTATATGTCTGGTATGTGGAGTCTTTGAAGATGAGACAGAAGAAGATAACGAGCTCTTACCCATTATGAACAAGAATTCGTTAGTCTCTTCGTTCATTGACAGTAATCTCAATACCGATCCGTAGTTCTCGGTGTTTTCACCTAATTTCAAATCAAACTCGTCTAAGATCGGATTCAAACTCTTGTCTCTCCAGTTGATCACGATACAATGGTTCTTATTTGTGAAAAGATAAAGAGCTGCGGTATTCTTCTTACCGAAACAACAGTCCACCACATCACTCAAGTCCTTGTTCTCCAATCTGATACTTCTGATACTCTGCCTAGTGGCTAAAGAGTAGACTCTCAGCTGGGTCTTGAAGATAACTATACTATGCTTCCCATCCTGGGTGATTAGCTGATTCACACCGTGCTGGATCCTGCCCCCTGCAGACACGCTGACTTTCCAATCGTTGGTAAAGACAGTCATTATGTTCTATACTAGTGGCTCACTGTATATCCTTGCTTCTCGGTGTATATAACTACTATGTATACTTCTACCAAATACTATACTAAACCACTATAACTGGTCTGAAAAATTCTAAAAAAATATTTTTTTTAAATAAAAAAAAATTTCAAAAAAAATTTAAGCGTTACCCGCATTGAGATTTTTAGTAGAAAAAATTTTCAAATTATCTGAGGGAGTTTACTAAGACAAGTGATATTTCACATTGTATATCATAGTTGATTATCTTCAACCTGGTTGTTTGTAGATCAATAATACAGTACATCGACTTATAGATACAAGATGATTATTCCAGTTCGTTGTTTTTCATGTGGTAAAGTCGTTGGTGACAAATGGGAAACTTATCTCTCATATTTACAAGATGACAATATGACTGAAGGTGATGCCCTTGATAGATTAAAGTTGAAGAGATACTGTTGTAGAAGAATGGTGTTGACTCATGTTGATTTAATTGAAAAATTCTTGCGTTATAACCCATTAGAAAAGAAAGAAATTGATGATATGCATTAAGCAGTGGGTACTATAGTACTCATCTCACCATACAATACCTCACCTTGATAACTCACCTATCCCTTGCATTACTAATTTACAAAAATTACATCGATTACTTCACCCTCATACACAAGAAAAATAAACTAAAAGCATCACAGACCGCATGACAAAAGAAACACACGTTGATTCGCTTTAAAATGACACAAACAACTAAAATATCAGAGAGATAGAGGAATGGATCAGAGAATTACGTGAACATCAGACCTCTCACAACAATCAAGGCCAGTAGATAGAATCCAATAGGTAGAGTTTATGACGCATCAGCGAACATAAGATGACAAACAAAGGTATACACGAATTGTGGACGCCACCAGTCACCAGTGCGCCTTATCTCTATACTCACTACAACCCCTTTTTCATTGATTGATCCCTTCCTCCCTCTCTGATCACTCAAAAAAAAACGTATATTCTATATCTATTTATTACTTATGGAGCTCTGTATATTACTATAATCCCAATTATCCGTTATAAACTATTCAAAACTACTAGTAAACTAAGTAAATAAACCAAGTAAATACTAAAAGTAATCCCACATAATCGACACTGTAACCAATTGACAGACAGTTAAAAGCATTGCCTTTCCCACTCAAAATTTTTCAGTCAAAAAAAACTGTTCAGATTTTCCAAAGGAATCTGAATGGCTCCCTTTAAGATCTACCCTGCGATAAGCCTTGTTTTTGCTTGATCATCGTGGTTATATAGTATTATAACATACTATAACCTACTCATTCCCAATATATAAGTCGACTATACTCAATTCCATCTTATTTCCATACCTTTTATGAACTTATCTTACTCTAAGAACAACTGAACTATAAGTGTGTGTGCATTAACGGTATATACAAATCTCCACACCAAATATAGAACAAAGAAACCACTATAGCTATCATTGGAAGGTCATACTTTTAACACTTGATAGATATGCATTTATCACTTCGGAAGGGTTCTTGGAACCTTGTATGGTGTCTTTTATTGTCAATATTGGCAATATGTTTACCACTGGTGATAACATCTGCTTCTTCGAGTGAAGATAGCCGAGATATACAAAAAGTTCAAACATTGGGTGATATATACGATGGAAATCATCAAATTGATACCGGGAAAGATGATAAATTAGAGAATGGAATACATGCTTCAAAAGCACTAGATGATTTTAGAGTCACTAATATCTTACTTGCATCTGATATAGAGGGTAATATGCATGCATTGAACAGATTGACCGGTGAGATAATATGGTCCCTGTTGGGAGAATGTCCACTTGTTGAGATCCAGAGCTCAGACGATATAGCATTATCACAGAATAAGAACAAGATAATATATACACCAACGACAACAGCGGTGAAAAATACTTTTGGTACCCCGGATTCTACATTACCGGAAGAAGGCGCAACAGCCGGTCAAAGTGCTACAAATGATCAATCTAGTCAGAACAATAACAACAACGCACAATCACATACAAGTGATCAGGATATCACATGGATGGTGGAACCTTATGATGGAGGAACATTGTATTTCTTCACTCAAGAGAACGGTCTGGAGAAACTACCAACTACCGTAGAACAACTAATCATGAAGTCTCCATTTTCAATGGGAAATGACGAGTTTGTGTATACCGGTACCAGACGATCTGGCTTTGTCAAAGTCGACGCACGTACAGGAGAGATAATACAGTCTTTCGGAACTCATAGATCAAAGGGCTATAAAGAACCAACTGTTGAAGAAGAAGAGGAAAAGCATGATAAGTCTAAAGAAATTGAAGATGAATACGATTTCTTAGTCAACGAAATCGAAAAAGATGAAGAGACTTTCTGTCCAATTGACAAAGACATGATGGGATCAGAAGATGACATACCGACGATCCTTATCGGTAAAACAACATATGAATTAACCATACACTCGGGTAATAATACTTCGTGGAATATAACGTATACCACATGGGGCCCAAACAATCTTTACTCTGACTTGGTGAATCAAAATCAAGAATCTAGCGATAAGCTATATATTCAACCATTCCACGATAATTCATTATTAGCTTTAGATTCAGATGCCAAGTCAGTGAAATGGGTCTCAAGTTTACCTTATGTCACAATCAATGTTTTTGACATCTTCTACGACTTGGAGTCCGATTCCAAAAACAAATTCATTGTATTACCTCATCCTTTCTACAACGTTCAGAAGTCAAACAACAACAACGACTTGAACAATAACAATGTTGACGAGGGTTCTACATTTGTTGATCAGACAAAAGACGGATCATGGTTTGCATTATCCGAAATGCATTACCCATCATTAGTCAAATCTGCACCGCTTGCAAAATACGCATCAAATGAACGTTGGAGAACAGCCCCATTCTATAAAAATCCAAATCTATTGAGCATTGCCATTACTGGTGTTCATGATAACTCGCTAAAGAAACATAAGAGTTCTTTCACGAATGGTATGATTGATATTTATGACCCATTGAGAATACCCGCATATGCATTCCCAACTGACGTATATAACAATAACAACAGAGACAAAAACAACCGTCTTAGACTCCCACCAGGGACTAAAAATGGAAGACTTTTGATTGATGGTCCATCGACCGATTACCAAGATTCTAACTTACCATTGAGACTGGATTCTGCTCCATCACAATCTCGCTCTCCTATATCGGCAGTCACAACGTCGAGATTTGGTTCTATCACAAGGCCTTTATTCAGACTTTTCTTCAAAGCAATGGAAAGTCTGTTCATTACATTTGGTGCTATTATCATTGTGATTGCACTTTCACGTTTCCAGATTTTACCACCAATCACACAGATCCTTACAAACTTTGGATTGTTTAAGAGAACTCAAAGTGCGGTTGAATTGGTCGATATGCTCATGAAAGAAGATGATGTTGCCGAACTAGAGAAAAGTTTTATTCAAATGAAAAAGGAAAGATTCGGTGATTTAGCTGTCTCTAAGAAAGACAAACATGACTCTGAGAGCAATACCAATGAAGAAGATGTGGATAATATCGATGTAACCGCTGTCGATAAGACAACTACCGAGGATGACTCCAACAGTTCAGGTGGAGCATCAAGTGATGCCGAGACTGTCGTCACATCAGGAAGTCTGAACAAGAAAAAGAGGGTCACCATATCCGAAACCCCAGTTCTCTTAGACGGCCAAGAATCAACTTCAGGCACATTAACAAACGGACTACAAGTCGAAGAAGAAGACGATGGATCGAGACAACAACAGCAACAACAACGTACTAAGCGTAAACGTGGAACAAGAGGTGGAAAGAAAAACAAGAAGAAAGACACTGATCAAGGAGATTCAAATAACGCCGATGACGAAATTGTTCAACTTGAGACAGTAAACAGTGGTGGTAACTCAGATACAAGAAGTGTTAGCACTACTAGTAATAACAGTAGTTCGAGCAAAGTCATTGCCGGTACCAACGCTAATATCGTGACAACTTCATCTAGTGATAACAATATCAACAATACTAGTAACAGTCTTATCATATCAGATACAATCTTGGGGTACGGATCGCATGGTACCGTTGTGTTCAAAGGATCATTCGAACAAAGACCTGTGGCCGTGAAGAGAATGCTTATTGATTTCTACGATGTCGCATCACATGAAATTAATTTGTTACTCGAGAGTGATGATCATCCAAATGTGGTGCGTTATTTCTGCTCAAGACAAAATGACAGATTTTTGTACATTGCATTAGAACTTTGTTCAGCTTCACTAGACGATGTCATTGAGCAAAAGAAAGATGATGCTGAACTAAGGGTGCTGTTGAGTAAGATGAATCCAGTTGATGTCTTGTGGCAAATAGCCAATGGTTTACAACATTTACACTCTTTGAAGATTGTTCATCGTGATGTGAAACCACAAAATATTTTAGTTGTACCACCAAAGAAATTACACAAGAAAGACAATAACGGCAATGAGATTGAAACACCAGTTAGATTACTCATATCGGATTTTGGATTGTGTAAGAAACTAGACGCTGATCAGTCTTCTTTCAGAGCTACAACTGCTCAAGCCGCTGGTACTTCAGGCTGGAGGGCTCCTGAATTGTTAGTTGATGATTCTGACTATAATAACAATATGCTAGGTCTAAATAGTGTCACATCTACTTCTAGCACTAGTGGTTCATCTTCTGAACCATTAGTTATCGATTCAATCTCAAGTAGAAGACTCACTAGATCAATTGATATATTTTCTCTCGGTTGTGTATTCTACTATGTCCTTACTGGTGGTAATCATCCTTTTGGTGATAGATACATGAGAGAGGGAAACATCATCAAAGGTGAGTACAATCTCGATTTGTTAGATACTCATTTGGATAGATACGAAGCCAAGAGTCTTATATCTTCTATGATCCAGAGAAACCCTACTTTGAGACCAGATATGACACAAGTCCTCAAACATCCTTATTTTTGGAAGATTGAAAAGAAATTGGATTTCTTGATCAGAGTCTCTGATAGATTTGAAGTAGAAAGAAGAGATCCACCTAGTCCATTGTTGTTGAAACTAGAGGAAATTGCACCTAATGTCGTTGGTGTCACAAAAGGTTGGTTTGACAAATTTGATACCAATTTCATGGATAACCTAGGAAAGTATAGAAAATACAACACGTTGAAAATAATGGATTTGTTAAGAGCGATGAGAAACAAATACCATCATTTTCAAGACATGCCTGAGTCTCTGGCAAAGCAAATGAGTCCATTGCCTGATGGGTTCTATTGGTATTTCGCACTGAAGTTCCCTAATATATTGATGGAAATATATGGCGTTGTTGAAAGGAATTTGAGAGATGATCCTTCCCTAAAAGCATTTTTCTGAGTCATTTATATAATTGGCTTGGAATTAGCATCTACCCCTGCATGTAAATAGACTCATATAGTTGCATATATGTGTGTATATACACCCCGCTATTATTTATTTATTTATTAATTGATTAATTTTATCTATTTATTTCAAAAGAAGTAAAGTAATTTTTTGTAGTTGAAAAATCTCGGACAATCTTTTTTTCTGCGTGGGGAAATGCCGAAGCGAAATATTTCAACCCGTTGTTATATGTCTTGATTTGTGGTTGCATTCTTTCTTTCAATTGAATTCAACAATTGAGATCTAAGCAATGTGGAGGAGAGCAATTGTACATAGCAAGAGACTACTAAGCACGTCCACAAGGACAGTGATAGTGAGTCCCGGACAGGGAAAATTCAATGTAGATTCATTCTCATTATTCAACAAGAATCAGAACAGCGCAAAAGTGACTGAGACATTGGAAAGAGCAGAGAGTGTAATGGACAGCAAGACATATGATATGATAAGCAAGTTCATCAAAGATCCTTCAACATTGGAAGACAAAGATATGGTAGGTATGCTGAACGCCACCTCTGTACAGCAACCTGTTATGATTTTGCTAGGCATGATGTCCCTTGCTTTGCTCAAGGAGAACCACGGTGTTGATTTCTTCACACCAGGTAACACACTAGCTGATTACACCATCGGTCATTCATTGGGTGAAATCACCATGCTCGTTGCTAGTGGAGCTTTGAGCTTGGAAGATGGACTCGTGCTTGGTCGTATGCGTGGTGTTTTTATGGAGGACGAGATGAAAATTCTGAAAGAGTATGGGGTAGACGATATGATCATGTCTGCTTTGATGTTTCAAGCTCAGGGATATGATAGGATACTCAAGCTCATATCAGAGTACCCAAGGAATAAAGATAGTATGTGTATCAGTAACATCAATAATTATCAACAGATTGTCGTCTCGGGAAGAAAGCCAGTGATCGATAAGACTATCTTAGAGATCCAAAAGAGACTAGGAGAGTCTAAGATATGGAAATCTAGAATACGTAAAGTTGACTTGCAAGTAGATATACCATTTCACAATCCCGTGTTGGAGCCAGTGAAGGCTAGTTTGAGGGATTATATGGAGTTAGGACTCGGTATGGAGATAGATAGCATAGATGGGAAATTGGCTGTTCCTGCGGTGAGTAATTACGATGGGAATGTGGTTTATGTCAACAAAGACCAGATCTCCAATGTCATAGAGGTCACGTACCAGCCTGTACAGTTTGTTAAGTGTTTGGAGACAGTCAGTTTACAAAACAAGCAAAATTTGGAGAATTTGGTATTCGTCAATCTTGGACCAGGTAAAGTGACTTACAACCTGATCAAGAAATTCCTGAGTGATCTTCCACTACGAAACTTGCAACTGCCCTTTAAAAATGTTGAAGTTTTATCTTTAGATACAGAAGAAGATATGGATAAGGTTGGAGAACTATATAGCTGAAATATGTAGTCATATATTCAATTTGTACAGTATGTAAACTAAAAGAAAGATTATAAACGATTTAGTTACTAATAGGAATGAAATTACCCACGATACAACTTGGAATATTATACTTGTCTCTTCTAATAGTGAAACTGAAACAGCAGTTTTTCTTCCTTCTACCGTCTTTTGTTCTTAAGTTACAACTACTCAGCACAGCTTTCTGTGTCTTGTCAAATGCGATGGACCCGTATTTCTCCCAGAAATTAACACTACTCTCCTCAGTCATAAGTTCATAAATCGTCAATTTACCATTCTTCAAATCATCAATGGAGACTTCCACAAGAGAGGCAAATTCTTTATTACCACGATAAATCTCACCTGTTCTACGCCAAAGACACGCAGGGATAGCCATGGAGGTGAAAACTCTGTCGTAGTCCAACAACATTCTTTCAAAATTCTCTTCTACAAGAATCATATCAATGTCTTTCAATGTCTTTGCAATGGCTCTAAAACCAGGACGGAAGATACCTAATGGTTTCAAAATACGTTTTCTTGAAGTACTGTTCATGTGATTGTCCATATAAGTTTGTAATCTTTGATACCCCTTTGCGTAATTATAAGGTTTTAACAGACCTGCTTCTAACTTCGCATTGATAACTTGTTTCAATCTCTCCTCGGGTGAAATCTCAGTGGTTGGATCAGCAGCAGTAAGGAAGAACTTGTCCCTTGCAGAATCAGATATTACTGGTGTAGCAGATTGTCCTGAGCCCGTGTTCGAGTTATTTGCATTTGTTCCTTGGAAATGCACTGATTGATGACGTGGTGGTAATTGTTGCTGTTGCTGTTGTTGTAATTGTTGCTGAAGTTGATTATTGAGATCCGGGGTTGGTTGGTATGCGGTATTATTATACATTTGGTGTTGTTGATCTCTGTTCATAAACTTGTTATTGTTCTGCAAGGCAAATTGTTCAAGATTAGTAGTTGAAGGTTTTGCGCCCATTGGAGATCCAGACCGTTGTGATTGTTGTTGCTGGGGTTGCTGAGAGTATTGGTTCTGCTGTGGATTTTGTTGCTGAGGAGTATCACTAAGCATATTAGCATTGAAGAACATGCTATTGTTATTTGAGTTCAAATTACTTCCAGTTGAGTTATAATGAGCCAAATTCGACGACGAGTTATTGAATGAAGATCCAACTAAACCGTTACTAGCTTCAAGTTTCTGTAAGATTGGATCATTTGTCAAATTGATAGAGTTTATCATATCTGTATCGTCAATCATTGATAAAAATTCAGTCAATGAGTTAAATTCCGAACCTGCATGCTCAGAATAGAAGAATGGTTGTTGGATAGGTAGGATGGACTGATTTTGTTGTTGGTTCTGCTGCTGGAACTGTTGTTGTTGGGAATATGGTTGTTGTTGTTGCTGTTGATTTTGCATCTGTTGTTGCATTTGGTTGGTGTCATACCCTCTAAAAGGTTCTGATTGTTGTTGCTGTTTAGAATTGGAATACAAACCTAATCCACTACCACTGCCACCAGTGGGATGGATTCTTGAATTCTTGTTTGTATTATTCTCTGAATTCAGCATGTTTTGAGTCATTGTGCTGTTTGGAGGATACATTCCACCTGGATTAGTCATGACATTTGGAGAAGAGACACTGTAAACAGGTGAAGAAGAGGATGGTGCAGTAGTCAGTATATCATTTTGTTGTTGCTGTTGTTGCGAGTCTAAACCTAGGACACCTTGAGGTTGTTGATCTTTAGTGATTCTAGACATGACTTTGGGCTTATCTGCTTCAGTTGTCGATTTGGCAGTGGTAGCAGTCGCACCATTAGTTGGATTCTTCCTTTTTCTTCCCTTAGTAGTATGTGGTTCATCATGACATAGTTCACCTATACCCCTCTTAATACATCTTTGACAAGGTCTTCCTTCATCACAAATCATATGAGATCTTCTACAGTAAACACAAGCCATTCCAACTTTTCTCTTTTTCTGTTTTGTATTGTCGTTAGATGGAGATTTTTGAGTCGTCGTATTATTTTCCTGGGTAGAATTGTCATTATTCATGTTTTCCGATACACTAGTATTGGCAGTAATAATTGTATCACTGGTAGGATCGCTACTAGTTTGTGATTCACTTTTTGGAGTATTCGTCATGGTTAACACTTGATTGATATTAAGGTTTGTATATGGCACACGTTCGATGGATTATGTCGCTGTTCAAACTGACAAGTTGAAAAAAATGAAAAATTAATTGAGTAGCAGGTACAACTGATGTGATCAAGATCAACTGGTTCTTGATTTTTAGAGTGCACCAATGTTAATCGTAGTATGTACCAACTTAATCACAAACCATCAACTACAAAACACCTTCGAAGAATACTTAAGAATCAAAAGGGGACTCTATTTTTCTTCTACTTCCCCCATATGGTTTAAGGTGTTACACTGTTTTTCATTTTCTCTCTTTAAAATCAATTTGTGTGGGGAAATTTACAGTTGAAATTCTCCAATTTTCTCCGGGGTTACTCGAAGTGTCTATTTAGTTTATTATATGATAAATCATATTTACTTGTTGTAATTGATATCCTATATTTTGAGTGGATTAGTTATATATGAATAGAATTAAACATAGTTTAAGTAATTTAGTAGTCAATCATGCCTTTTTGTGAGAGTAGCTCAGAGTAAGGAATTGTAGTGAAATGGTACACAGTAATCCCGGAGAAACTACATCCACAGCGGAAGTAGCTAGAAAGTTACCTACAGTAGAAGAAGAGAATGAATACAATGGAGATACTACAGTTGAAGATGAACCTAGCTCAGATCACTCACAGAGACAGGCAAAGTGCATTACAGTCGACGAAGTAAAGCTAGACGCTGATGAAGTAAAGCAATTCTCGGGACTTACAAGTAGTGATAAAAGAAGAATTCAAGAGTTGATGACAGTACCAAAGAGACGAGTGACTTCAGTATATGAATTAGACAGTTTCGAGACAGATACTTCGAGTAGCGAGGAAGATGAAGAGGAAGAGGAAGATGAAGACTTACAAAATAGATCGACTTCAATGGTAAACAACCGACGAGTCGATGATTTCTCAAACAAGAAAAACGAGAATTTGAAAGTCGGTAAAACTGCGATTGATAAGGATAAGTCTGATTCATACGAGTTACAAGACTTACAGAGACCAAGAAAGAGAACAAGATCATCTTCGGAGTTGGTGTCAAAAGATGACAATTGTAGAGGTGAATCCAGTAAGAGAAAACCCGATGAAGATATTGATAAGCAGAAGAGAAATACTGGTAAAGCCTACAGAAAACGAAGAAAAATCAAGACAATTGACACAGAAGAACCCCATAACTCCACATCTAGCCTACTTCTCAAGTCATTTGTAAGTGGTATATCAGCTTCTATCATCTCAAAAGCTGTTAATAAATTCGTTAACAACTAGCAGTTAAGTAGTATAGTTAAGTAAGTAAATTGAGAAACAGCGGAAATATAATCCATACGGCAGTGCACAAAATTCTTGGCTTTTCTTACATTGCTCTCCCTTGATACCCTTTTTATTGTGTTATTGTACCCTTATCATAGTCTATGTACTTGTAATATCAGAGTGAGTATCACTGCTTGAGATATACTGGTATATATATTTAAAACCTAAACCATACAGAGAATATACAACTTATCACAAGTAACTACCCCTTAATCGAGTAATCAGCGGAGATTCTCACTAATTACGCCGTAACAGGAAACAGAAATTCCCCCTATTGTAAAAATCTCGCAATTTTCTACAAACGGTTGAATGTCCGATGTTCTTTAATTTGATTTTTTATCTTAGTATATTGACACTAGAGTTATTGAAGATCAAGTAACTCATGTAAGAGTAGCATATACCGTACACCATTATACACCCCAAATCATAACACCCAACAAACAAACAATAAACGGCTGTAGATAAAAGCATAAAATCTTTCGGTCGAGAATTCCTCAATTGAGGAATCTTAGTGTAAATTCACGAAAATTTTTATTGTGCGGTGCGAGAGATAATAGAATTATTTAGATAGTCATGGTACATTAGAGAGAGATTGGTATATATTATTCATTATAACTCTTGATAATATACTACATTTTTATATAACCTTGAGGGATTTTATTACTATAGTGTCATCTCTATGGTATTTTATCACTTTGCTATGTGCAATTAACTCTTAATATCTTTTATACCCTAATAATTTACAAAGTAAAGTTACTTAATTTTCATTCCATATACATATCATAGCATAGACATAGACATAGCATAGTTCACTACACCATGAGTGAGAAAAAAGAAAGTTCTAGAATAGACACAAAGGACAAAAGAGCCAGTAGTAGCTCTGAGTCACATACGACAAATACTACAGATCTCGAAAGGTACTACGATGACCCAAGAATCAAACCGCAAAAGAGACTTTTCAGTTTCTTAGTTAATAAAAGAGGTGGTAATAACGTACCCCCTATACCTACAGATGACGAGAGAATCAGTTATCCATATCACAAAGTCAATATTTTTAGTTTCATATTCTTTTTATGGTGTTTACCACTGTTGAAAATTGGGTATCAGAGAACACTTGATCCTCAGGACTTATTCAAAGTCGATGGTGATATGAGTTGCGAGTACTTATCCGAGCATTTCAACAAGATATTGAACAAGAGAATGCAGAAGGATATTGTCAAGTATATGAAGAAACACAATATTGAAGACACACCAGAGAATAGAGAATATGTTAAATCATTAGGTGATAAAGTTGAATATTCAAATTTCTTAATGCCTATCGTACTACTTGAAACTTTCAAGGGGGAGATGATATTCTCATTATGTACAAAATTAGCAGGAGATTTAGCAACTTCATTAAATCCATTGCTTATCAGAGCTTTAATCAATTTTATTCATAAAAAGGGTAGAGGTGAAAATCCACCATTGAGTCATGGTATCGGATACGCAATTGGTTGTGGTTTATTGATTATCTTCGCTGGTGGAAGTTACTGTCACTTCTTCCATAACTCTGCCATGATTGGTGCTAAAGCCAGAGGTATGTTATCCAAGGTATTACTAGACAAGTCTTTCAGACTGAGTAATAAATCAAAGCATGATCATCCACAAGGTTCAGTTACCGCGATGATCGGTGGTGACTTATCACGTATTGATTTAGCCTATGGTTATATTCTTTTCATTCCAATGTTACCTGTCTCCGTAGGGATTGCCATTGTTTTGCTGGTTATTAACATTGGTCCCGTGTCATTATCAGGTATTGCCGTGTTTATAATCGCTGCTTTCTTAGTCGCTTACTCAACGAGACCTTTGGTTAAACTTAGAAGAAAAGTCGATGTCTTCACTGATTCAAGAGTCAAATACGTCAAGGAAGTCTTGAACAATATGAAGATTATCAAATACTACTGCTGGGAAACTCCATATGGTGCATTGATTTCGAAATTGCGTACTTCTGAATTAAACGTTATGTTAAAGATTCAGTTCTTGAGAAATATCGTGACTGCCATGGCTATCTCCTCACCAACTGTTTCCTCAATGGTGGCCTTTTTATCAATGTACGGTGTTGAAGGTATGAAGAGTCCAGCAAGTGTTTTCTCCTCATTGACTCTGTTCAATATCTTGTCTGTGCAAATGACAATGTTCCCCTTAGCATTCAGTTCTACCTCAGATGGGTATGTCGCATGTAAGAGAATTCAAAGTTTCTTACTAGCAGATGAAGAAGTGCCTGATGAGGAATACTACAGACTTGAAGAAAAAAGCGATGAGAATGGTAATTCCCTTGTGGTTGAAAATGGTGATTTCCAATGGGTTTCATACGATGAAGACGGTAATGAAGTTGCTATGATCGAGAAGGAGAAAATGGAAGAGTCTAAGACTTTCAAAGGATTGTACAATATCAATTTGAATATTAAGAAGGGTGAATTTGTAGTGATCACTGGTGTTATCGGTAGTGGTAAATCCTCATTATTAGCTGCTTTGAACGGTCAAATGCAAAGAACAAATGGTTGTGTTAAGGCATATGGGTCATTACTGCTATGTTCAGCACCATGGATTCAAAACGCGACAGTCAAGGATAATATCATCTTTGGATCAGAATACAACGAAGAGAGATACGAGACGGTGATTGATGCTTGTTCATTAGACACAGATATGTCTTTGTTACCTGCTGGTGATCAGACTGAGATTGGTGAACGTGGTATTAATTTAAGTGGTGGTCAAAGGGCCAGAATCAACTTAGCTAGAGCTGTGTATGCGGGAACAGATATTATTTTATTGGATGATGTGTTGAGTGCTGTAGATGCTAAAGTCGGTAAACATATCATGGAGAATTGTTTCATGGGGTTGTTAAAGGAAAAGACTAGAGTGCTAGCCACACATCAATTGTCATTGGTTAAGTCTGCTGATAGAATTATTTTCTTGAATGGTGATGGGTCAATTGATGTTGGTACACGTGAAGAGTTAAGTAAGAATAATCCAGGTTTTAGTAACTTAATGGGATTCCAACAGGAAATGGACTTGCCTGAGAAAGAGGAAGAAGAAGACAACAACAGTAGTCTTGATGACTCGGAAGAGGATAAAGATGATCAAGAAGAATTGGTTGGTGAGACAAAGAAATCCATGAGAAAGCAACAACCATTGGAATACTTCCCTTCATCAAGTGATCCTAAAACCGATAGAGAAATCTACGAGGAGGAAGTCCAATTGATAAGAAAACATACTACTACAACACAAATGGATTACGATACAGATGTGAGAAGTAATAAGACAGATACTATGATTGTTAAAGGTGGTGGAGAGACCATATTGACTAGTGCTGCTGCAGCAGAAGCTAAAGCCCTAGGTAAATTAATCCAAGCTGAAAAACGTGGTGTCAATGGTGTCTCTGCTGAAGTGTACAAAGCGTATATCAGAGCAGGTACGAAGAGATTAGGACTTGGTGTTATACCTTTACTGGTTATATGTATGGCTTTAACTGCGTTCTCATTCTTATTCTCAGGTGTTTGGTTAAGTTTTTGGTCAAGTGAGAAATTTCAAGGTAAGTCTAGTGGATTTTACATTGGTTTTTACATCTTATTCATATTTTGTTTTGTCTTTTTCGCAACTTTAGAATTTTGTCTTATTGTCTATTTGACAAACAATGCTTCACGTAGATTAAACATCAAAGCTTTGATGAAGATCTTGCATGCCCCAATGTCATTCATGGATACTACACCAATGGGACGTATCTTGAATAGATTCACTAAGGATACAGATGTGTTAGATAATGAAATCGGTGAACAAATCAGATTGTTCTTGTACAGTATGGGTAACATCACCGGTATTTACATCCTCGCGATTATATACATGCCATATTTCGCCATCACATTACCTTTCATAGTTTTGGCATCCACGGCATTGTTTAGTTTTTATGAGGCTAGTTCTATAGAAGTGAAGAGAATTGAAGGTACTGAAAGATCACTAGTGTATGGTAATTTCAACGAGGTGTTACAAGGTCTAGAGACGATTAAAATGTATGGTGTAGTTGAAAGTTTTATCCAGAAAAACATGAAGTTAATCGATAGGATGAACGAGTCTTATTTTTTGACGAATTCATTACAGCGTTGGTTAGCGTTTGCTATGCATTGGGTTGCTGGTAGTATTAACATTATCATCACTGTATTATGTGCTACTCAAGTGTTCAAGATTAATTCCGCATCCACTGGTCTTGTTGTCTCATACACAACACAAATCGCCATGATGTTAATCGGTACGTTGAAAGCATTGACACAGTTAGAAAATTGTCTTAGTTCCGTTGAGAGAGTTTGTGAGTATGCATTGGAATTACCTCAGGAAGCACCATACGAATCTAATCAAGGTGAGGGTAAAGTATCACCACCAGACTCAGAATGGCCAAGAGAAGGAGGTATTAAATTCAACCATGTTTATATGTCATACAGACCAGGTTTACCACCTGTATTGCATGATATTACAATGAATATTAAACCCAAGGAGAAAATCGGTATTTGTGGTCGTACCGGAGCAGGTAAATCTAGTATCATGACTGCGTTGTATAGATTAAGTGAGATTAGTTATGGTTCTATTGAGATTGATGGTGTTGATATCTTCCAACTAGGTTTAAAAGATCTTAGATCGAAATTGTCTATTATTCCACAAGACCCAATTTTATTCCGTGGTACAATTAGATTAAACCTCGATCCATTTGGTTTGGTCGATGATGATAAACTGTATGATGCTCTGAGAAGAAGTGGTATTATCGATAGTGATGAGATGTTGGAGAAGGTCAAGAAGCAGAAGATTACTGATGGTGTTGGAGAAGGAGAAGAGGAAGTGCATAAATTCCATCTTGATCAATTAGTTGAAGACGATGGTGTTAATTTCTCACTTGGTGAGAGACAATTATTGTCATTGGCAAGAGCCATGGTGCGTAATTCCAATATATTGATTCTTGACGAAGCTACATCATCAGTTGATTATGAGACAGATGCTAAGATTCAAGAAACTATTCAAAGAGAATTTAAACACTGTACTATTTTATGTATTGCTCATAGATTGAAGACTATCTTGGAATATGACAGAATTTTGGTTCTTGATAAAGGTTGTATCGCAGAGTTTGATACTCCAATTAATTTATACAACTTAGACAAACAAGATCCAATTTTCAGAGGAATGTGTGATAGATCAGGTATTACTGAATCTGATTTCATACAACAAAAAGAAGAAAACTAACTTTATATCTTTGTGTATATACATAAATAAATAAATAAATAACATGAGAGAGTATATATATATATACTCTATAAATATATAATACAAGGGAAATATAATTTTTTTTTTAACTTAAAAAAATCTCTAAATCATTAAAAATCTTTTACATCTTTCATAAACGTAAAAAGAACATGCAAACATAGGAACAACTTTAATAAAACCAATACCTAAACCAATATAAAAACCTTTAAACCCACGTTCAGAGTAAATAATAGCCGTTGTATACGCAATTGAAAAAAATTGTCCACCTCTATTAGCAACACCACCAACTTGCATTCTTCTACGAATAACTTCAAATGGATATGCTGCAGCTTGTGCTAACATACCTGCTCCACCACCTGCAAGTAATTGTGCCCATGTATTCAATGGTTTCCTCTTATCAAAAGAAGATTCTGATTTTGTCTTTATCATAGTTGATGATGTAGTTGGTAAAACATCATCAGTCTCGGGTATATAATCTTTCACCGTATATTTACTCAAATATTTTGATCTGAAGAAATCATGCAATAGATCATGAGTATAGAAAGAGACACCAGCATAAGGAACCATACCTATAATAGTCGGTACAAAACCTCTATAAAAATTTGAAAATGCTTGTAAAATTTGTACATTTGAACCAAAAGTTTTATATATTATTCTTGTTAAGAGTGGTTCATTTTGTAATTGGAAACCAGTATTATAACTAAACCTTGGTTGTTCATTATAAATTGTCTTTATAATATGAATTAATCTACCTTTTATAGGTGGTGTTATATGTTTTGAATTATGAGAATGATTATGAGTTTCAAATGCTAATCTTACACGGATTAAATCTAAAGGATAAGTGAAAAAAACACTTAATACACCGGCTAATGAACCGGTTAATAATCTTCTTCCAGCGGTTTCATATTCATCTCTAGGTATTAATATAGTACGAAGTTGTTCATAACATACAAATTTTATAGCGGCGTAGGGGAAGATTCTTAGTAATGTAGCCGAATGACCTTGGTATAATCCACTTAAACCATCTTGTGTATAAATGAGGTTTATAGCTTTAAACAAACCTTTAAATGAACCCGAGAGATGTTTGAATTGTGGATTTGAAGTTTGAAATAAGATTTTAACTCTATCTAGAGGAGCAATTAACGTTTTAGCACATGAACCGGCAACACCTCCGGCAATTCCTGATCTTATAACGTATTCCAATGATTGTTTATCAATTGATTTATCATTCATATTATTCTTTATAATTGTTTTATCCTTATGGTTTAAATTTGATAAAGACGGTATTATAACATTTTTAGAATTTGAATTTGAATTTGACATGTTTTGGTTGGTTGGTTGATTGAAAAATTTGAAAAATTTGAGGGTGTGTTGTGTGTATGCTGGTGATGATAATGATAATGATATGCTATGATGCTATGATGATAATGTAAAAGGGAATATATAGACTGGTTGATATAGTCTAAAATGATAGTCCAGTAGTAGTATAACACCACTGAAATAGTGTCTATATAAGATAATAATTGTATGAAAAAGACAAAGTAATACAGTACATACAGTAGTGAATTTCTCCATAACAAGTCTTATCTCATCACACAAAGTCATTCATTTTGAATTTTTTCCGCTTTAAAAATTTTATTTTACTTTTTTCTGGCTGATTAAGTGGAATCCGATTATGGTAAAATTTGGGTGTGGGGTGGGGTGTTTTGTAGTTTGAAATACTTTGAAATAAAATACGTTTTTGTTACATTGTGAATTGTTGTTGTTGGGTTGGTGGATTGTTGATTGTGTAATATTGATTAGATAATCAATGACTTATATACTTTTTATCTTAAATTGATTAGATAATCAAAAGTCTCTGATGTATCCATCCCCAATGAATACAACTGATTATATAATACAAATAAAATGAAATGAAATGTATGTTGATTACATAATAACCCTCCCACCCCTATTACTATAAATAGCTAAGTTAAAAGCAGGGCATCAGCCATTCTCATCTTTATATAGACACTACTCTCTCACTTTCTCTCTCTTTCTATATAATTTGACAATGGGGAAAATTGACAAGTATGTAAACTATAGTGGGTAAGCCCATTTATCAAAGGGGTACCTTTATACTAATTTGATGTTGATTTCAACTATATTATTATTGCTTGTTTGTCTTATTATCCATTAATAACGCGTCATATACCTATTTATTACATTTACTCTTCACATTGGTCTCTTTTAGCATATAATTTCTCATACTTCACACTCCATATTATATCTCATTATCATTATCATTCTCATATATTTATAACAACTTTTCAAAAAAATTTCATCTCACTAATAATAATATATACACAATAATGGACTATAATAAGATTTACGATGGTAAATCTTTACAACAGAGATGGTTAGATGGTTCAAATTTAAAATTAGTTAAAGCAAAGGGTAAATATATTATATTATCAGTGGTACTGATATACTTTATACTGCCTAATTTCTTTAAATTATTCTCAAATCATAGCAGCATAGATCAGAGTAGTATAATTTTAAAAGATCATGAACCATACATAAATTATAAAACATTTGCACAAGATACATATCTTAAATTAAACAAATTACCCAAAAATGCATCATTAAGAGAAAAATTAACTTATCATTTCCCATATGAACCTGAAAAACCAATATCAAATGCTATTTGGCAAACTTGGAAAATAGGTATAGATGATCCTAAATTCCCAACTAATTTCAAATCATATTCCAAGACTTGGGATTTAGTTAATGAAGGTTTAAACTATAATCATTTCATAATACCTGATTCAATAATATTAGATTTTTTAAAAAGTTTATTCGAAAATACAGTACCTGAAATTATAGAAGCTTATAACTTACTACCTAAAAACATCCTAAAAGCTGATTTTTTCAGATATTTAATCATATATGCCAAAGGTGGTATATATTCCGATATGGATACTACTTGTTTGAAACCAATTGATAAATGGCCTTTATTTAATAAGGATTTCGTTACTCCAATTGAAAAAGATGAAGATGAAGATGAAGATGAAGATGAAGATGAAGATACCACCGAGATTAAAGATGACGCCAAGGAAAAGGAAAAACTTATACGTACATTAGAGAAAAACATTCGTCAATTCGAAAATATTGAACCAAATCCTACCTTAAGAACAACTCCAATTGGTTTATCAATTGGTATTGAAGCTGATCCAGATAGACCAGATTGGTCAGATTGGTACGCTAGACGTATACAATTTTGTCAATGGACAATCCAAGGTAAGAAAGGTCATCCTATGATTAGAGAATTGATCATTAGAATTATACAACAAACTTTCCGTAAGAGAGATATAGGGAAATTGAAATCTGTAGAGGGGAAAGATGAAGGAGGTGATATTATGCAATGGACAGGACCAGGTATTTTCACAGATACGTTGTTTGATTACTTGAATAATATCCTGAGTAACGGTGAGCAAAAGGATGGGTTTGGAGTTGGGTCTCAGTACTGGTTAGACAACAAAAAGTATAACGATGAGAAGATTAAGACAAATGAAAAAGGTATTGAAGATCATTATAATAAACAACTGATCAATTGGTCATTCTTCACTAATTTGAAAGAACCTAAGCTCATAGATGATATCCTTATCTTACCTATAACTTCATTCTCACCTGGTGTTGGACAAATGGGCTCAAAATCCGAAAGTGATAAGATGGCTTTCGTTAAGCATATGTTTGAAGGTTCTTGGAAACCCGATAATGAACGTCATATAGGTGGTGTAAATAGTTGAACTACATACCATAAAACTATTTAAATAAATAAATTTAAAACAGCAGCCGGTAAGCCGATCCCACGAGGTCTAGTGTTTTTGCACTGCCTTAGTAAATAAAATATTTTTCTCAGCGAAAGAAAGAAAAAAAAGAATAATGGGGTATTTAAAGTATTCTACATTGCAGCCTCTTATATTTTACCTTACCTACTTTTGTCTTGCGTATCCTTGTATATTTATACCGTTTTTTCAAACTTAGCATGGCCAAGGAAATGAGTTCAGAGAATGCGCCATTGAGAAATAATCATCAACAACAAAATAATCAATATTATATACAAGATGATAATGATGAATATTACTCAGATGAGTACTCTGAAACAACAACAACAAAGAATAAGAAATTGAAAACTTATCTCATATATTCTGTATCGGCTATTATCACTTTACCTCTGATGTATCTGTTTTTCATCGTGTTGCCTAATTTAGCCCCTGAAGGTGTTGATTTACCTGTGCTGGTGAAAGTTAGTGATTCAGGTAGTTATCTTCATCCCATAGTAGATGCCAATGCCAATTCCAATTCCAAAGTCTTAGAAATTGAAAACGAGGATGAAATGAATGAGTTTGACGAAGAGGGATATAACGTAGAATACACATTCGAAGATGATTCTCCATATGATAAAATACCAAATTTTAAGAAATACCAGCTCGTAAAACCAGATTCAAAAGCATTTAAAGATCATTTCAATACTAAAAAAATTGATAAATACGAAAAGAAGAAAAGATACATATTAATAGGAGATATTCATGGTTCTTTAAAACAATTGACTAAGTTACTTTCAAAAGTGAATTACGATGGTGGGAAATATGATCATGTTATCATGCTAGGTGATTTTATAGATAAAGGTTCTGATTCAATTGGTGTTATAGATTATGCTATTAAGAATAATCTCGATTGTGTCTTAGGTAATCATGAATTGGAAATACTTAAAAGATACGCACAATTTCATGCCTTACCTCATTTGACTTTTGATCATGATAATAACAATGATGATGATGATGATTTCGTTAGTGTAAATGAGGCCTACGATTTGGATGAGATGATGAGAATCGCTAAGAGATTACAACCACAGCATATAGCATATTTAACAGAGCAATGCACGTTGATGAAAGACATAGGACCAGTACCACATTTCATCAACAGAAGACAGACAAAGCAATCATTGAATGGTAAACCAGTGAATGGTATTGCTGTACATGGTGGATTAGTCTGGTCTATACCTGATTTACACGATCAGGATCCTGAAGTCGTGACTACTATAAGATCATTATTAGGTCCTGATTTCACAGTGCCTACTGATGATAGACACGTTAAAAATGCTGAATCATGGACTAAACACTGGACTATACATCAGAGGGAATTATTAACCAATGTCACAAACATAGATAGTCATAATTCAAATCACACTAATGATTATTTAGTAGAGACACTAGGAACGAAAGTTTATTACGGACATGACGCAGGACGTGGATTAACATATAAGGAATTCACAACGGGTTTAGATACAGGTTGCGTATATGGTGGACAATTAAGTGCTGAAATTTTATGGTCTGAACTCGTTCATGTGAAATTAAAGAAATCTAAAAAATCTAAAATAGAGAAAATAGATAAGATCATTTACAAACGTGCTTTGGCGCAAGTTAATTGTTAATTCCCAGTACATACATACATAGTTTAACATTAATATAAACAGTAATTTGAATTATAAGAAAATTATACAACGGTAAAATACAAAATCGAACAAGAAAAAAAATAGGTAGAATAAAAAAAAATAAAGCGTAAAGATAGGAGGTAAGTTTAATTAGATTGTTTGTGGTAATTTGCAGCTGCAGCAAGTGCTTCTTCTACAATATTACTGTTCTTTTTCTCTTCCCCCTTCATAGAATCCATCGTGTATGAATCGTTAAGAACTTTGTTTGCCTCTTCTTCAATCTCAAAGATATTACTAATAGCTTGCTCGGATTTGTTATTGGTTTCTGCTCCCTCACCTGATTCTGTAGTTGCTGGTTCAGCTTTAGTAGTGTCTTTATCGCCTTCAGTTTCTGCTTTTTCTTTGTCAGCTTCCTTACCTTTCTTAGGTTTCTTACCTTCTTTTTCTCTTCTCTCTACAGAGATACTAGCCAATGTATCCAAAATACCTGGATTCTCAGTATCGTCAGTCTTGGCTTTCTTAGCAGGAGGTTCATCTACATCTCTATCATCAGCATCATCGTTCTCTTCTTCCTTTGATGGTTCTTCACCATTGATTGGCTTCTTGTATGCTTCCGCAATACCATTTGAATCAGCTAAACGTTCCATCTCCTCTGGTGATCTCTTGACTTTATTAGTTCTTGAACTTAAGTTCTTCATTGGCTCTGGGGTAATACCTTGGTTGAAACAATTTTCATAGTAATCAATATAATTCTTCAAACCGTAATTCGAACCGAATTTTCTATATCTATCTCTAAAAGACATTGGAGAATGACGTGGGAAAAGTTCTGTTAATTGAGTGAAAATATACTCTGGAATAAATTGAATCTTCTTTCTCTTACGAATTGTCTCCTTGAGCTCAGGATCCATTCTGAAATTGTAAACAGCTTTACACATCTCGTAATCTTCTAAAGCTGTGAATTGTGATTTTAATAACTCAGGCATTTCGTATATCTTAATTGGTTCACCTGTCTCTGGATCTAATTTCAATTTATTTGTCTTTGAATCAACATCGTAAACGTATTTCAAATGTGGTTGTAAGATTTTACGATATCTAAAACGAATTGAGTTTCCTGTATGTGTGTTTAGTAATGGTAATTGTGCAATCTTGCTGAAGAAACTATGAGTACCACGTTGATGTGGATTACGTCTGATTAACTCTAAGATAACTGCATCTTCTTGCTTACTGAATCTATGAGAAAGTCTCTTACCTTTCTTTTCACTTGAAGCATCACCTGCCTCTGCATTTTCTGGAGCTGTCGCTTGTTCTTGCTGTTGTTGTTGTTGTTGTTGCTCAAATTCATTGGCAGGGTATTCTGAGCCGGAATTTGGAGGTGGGAGAGCTGGCGTAGATACTCTACCAGAAGGTACCACTGGGAGATCTAAGATTGAGTCTAAATCAATGTTCAATTCTTTACTCAACTCTTCTAATGACTTAACAGGAGTATCCAAAGTCTCAGAGGATTCCCCCGTTGCAGAACTACTGTTTTTATCTTTCTTCTTTCTTGTTGCAGTCTTCTTAGTAGTCTTTGTAGAAGCAGGAACTTCATCCTCTGGACCATTAGTAGCTAACTTAGCTAACATAACCACCTTATCTTCTAATCCAGCATCAATGGTCAAAGTATACTCATTGATATCAATCTTCTCATTTGATGTATTCTCATATAATTTATCAATAAACGCAAATGAAATGATAGTCTTCATTGAATACTCAGAAGGAACAAAAGTCACATCCTGAGCAATGTAGAAATAATCTTTACTTTCATCATCATCCTTCTCATTCTCCTCTAATACTTCACCACCTAATTTTTCAATCTTAGATATCAATTCTGAATTATCTGTATTTGAATTAGGATCAGAGAATATAACAACAGTCTTGTTCTTCAATGGAGCATATGTTGTCTCTTTCTTACCTCCTCCACTTGTCTTCTTATTCTTCAGAAACTTCATCATATCTAATCAATCTCTATTTTCAATCCTCTAAGATAAATCACTACACTTGAGAAATAAATTGTAAATCAATATACTAACTACTATATAAAAAGTAAACAAAAAAACGGGGGAAGTAAGGATGTTTACTTACCTTGTTAATTTCAATAAACAACTTTCTTGTGTTGAGTTGTTTTGTTTTTTTCCTTTGTTTTTTTCTGCTTCTTTTGCCATTTCACCAGATTTTCGCTTATTTGACCTGTCTTGGAATTGGCAGTCTGTTAAATTACTCGATTGGGTAATTACCCGATTTGGCCCATATGTTCTTTATTCTCGATTTATATATACTACTTATTTACCTAGTTTAACCACCTCCAGCTCCTTCTGGTCTTGGTTCTTCCCTTTGTATCACAATGTCTTTGGACAGAAGACTTCTTAACTCTTTACTCACTACTGTGATTGGTTTTGAAGGCTGACCTTCAGTTTGACCTTGGTTTTGTCCCAAAGAATGTAATCCCATACCGCTGTTCTTTCTATCGATCAACTCAACCATTTGTTTGAACTTCAAGAACAAAAGTTCAGCTCTGATAAGCAAGTCATTCAAGTCTAACGAACCACTCAAATCATTCATGTATCTCAACACTTGATCAAATGACTTGAGATTGTTGATCATTATCTTGGAGTTTTTCTCAAGAATTGCAAGACAGAAAAACAAGACAAATTGCGATGAGTGATACCTTGTCCATAATACTTCCCATAATGTCATGGTATCTTCAAATGAAAACTCTCTCTTGAACCAAACCAATAACATTCTGAAGAAGAAGAACAAATTGTCTGAATCACATTTCTCTAAATGTATGTATAGATCAGGAAGCATGAATTGTACCAACTCAGTCAAAGTTAACATCTGCTGTTTCATACCATCCTGTGATCTCAAAAAGTTTCTCTCCATGATTTCCATGAAGTTATTGAATAGCCAAAAACTCATCACGTTCTCCCTGTAAATATAGTAGATTGGCGACAATAAATCAGACATACCTTGAACATAACCTAAATTGACATTGTGTTCGTTATAGGTGATCAAAATCTCTCTCAAATTGATTAAATGTGGATTTTTAATAAATTCACTTTCTTCTTCATCCTCTTCTTCTGCTTCTTCATTATCAGTTGTTTCTGGTGTTTCTGGTTCAGCTTCATCTGAGGCTCTAGGAGTAGTTGCAGTTGTATCGGTATCACTTGTATCACCATCTCCACTATATATATCCAGTTCTCTATCTGTTCTATTGATATCTTTCTCGATTCTGAATTTTTGATCTTTCCAGAACTCGTCGTCTTGTTGATTACTCAAGCTATGTTGCCATTCTGCTCTCAATTGATAATAACTTTCTTTCAAAGTCTGGTATAGTTGTTCTCTCTCCTCTCTCGATGTATCCCATGGATAAACTTCTAGTAAGAATGGCCATGCTTGTAATCTAACTCCATCAGTGGCATTCAATCCACCATGAAAAACTCTATCTTTGACTTCTTGTACTGTAACTTGCAGTCTTCCAGAACTATCAAAAAATGATTCCCATTCTACAAGTGTAACAGGTTTCAGTCTTGTAGCTTTCGAAACTTCTAATGGAGTCAAACTTATAAAATTATCACCAAACTCAGTCTTGATCAATTCTTGATACTGGTCATTACCAATAATCATTTTCCTGGACTTTTCAGCTTCTTGTTGAACAGCCAAAGCCCATTTAGCTAAATAGATATTAGCACTATCAAACTCATCGCTTATTACGCGCACTTCTGGTTTTTGTAACAACTGTTTAATAGGTTGTGGTAAGCGTTCATTTTCAAGAACTTCATTCACTTTAGTCTTGGCGATGTTGGTTATCTTGGCTAATCCACCCAAGATTTTCCATTTTGTTGTAGTGATGAAGTTGTTGATAGATTCATTGGCTCCTGAAAGTATATCCGTGTCTTTTCCAGTATCGATATCTGGAATGAAATTGATCTTATCCTCTTTACTTGGATTGATCAACAGCATTCCTGTTTCTAATGGAGATTCTTCCACTACACAATAGTTCTTCAAACAACTTATGAATCTATCACCTCCCCAGTACAACAACCCTCCACCGCCAGAATTCACATGAGTTGGTGAGGAAGAGTCCTGTGAAGTACGAGATGGTGCAACAGCAGGTGAACTCTTAGGTTTTGGTAATCCAGTACCTAATTCATTCTCTGCAAAGGGGTCAAAGTCTTTACTCTTCAATTTCTGTTCTCTCTTTGTACCGGGACACTCATTATCATGAAAGAATAATACTGGTAATTTCTCTAGAGAATCCTTTGGATGTAAGACAATTGATCCATGCCATAAATTCGAAGCTTTTGGACGAGCCTGTACGCTGAATAAATTAGAAATCGTTATTCCAAAAGCATACGACATAGAAGAAGTCATCTGTGGTCTATTAATATATCTATCTATTTTAGGGAGATGTGTCTTGCTGAATTTCAAATTGTGCATATTGCTCTCATTGCCCTCACCATCAAGACCGTACAGGTCGAAATAATCCAGCTCTTTCCTATCCTGTTGACCAGACTCGCCAATTAAGTCAGACTCAGGAATGAAACATATGATTATATCATTATTGGAACAGTTTTTGAAAGGTTGTACAATGGCTAAGTATCCACCAATGTTATTTGCCTTTGATGCATTTAAATGTATGTATACTTTTGATTTCACGAATAGCAGCTTCGCTTTCCCTGGAGGGTACGAAGACATAGTTATGCAATTGGGTGTTGTAATTGAGATATATATGTTTAATTTCCTATACTGATCCAAAGGAAACAAAGAACTTAAGGATCTAATATCCCTTTTATACTTATAAAAGTGCAGTCATGCAGGCACTCAATAAGACAGGCCACGCGGATTTCCCCAACTTTTTTTTACTTTGCTAAAAAAAATTACAACACAGCCTCTATTTTAAAGCATAGTTTAATTTAGTTCAGATCGGAATTAGTGAAATCTATAGATACAATATATAAATAAGTAAGTTATTACATTACATTACTGGTTGTTTTTTAAGTACACTTTGTAAGATGGACCAACACCTTGTCTTGGAGTAGCACTTATTCTTCTTCTATTTCTATGCATTTTATCATCATGTGCTGAGTCATGTGGGAAGTAGTAGACTTGTATAGGAGGGAGGTAGTATGATGGATTTAGCGGGAAGTAGGTGTACCTTCTCTTGCTGCCTGAACTGCTGTTATTATTATTAGTCGTAGTAGTAGCAGGTTTGGATTCAGGATTAGTCAATGCAGATACAGGTGGTAATACAGCTTTAGCGTTGGTAACTTTATCATTTGGAAGCGGTAGTTTTGTTTCCTCTTTCTTGATGATAGGTGGTAGTTGTGTTTTTTCTTCTGTCTTGACTTGTGGAATCTTCTCCTTAGCTGGAACTGTTGGAGGCACTTCAGCCTGCTTATCCTTTTCTTTCGCATCTGTGACTTTAGCTGTGTTTGTAGCAGTGGCAGGAGCAGTGACTGTGGCATTGACTGTAGTTTTCAATGTAGTAGTATTAGAATTACTAAGTTTCTTAGCCTTGTAATTGGGTAATGCAGGTTTGGACATCCTACTCTTATCAACCACTTCAGTACCATTAACATAAACTTTTTCAGAAACAGCGCCTTTCAAAGTCTCTGGTGAGATCAAGATATCGTTTCTCTCTTTGTAAAAAGAAGGATTTCTTCCTCTCACGGTCAACCAATGAGATTTCAAGCAGCTTATGACTACTCTCTTATATTTGCTATCTTCATTCTCTTGAGCTTCTGCATCTTCTTCATCTTCTTCCTCCTCATTATCAGAGTCCTCAGATTTTCTCTTTCTACTATTCTTTTGCGCTTTATTCTTGGTCTTATCCTTCGACTTCCCTTTACCTTTAGCGGTCTTCTTATCAGATGGCTTATCTTCATCATCTTTCTCATCGTTGTCTTCGTATAGACATTCCAATTTAAACACAAAGAAGTAGAAGTCTTTCATGAGGGATTTACCGTTATTAGGCGTAGATTTTTTAAACTGTGTTCTCGTACCCTTGAAACTCTTTGATCCTTCAAAAGGTTCACTTTCTAATTGAACTTTCAACATCTCTGGAGTTTTCCTGGTACTAGCAGAAGAGTCTTCGTGTTTCGCCTTACCACCTTCGGCATCTTCCTCTTCATCTTCATCTTCTTCTGCATCAGCTGGTAAATCTCCATTACTCGATCTCTTGGTTTTCTTATCTGGAAAATACAGTAAGTCTACTTCATCACTTGAGAAATTCGTATACGCGGCAATAGAACCTTTGAACTTGACGATCTTATGCTTCTTGGCCTGTACGCTTGGTGAATTGATATTAAAATCCCCATTGTGATTCTCATCAAGAATCACAATGCTATCAGGAACACCACTGAAGCTTAATACAGAAGCGACTTGAGAGAAGTTTCTACGATAACACGTGAGTGGAAAATTGACAAAGTGATTATTAGTATTGGTGTTGGAAGAGTTAGACGCAGGTGAGTCGTAATTGCCACTCATATCTAGACTTCCCAACTCTTTTAAATCTTCATTGTTGATCAAGAACTTACCCTTCAAAGCACAGTGAATGTCAAACGGCACAGTTCTGTTGAATTTATCGAGAAGTATAATGTTTGGTAAAGGAGCGAATTGTATTCCTAGACTAGACTGCGACTGTGATCTTGTTGGTACACCACAGTGTCTTAGTTCCAGAAGTTTTAGCGCTTGGTCTATTATCGATATAGTGCCAGGGTACGATTCGTTAGATCTTTGTAAATGTGCGTGAAGTGGGGGTAATGAATGTTGTTGTAATTGCTGTTGTTGGGAATGTTGCATTGATCCTGGCATCGATCCACCTTGTACACCAGCAGGAGATGATGATTCATGAGAGACAGTAGACAGGATAGATCCCGCTGGAGAAGCAGCCATTCTGTTATCCATATAGAGACCCTGTTGGTTTTTATGAGGTTGTTGCAATTGCATCATTTGTTGCTGTTGTTGTTGTGCCAGAGTGTTCAGGGCTAATTTCGAGCCATAAGGTGTATTTCCTGCAGTATTACCTCCATCGAAATACTGCTGCATCATGGGCATTTGGTTTTGTGAATCGTATACGTTCATTGAGTTAGGCGATTTCGCTGAAAGATTGTAACCGGCAAGACCCACAGATCCAGGCATATTCATTCCCATGCTTGGTGATCTAGTATATAGTAAAGAAGTACTGGAAGGTGAGAATATACCGTTGCTGTTATTATTGCTATTTGCTCCTGCTTGTTGTGAAGGAGGTATTCTTCTAAATGGTAAATTGCTTGGTTGTATACTGTTGTTGTTTACTTGATCATACTGTGGAGTATTGGCCATTGGCGTTTCGAAATTTGCATTTATCAAATATGATGGAGTCAATGGGGAGTTCACAGCTCCTGGACCTGTTCCCAAGAAATCGTTTGGATGTACAGATGAGACTTGTCCCGTTTGGTTCTGTTGCGATGGAGTTCCTGCGCTTGAATAGTATCCACCAGCTGCTCCAGATTGAGTACGTATTTGAGACTGTGATGATCTTGCCGTGTCAATTGTATTAGCAGCTGAATCAGCGGATGCGCCCGCTCCTGCTGCTGAACTGGTACTGTTCTTCGTAGATGCATTGTTGTTGTTGTTGTTGTTATTCGCACCTCCTGGTGTAGAGCCCGACATTGAGTTCGCAGGAGATGAGCCCTGTTTAGCATTCATTGGAGATCCCATTTGGTTATTCGAAGTCGATGAATTACCGGAATTCATTCTATTTCTCATGTTATTTGAAATCACGTTGGCATTTGCGTTACCTGCTGCGGCAGGATTTGCAAGGTTCCCTTGATTCTGTAATTGATATATCTGCTGTTGAAGCTGTTGTAATTGCATTAATTGTAATTGAAATTGTTGCTGTAAGTCTAATCTGCCCCCTTGTACACCTCTTGAACCTGATGCTTCCATAGGTATAAGATTCGAGTAATGACCTGATCTCATCTTCATATTGAAATCCCATTGTTGTGGATTAAGCATTGCGTTCAGGTTGTTCCCGTTTCCCGCGTTGTTATTAGCATTGTGGTTATTGGGTAAGGTCATAGGACTGTTATTCATGTTGTTATTCGCATATGCAAGATTCAAGTTTTGATTAGTCATATTGGGTAAGTATGGATTAAAAGTCGGATTTGCGGCAAGATTATTCCCATACATTTCATCGGGTATTCCAGGATGGTTCGCTGCGTAATAAGAATCGTTCATACTGTTCATTGGCGGTGGAAATTGTTGCATATACTGCTGTTGTTGTTGTTGCAAGTACTGTTGTTGATGAACAGAAGGCACGGGCTGTTGATCAGACTGTTGTTGTTGATTATGCTGATGATGCAGTGATTGCTGAGCTTGTTGATGAGCTTGTTGTTGTGCCTGTTGATGCTGCTGTTCCATGTCTTGTTGTTGTTGTTCTGCTGGATACGAGCTCGACTCGTATGGAGATTCATTGTTATCACCACTACTCATCACCCCACCTGGAGGTGTCATAGTTTGGCCAAAGGATAAATCCGGTAGGAATAAATTGGCAAATTCTTCATCCATGGCTCTTGGTGTGTAGAAGAGTTATTATTTAATAGTTATAGCCTTGTCAATTGAGTGAAATTTCAAGAAATGATCGGTCGGTGAATTCTGTGTGTTAAGTAATCAGATTGATTTCAGAAGTAAAATAAATTGAATGTTAAAGTATTTGTGCTAATAACTAATGAGTGAACACATGAACCATATGTAATACAGGATGCAGTATAACTGGTTGAACAATGAGAGTCAGTATAGTATAGTAAGTAGTCTATAGGAATATTGCTATTATACTAATACAATATAGCTTATGCTCCTGCTGTATTCTCTAATTTATCCTTTATCCTTTTCTCTCTTCTCTTTTTCTCTTCTCCCCAAAAGGATTTTTTTTGTTTCTCGGTTTTCACTGTCATTTTGTGTGATGGGTTTGTTATGTTAGGTATTATATGGGGTTGGTTAGGAGTTGGATGAGTGTAGTTAGTGGGTTTGTAGTGGATATTGAAGTGGGTGATGATGAATAGGACCAGATACAAACTATTATATCTATATATTTTTTGAAAATTAAGTAGAAAACCCTTGATATAAAACTGTCCGTCATTTTAGAAATCCCGCGTAATCGGAAATATCAGAGATCTCGGTGACTTTCCGAATGAGTTGATTTTGAAGTTTATTCATGGCAAATAGGTAATTATAACATACTTTATGATCATGCATGATCAACTGGCTGAATATGGTAGAACAAGTACCAATGTTGAATTAATCAGTATATCCGAAACATTTTTCATACTTTAGTTCTCAATAATAATTTTACAAATTGTTTAAATCAAGAAATATACTGTCATACAAAATTATCTCATTACTTACCTTTATACTTACTATTTATTCACTGAGAACTTTTAGACTATATATATTGCATTTAAATACTCATCTCAACCATGATACATAAGTTTCATCACTCTGCAACTAACGACATACAACTAACAAGAGTGTTGCACCTTCTTTATAATACATCACGTGACCTACACACCAACTCCCACTGTCGTCACCATCACCGAAAGGGGTGAAAATTATTGATTGCACTTCCATTGCCTTATTCTGTTGGGTGAGACCAAATTGTTACAATGCAGGTAGATAGGGTAATAATAAATAGTTTTAATCTTTATATAAGATGATATGTAATGAGTGAGATGACTATGTAAAATGACGAGAGGAATGAAATGAAAATGATATCTAGTTTTGTAAGAGAGAAGTACTTGCAGCAATGGCAGCACCTAGAACAGAACTATTATCAATATGTATGAGTTCAATCTTAGGTAATTCGGTTCCATCATGGTATAAATCTAAGAAATTTTCAGTTATTTCACGATAACTTGTAAAATACTGTAATAATGAACCAACGTAACCTACTTTCAACGAGGTTGGTGTAGTGGTAGTCTTCTTGAATTTATGCTCTTCTGTTATCTTACAACATGCTAAAATAGAAGCACTTAACAGTAAAGCACCTCTTGTGATGACACTCTTGATACCATTACGAATCTTTTCATAATCAGATTCGTTGAATTCATCTTGTTTGAAAGTTTCTTTATAAATTTTTTCTAATTTTGCTTGATCTTTTTCTTCAAATAAGTTACATACGGATTCACCTGAAATACCATATGGTTTGTTTATTATTTGTAAGAGTTCGGTAGTATTTTTGGATGATTGGAAAAGCTCATTGTTTTCAAACAAGTCGAGAATGAACAATCTCAGTAATTCAGAGATGTATCTTCCAGAACACATGTATTCCATAGGTTGGAAAACTTCATAATCGTTGGACATATGAATCTTGGTATTGGCAAATTCAAGATAGTTTGGCTTGAATTGAAGATCTATACTTGTTGCATACTGACAGAAACATGAACCGAAGAAACTTAATTCGGCATTGACAACGTGTCCATCGTCTAATGGGAATGATGAGTTGGCTCCTGTACCTAGCACTATACCTAAATTAGTATCATGTAAGAATAAACCTGATAAAAACACCGAAACAGCATCATTGACAATTGCCTTGACTTCGATGTTTATATTGTTTGATTTCAATGAATCTTGGAATAAGACAGCTAAGTCTTTACCTCTGGTCTCATCTGTTAACGAATAACCTTTGGACACTGTTGTGATGAATGCGTTATTAATCTCAGTTTGGTCAATTGGGAAACTCCATGAGACTCCCACTGGTATTATATCTTTCTCTAAGTTGAAATAAGGCTCACCATCGGTAGAATCATTGATAACTTCCAATACTTTATCACTAATCCACTTGAAGAAATTCAAATCAATGGTCTTCAACTCATTGACAACTTCCCATTGTCTTGAAATTAAGATATTTGATTTTGAGTTACTTCCATTCAAGTCAATGACAACAACACGTAATGTAGACCCACCAAGATCTATAACTAAGAATCTACCATTTTCCTCACCAGTAGGAACAAGTACTTTTGTTGATAACATTGATCTGTTTGAATGTTTTTGATAAGCTTCGAGTAACTCTTCTTTGATACCTTTGGCAATCTCAGGGATCTTACTGACCGGTATGTTGTTTTCTAGTTGATCTATCAGTTTGTCATATGTAGTAGTAGTATGTATATATTTCATTGGAGTTGGTGCCACCTTGGTGGTGGTAGGACTTAAATCAGAATTGGGACTTGAAGAAGTGGAACAATTAACAGAAGAAGTCTCAGAAGAAGAAGATGAGCTTGAACTAGTAGCTGTTTTAGTGATAACTTCCTCGGCTTTGTCTTGGAAAATCGGTATCTCGGTAGCTGGTGTTGGTTTTGCTGTCAATGGAATCATAGTATGTAAAATGTAACTTTATATGCCTAATGATAAATAAATAAGATGAAGTAAGTAATATATAAACTGAATGAATAGAAGAGGAACACAAGATGTAATGAGTACAATGATAATATATATATATATATATATGTATATGTATTATTAGAAAACTCAATACAAAATATCACTATACGACATATAAAAGAAGAAAAGAGAAGATAAATAAATATATATATACAATTTTTACAAAAGAGCAGAATGGTAGTATTATAATAAAAAATTCAATTACAAGGCAAAGTAAAGTAGTATTGTATCATACACATATAAATTTGCTATCTATAGTGTAATATACTATGGGATACTTACAGTATACCCATTGTATTGTACTAAGGTAAATTTGACATATTGTGCAAAATTTCCTATACAAAAATTTTTCTTTAAATTCAAATTATACTACACTTGAGATAGGAGAAAAATGTAACATTTTGCTAAAATGTAACATTAATAACCACTGATAAGAATTTGTTACATTTTTTTTTGAGATTTTGGGATTTTCTCATTTTCTTATCAATAAATTCCTAATTGGGATGTCGAAGGTATGGTACTATTTTACTTACCGTGGTGAGTGATTGCTCTATTATGGTTGGTATATGCTACCATCGTATATTATACTTGGGTACCTTAATATTGACATGATTTATAAGAGAGGGTATATAGTAATATAGTAATGTATATAATAGAAGGAATGCCACAATCATAGTAACTGCACTTCGCTTAATTTATACGATCAAGCCACCATTTTGTATAAGGTTCTTTCAAGACTAAACACTACAACATTCAATGTCTGCCCTAGATAATCCCTTCTACACAATCACGGATTTGTCCTGTAATAATATGACAACCCAGTTACCCCACAGTACATCCCCAACTCCTCTTTTACTATACACAAATACAACACATAAACCCTACTTCCCAACATCCCTTATCTTCAATGTACAAGGATAAGAAAATTCAGGGTGTAATGATACCCTACTATTTATCTTCTCTGCTTTGTAGTACATTTAAATATCCATAGTAATCTACTACGAACACCCACACAATCGCACTTTTTCCCACACTGTGGAAGTTATGTAAGTATGCAACACACTTTTAATACCTATTATTTTCACCGCCTTGAATTGTTTATATGTTCTATGAAGCAGTAATAATGCTACCAATGCAACGATGCGGCGTTAGCCTTATAATATTACTTTATTGCAGTCACTTGACACCCTTTTTAATAATACGACCCTGAGCGAATAATCTAAAGTTTTATTCTATTATATATATATACAATTACATACATATATTACATGCTAAATTTCGACCTTTTTTGAACACCTCCTCTTCCTTTCACTACAATTGGTGTTGTATCAGTAGTTGGCTCAGATGATTGAGAACCTGATTTATAGAATGAAGATAACATTCCTGCACCGGTCTTGCTTCCCGATGTGGTGAATGGTATCTTACCTAGACCTGTTCCACTCCTAGTACTGTCATTTGAGCTTTGACGTGGTGCAAATTCTTGTGGTGTTTGCAACTTCAAGCCATTGGATTCATTGATCAAAGGAGTGGTGCTTGGTGATGGTAACTTAGGAGATAAAGCATCTTTGGAAGAGTTGTGATGCGTCATTCTTGGGAAATAGCCCATTTCATCCCTTGGTGAGTACGTGTTGTTATAATACCCGAGTCTCTCATTGATCAATGGAGGAGTTCCGTGATTGGCATTACCATATGGCGATACGTTGATATTCATACCGATCTTGTCAGTTGGACCTATGGCTTCATTACTTATCTTTCTTATGCCTGCACCTGGAGGACTATGGAAATTGTTCATTGGAATATTGATAGGTTTAGTTGTCTTCAACTTGACTATCTCTGATTCTTTGCTCTGTAACTCACTTTGTAACTCCTTCATATAGTTTTGTAAATTATCTAACTGCTTCTTGTAGTTCTCCGTGTACTTTATCACAGCTGCGTTAACGTTCTTGACATTTTCCTCTTTTAACCTTGCCAACTCTGAGGTCAACTCACTGATAGTCTTCTCATACCCTTGCTTTAAATGTGCAAATTCAGTCTTATGAGATGCATCCATACCGGCAACTTGGTCTTCCAGGAACTTGATCTTGAGCTCTTGTAAAGAAAGACTTTCCAGTCTTTCCTTCTGATCATGTTCTCTTTGTTTCAATGCCTCTCTGTCGCGACGTAATATATCATTTTTCAAATTGTCGTTCTCCTCGGTGAGTACTTTCACTTCATCTTTCAACTTAACCAACTCTTCTTTAGTAGGTTTGTTCTCTTCTTCTTTTTGACGTACTTCCAATTGCAATTCAGAGATTCTGTTCTCCAAAACGCTAATTGTCTCCTTGAGTTCGAAATTTGTTCTATTGATCTCCTTGACAAGGTTGTCATCAATCTTCACTTCTTTAGTGCTACCGCTCATATGCGCCATTTCTTTACGCAGAGCCTCTATCTCCTTCTTCAATACTTTGATTTTCTCCTCGTTATTTTCAAGCTTTCTGAACTCACTTTGTAGCTCACGAAAATCTTGCTGTAATAAGCTGTAATTCTTCAAAGTATTTATCTTAACATACTCCATGAAATCCAACTCATTGATCAAGATCATCAATTCTCTCTTATAGAAATCTAATGAAGATCCTAAAGTCTCTGTTTGCTGTCCTTGTTCTGAGGTTTTATTGTTTTGGTTACTACCCACTAAAGTACCCAAGGAATTAGTATCAACTTCACCATTCTTAGTCATGCCGGCACTCATACTAGTAGTCATCGGAGATCCATTACCATTTGAACCACTCAGATTCACACTGGGAAAAGGCTCAGATTCAGGGATGGATAAAGTACTAGACTGCACGGAATAACGTCTGTAAAAATCATCATTCTTGAAGAAAAGCTGCTTATGAGAATCAAGTAGTCCATCAATTAGTCTTGTGTTAACATTCACTGGATATACATTCGTGATTGAGTTGGCTCTTGTTGCGTTCAAGTTGAAGTTAAGACCTGTGCTTATGTTATTGGTATGAGTTGGTGATGTTTCAGTGGGCGCTAAAGGTGAGTTATTCGTTGATGAGGTATTATTACCAAAATTTGGATTCCTGAACGCTGGTTTTGATTGTGGGATCGATGATAACGAAGATGGTCTCGAGGAGAATTGTCCATTTTCGACAGTGGTAATACTTTGTGATCTAGATGAGTTGCCAAGTGAAAGTGGCTCTGTTCGTTGACTTGAACCTCCTATTCCCTTGATGATATTAGACGTATCGTAGAATCTAAAGCAATATGCTGACATATCATTTGGGTCTTGCAAGTTTTTAATAGTCTCACGAAACTTCTCCAATTCCTCAATTGGAGATGCAAATAAAATCATGTTTGTATGTGTGATTAAATTTTGAAGTAGTTCTTCTGCTTCTGATTGTAAATATTTTTTATGGAACTTTTGTGATAATGGAAAAGTGGGGTCTAAGAATGTCTTATCCGAGTTCAAAAAATCAGGCACTTGACTCCTCAGTGTAGTAATTGGATCTCTGATAAACTGAAAAAAATTCAAAGGCAGTAGTCCATAAAGGTATATTGCGAGCTTAGTTGCATCAGGCACTAACCCTTCTATCGACGTTTGATCATCACAAACTTCCCATGAGTCAGCGCTTAGTTTGCTTCCCAACGAAGAAAACATATCTGGTTTTTCCACAACTGGAGTCTTGTCATTATCTTGTTCTTCTTCCTGCAAACTCTCACTCTCATCGTCATCGCTATCAGCAAGATACTTCTCAGGTATATTCCAACATGCCAATCTAGCGTATATGGCAAGTAGGACACTTAAATTCTTAGGCACCTCGCTCACAACATTGGGCAAAATCATCGAAAAGACGTTCAACTCTGAGCAGATGAGCTGCGTTGATGTATCTAAGAACATCGATTTCAGTATATTACGCCATAAGTCAGATTCAATGATTTTTGATAAGCGGGAACCTCTTTCTTTAGTTTTAGTCGGGCTCTTCCATCCATCATTGTGAGCTTTCTTTATTATAGGTGACTTGTCTTCATTGCTCATTTGATTTATACTTATCGCAAAGGAAGAGAACAAAGTGAGAATAGCGATTCTCTGATCAGCTTTGAGAAAGTACTCATTCAGTATCTGGAAAAATTGAACAGGGTATTGAGTTCCATAGTCTGCAAGTATCTTTCTGGTATTCAATTTAACAAATCGGAGCCTTTCCTGCAATTCATGCGAGTCTTCAACTGTGTATTGTGTATTATTGCCATCCTTTGTGGCTAGTACTGGATCAAGATATAGATCGATCAAGAAATGTACTACTTTATTAGCATGATCTTCTTTCACTTTCACTAATCTCTGATCTGCATACTCTGGTTTCTCCAGTATCACCTTGTTTATCAGTTTCTTTGCTAGTTCAACAAATTCAATTTCATTTCCTGCTGAGTTGACTGCAATCCTCACGTATTTGTGCATCCACATTAGCATTTCGGAGGTCTCTATGATGCAAGGTATCAGAAGTATAAGAACTTGAATGAAAAGTTTTTCACTATGATAATTACTTGAAATGTTGTACTGCTTGTACAAATCATAAAGCCCATCGCTCAACTTGGTATTATCATTAGCTTCGAAGGTACTGTGCTTCTCCAAATATTGGTTTATCACCGTTATAGTTGATTTTGGTAATACATGTGAAGTTATCTTCGAATTGACGTTTGGCTCATTATCTGATGAAAAAAGTTGGTCTAGCTCTCGTAGAAGACTACGGGATGATCCAGCTGACATATGGTATCACGTGTCTTTGTCCAGTTAGTAGCTATCTATGCTGTATGTCACAATATTGACAACTCCGAATCACTTTGATATGTCAACTCTGGTATATAAAATTTGTGGGTTTAAGAAAAACCTTTTTCTCCGTATACAGACAAAGAGCTTGAATTTATTTGGTCTCGTTTTCTGAGGGATATGCAAAATAAGTTACTTAAGGGATTTAAGCTGAATAGCTGTTGATCTTACTTTGAATGTCAGACAGTAAGGACAAAGAACAATGGCTAAGTACACTATACTAGACGTCGTCAACAGAGTGGATGTTTTACCTCATCCTCATGAAGAGGAAGCTTACGCCAATTTCCAATCTAAAGTATACACTCTGATTTCTCATGACGGTACTTTCAAGATGGGATACATCATCCCAATGGTAGCTCAGGCATTATCTGAAACAGAAGGCTCTCACGCAGTGACAGTAGACCACAAAGCAAGAACAGTGAATATCAGGCCTGTATTGGAAACAATTGACCAGAGAACAGATGCTTTTCAATATGTCGCTGAGAGTTGGAAAGAACAGCAGAGATTCGAGACGTTGAAAGGATGGAGAAATGAACATTATGTCATATATGACAAAGAGGGTAAGCCTTACATGAGATGTGAACGTGCTTTGTGTCCTCTGCTTGGTGTTATTATGTACGGTGTTTACATTTTAGGGTATGTTAAGCCTAAGGATGTCAATGACAAGTTGAAGATTTGGGTTCCTAGAAGAGCACCAACTAAATCCACCTACCCTGGCATGCTCGATAATACAGTAGCAGGTGGTGTAGGATACCCATACAATGTCCCTGAGACTTTCATCAAGGAGTGTTATGAGGAAGCTGGTTTCAACTCAGAGTACGTCACTAGAAGATCAACATTAGTAGGAACGATATCGTATTTATACCAAGTAAGCGGTAGGGAATCACCAGAGAATATGTGTCAATTCGATAAGGAAACGTATTTGGTTCAGCCTGAGATCGGGTACGTTTACGATTTAGAGATGGACGAAAGCACAATGCCACAGCCTATAGATGGAGAAGCGGAGGATTTCAGACTCATGGACGTAGATGAGATCAAGGAACGTTTACAAAACGGTGAATTCAAGCCTAATTGTGGTGGTATAATGGTTGATTTCTTGATCAGACATGGACTTTTCACGTATCATGACGATCCTGATTACATTGAGATAAGTAGAAAGATGCATAGAGTGTTACCATTCCCTGTGAAGAAAGGATTATAATGAATAACAGAGTTTTTAAGTTTATTAGATAGTTTTATTTACACTATACATATGCACATAATACATGCATATTTTCTGTATCTTTTTTTTCTATGTATCAAGATCATTCAGTTTCTTATTTAGCAAAGTGAAGCTTAATGTTCATCCATTGTCTTTCTTGTACTTCTTCAACACTCAAAGATCTGTTACCGTAGGTCAAAGGTGCAAAGAAGATGAAACATGTGATAACCATACTTACCAATAAGACAATAGTAGATACGAATGGTAAGTATTGTAATTTCTCGGTATCTTTTGGTTTAGAACTAGATGATGATTTGGATTTCTTGGAGGAGGTAGAGGAGGAGACAACAGCACCTGCAACATCGTTAGTAGGAACACTTGGATCTGGGTTTCTGTTATCAGTGAAGATGAATTCAAGTAACGCACCACTGAATAATGCGGCAAGTAAATGAGCAGGTAAGTAATGGTGTAAGAATTTTTGTCTGGACATCAAGAAGAATGGGAAGTAATGTGCAGCCCAACCAGCAAAAAAGAAACCAATATTCAAGTATAATCTAGCTCTTGATTTTTCAGTCAAGATGTAAACTTCACGTCTACGTGTGACTTGATCAACTAATAAGATAGCCAAGTAACTTGCTAATAAAGCACATTCAATCCACCAGCCAATGATGTTTCCAATGAAGTAAATTTGTTGACGAGTTTCATTCTTAGTCCAGAAAGAAACACCAGATAAGGAGATTGGCCATTCATTTGGATCAGATGCAAATGGATGTTCAGAAGATAATTTATTGTTTTGTTCAAACATGATAAATTGCAATTCCCACCATTTTCTCAAGAATGGTAAAGTCTTGACTTCTTTTGGAACATACAAGGATCTAGGACCAGTTAAGCCGATGATTTGGTCAAAAGACCAGTAGTTATCACCATCTGTAACTTTCTTATTACCGTTGACTTCTTGTTGATGGAAACCCCAATCTGGTAGTAATTTATCATCATGAGTCCACAATGTGACAACTGTTGGAACGTGAAATAATTTGACCAATGAGGATTTAGTCTTCAAGACATCACTCTTACGTTTGTCAAATGGGTCTAATCTGAATAAAGTATCGTTGAATCTAGTGGTATCACCTTCTTCTAATGAAATAACGGTAAATTCTTCATTTGTTGGGTAGAATGGAGATGCAACATCATGAGTCAATAAGTAACCATTGGTGTTAACATGTCTTAATCTGATAATATCACTTTGCTTAACTGGAATACCCTTTTTCTTCTCATATTCTTGACCAACTGGTAATGGTTCATTTGGTAAGATTTCCCAATAGTTGTTACTATCATCGAATTGTTGAACACAGGTGACTTGTTGACCTTGAGAAGAAACTCTTCCATCGTCGTAACGTAATGGATAGTTGAATGGGTGAGAGTGTAATAAACATTCAGTATCTTTATGTTTTAAAGTGACAATATCGTAGTAGTTGATTTCCTTGGCTTCTCTAGCTAATGGAGAATCACCAAGAGTTTCTTGGAAATCAGGAGACATGAAAGCATCACCTGGACCAGATTTTGATAAGACTTCAAAATGAATGTAGAACCAACCTAAGTAAATGATAAAAGGCAAGACAATCAAAGCCATGAAACGACAGTAGAAGTGTTGACAGAATTTCTTGATTGTTAAACCTTTCTTAGCATCTAGTAATTGCCAAAGATCCCAAACGACAGCAAGACCAATACAAGCAAATGTGAAGACACCAACATACTTGGTGGAGATAACACATGACAATGAAATACCGGTTAATACTAACCATCTCCACCAGTTGAAAGAAAATGGAGCATGTCTTTGCTTGGTAAATTTGACATAACAGTAGACTGATAATGCAACAGAGATAATCAAAGTAGCATCTAATAAGATCAATCTTGTCTCGGTAACATGAGCATTATCAAACAAAACTAAAATTGCACTGAAAGCACATGCAGGTATACTATAGCCACACTCTTTCATGGTATTGAACATGATTGGCACAGTTAAAGCACCAAGAGTGGCAGATAACCCACGTAATGGGATATATGGAACAGAATTGTTGATGTATGAGTCACCAATTTCGCTAAACTTGAATTTACCATCAAATCCGATAATGTAACCGACAAAAGCGATTAACAATTTGGCGAAAGGTGGATGTAAATCGAAGAAATATGTTCTTTCTAAGTAATATGAAGCGAATTTACCAAAATGGACTTCATCAAAGACGACTTCATTAGGATGATAAATAACCCAAAAACGGGTTATGAATGCCAAAATGGTAAGCACTAAGTTTGTCAATCTGTACCATTTATCCATATCTTTTGAAATATTTGAATTTGTAGTAGATCCATTTTGCAATTCATCGAGTAAAGAATCAGACCTGACAGGATCAATTTCATGTACAGTAGCTGCTGCAGTAGCGGCTTTAGCACTCTTCTTAGGACCCATAATTATAACTATTGACTCAATTGAGTGACCCTAACAAAAGTCTAAGTAGTATAATCAAATTGAAGGTTGTAAATCAAAGAGTAACAAGGCAATACAAGTGGTGAATTAACACGTATTTCAACAATGTCAAAAATTCAATGATAAACACAGTTTAAATTAATTAATTAAAATGATCGGCAAGTGACACATCATAAAGTTGGCAGTAAAATTATTTCAAAATTTCCCCTTTTGCTAAAAATGAGATAAAGAGGCAATTTATATAGAGAAGCAGGATACCTTACCGTGTATCAGATAGTATATTGCTTTTTACAGTACACTCATACCACACATCAGGATGTATTCATTAGCAAGAAGAAGCACAAGGGTGGTTTTGAGTGGAAACAAGAGATTTGCGCTTCCAGGTGCCGCTCAATTCAGAAGAAATATCTCTGACTATGACATGTTTGAGGCTTTCCAACCTCAAGGTTCTACCTCTAACAAGAAGGCAACTCCAGCAGTGAGCAAGCAATCATCCAAGGCATACGCAAGCAGCTCATCAAATGGTAAAAGTGTCACTTATGGCGCAAAAGCTTCTCAAACAGATGATATGCCTATGGTGAATGAGATCTCTGAGAAATCTGTTTCAAAACCTTCAGGTACAGATGGTGTTGAATTGAGCGCTCTTTACGAGACTTCATTGTCTGACTTCAGTTATGAAGAAGGTGGGAACGGTACAGATTGGTCATCTTCATTTAATGGTTTAGGTATGGCCCCATTCCCAAAAGAAGCTCAAGAAATTTTGTATAGAGAGCTATCACCAAATGATATAGAGATTACTCCTGATGGATTATTATATTTACCAGAGATCAAATACAGAAGAGTACTGAACGAAGCTTTTGGTGCGGGTGCTTGGGGTATGGCTCCAAGATCCGAGACATTGATTAACAAGAATGAAAGCTCTGGGTATGGTCAAGCAGCAGGTGGATTGTTGACTAGAGAATATGGTCTTGTTGTCCACGGTAGATTAGTCTCTGTTGCTAGAGGTGAGCAAGCCTTTTTCAGTGATAAAGGTATCCCAACTGCTACAGAAGGTTGTAAGTCCAATGCTTTAATGCGTTGTTGTAAAGATCTTGGTATTGCCTCTGAGTTATGGGATCCAAGATTTATTAAAAAATTCAAGAAACAGTACTGTGAAAATATCTTTGTTGAACATGTACCTTCTAAGAAGAAGAAGAAGATTTGGAAGAGAAAAGACGAGGATGTTGAGTATCCTTATAAGCAGTAAAATGACAAAAAATTGTCTACCGCTTGAAGTTAACACTTCTTTCCTTTCGTTTCGTTTTGTTTCTCAACCAGGGCTTGTATATAATATAATAATCGATGTATAGTATCTGTAACACATTTCTACTCAAATTTACCTACCTACTTACAACAATTTATAATAAAGATTTTATTTTTATATTTTTAATTGATATTAATATTTAAAATTTGCAAAATCAAACACAAAGGTTAAATAAAAAGTAGATATGGGAGGTTTATTAAATATATATTATAAAGAAAAGATGAACAATTAGTTGTTAAATCTTTTCAATTGATTTATAAACCGGATTGAGCACGTCTTCTATCACGTTCTTCAGCAATGGTTAATTTAATACCTTTACCCTTTGGTAATGAAACGTATGGTTTACCAGCTTCACCAATAACGAAAACGTTACCTAATCTAGTAACGAAAGTGTTATCTAAAGAATCTTTAATGTGAACTAAATCAAAACCACCTTCATGTTTTTCACGGTGAGTAATAACACCAACTCTACCCAAGTTACGACCACCGGTAACCATAACTAATTTACCAGTATCAAATTTTAAGAAATCAGTAACTTTACCAGATTCTAAATCAATTTTAACAGTATCGTTAATCTTGATGTTTGGATCTGGGTATCTGATAGTTCTACCATCATGGGTAACAATGTATGGAATACCACCTTTACCTAATTGAACTTTCTTAACTTTACCTAATTTGTAAGAAGCTTCTTCATCAGTAATTCTGTGAACTGCGAATCTACCTTTAACATCATAGACTAATCTAAAGTTTTCATTAGTTGCTTCTAAAGAGATAACATCCATAAAACCAGCTGGGAAAGTAGAATCAGTTCTAATCTTACCATCGACTTTAACATGTCTTTGCATTAAGATAGCATTAACTTCTCTACCATTTAAAGCATACTTCAGTCTGTTTCTTAAGAAAACAATTAATGGTAATGATTCTCTTAATTTGTGTGGACCTTGAGATGGTCTTGGTGCATAAGTACCAGATAATTTGTCAAGCATCCAGTGGGATGGAGCTGCTAATCTCTTGAGATGCTTCTTTCTGTTGTATTGAAAAAGGTTGAATTAAGTTAGTATATTGTTGGGGAGTATTGATAGGGTGATATTGGAAGGATGAAAATTTGAAGAGCCGAGTCTGTAAAATTTGTATAGTGATGATGTTCAACGTTGACTATCTTTGTATTTCATCGACAAATCAGATGATTCTACGTTCAGTTCTTGATAAGTTGTATCAGTTGATCAACTAATGCCACTGCTATGGAGTCTTCAATGAAATTTTTCAGTTCTCTAAATTTTTTTTTTCATGTGTGATTTCAAGTTGGGTGTGATGTTTCATATTCAATCAATGTATCTCTCATGTAATGATTTGATGGTCTTATTGCCTCTTCTAACACACAGTGATGTATTTAATCCTTTATTATAGACATTCTGTTGAAAACTTTTCGATCAATCACTCGGTCTTCTTCTATCTACACATCTTCAGATGCTACTCCTCTCATTTTCAACTTTGAAATCTTCACAATATCGTATCATCTCTTGATTATAATAACATACGGTCCTCTACCCATATTGATAATATATATATATGTATTACTATTGGAATATAACTAAGTAAGATAGTAAAAAAGTAAAAGATAGATATAACAAGTGTAAAAAATATATAGTATCAAATTCAAATGAAAAGTATTTTAGAAAAAAAAGCTTACCAAAGAGAGTGTTACAGTGAGAGAAAGCCAGAGAAAGTGAAGCATAGAGAAGCTGCTCACTCAGAGTGAAAATTGTCTCTTGCACTCACTCACTGTGGGAGAATTTTTTAATTTTTTTCCTTCTTTTGCTTAGAGTGCGTGACTGCGGTGTGGGGGTGTCTTGTCTTAGCTAGTGTGTTATTTTCTCATAGTAAATTTTATATTGCTTTTTATGGGTATCCACTCCTGAGACCAGACTAATACCCTCAACAGACAATAGACAAAACCCTCGTTGATCACGTGATTCTTTTATAATCTCTATGACATCATCCTTTTGATTCTTTAACAATCGACCTCTTCATCAATTCACCGACGTTGTAATTATCGACGCAATTATTGTAGAGATAAGACTTCTTTGCACCGGTAGAATAACTAGAGCTGCTGCTGCTACTACTACTACCGTTGGTCAGCTTATCTAAGGCATAGAAAATGTAATTCTCAATGAAGTCATAGTACACTATATCTACTTTACCCGTGTCACTACCATTATCTTCATATGATTGTATCACGTTGGGTACAGGGTATGTCTTTAAGCCTTGATGAATGGTATCGTCTCCTGTACTACCAAAATCATCTTGTGTAACATACCCTTTGCTTCTCTTTTTGGAGCTTAATATGTTTTGTTCATCACTGTGATGTGCGTTTACTGACTCTGATAATGCCAATTTTTTGTTAACTGCTCTTTGGTGAGGTGACAGTAAGGCACCTAAGTCAATATCCTCTTCCTCTCCATCTATCTCATTTATAATGTATGTCCCTTTATTGAGTAGAGGCTCAATCTTTAAGGCTATTTCCTTATCTATATCCTTGACTATCTTCCACTTATTCTTGAATGGAGATATGGTAAACTGTGTATTTCTTGTGAAATCTCCTTTGAAAAGATCATACCTTATAGATCCCATGTTAATAATGATTATCCTAGCATTCTTTTTATGGCTTTTCTCAATCTCTGGTAGTATCTCATCATCAGCGTCTAATGATGAACAAATCTTTGGTTTCAAACCAGGTAAGACTTCTTCTTCTAAATATTTTGGTAAACTGTTATTTGCAACAGGATATTTAGCATTCTCAATGTAATAAGTATGTTTCACTTTACCGAACACTTCATCAAGTTTTAACTCTTTATTATAATCAGTTAATTTGTCGGATATTTCAATTCCCTTCTCTGTATGAAAACTTGGCTCATCTTTCTCATCCAAGTACCCCGAGTGATGCATATAAGAATGTAAATTCATATCAATATATGAACGTGAAACATACTTGTCCACAGTCCAGTCTTTCTTGTCTTCTCTAATATTATCCAATGATAAGAATCCTAACGTTTCACAGTATCTACCACTTTGCAAACCTGTTGACATATTGTCTAGGACACTGAAATCACGGATATGTGAATGTCCACCAAAGTATTGTATTATAGTATCAGGGAAATACTTTCTCATAAATGAATGTAGTTGATACAATTCATCCCATGAATGGTCTACTGGAATATGACCGAAAATAACCAGAACGTCAACCTTGGGTACACCATCTTCATCAACACCACTGTACTCTTCAAGAAGCTCATTAATCCAATCTTCTCGTATAACCTCTACAATTGGTGTCACCTTGACTCTGTCATTACCACGATTGAAATCAAAAAGAAAAGACAAAGCTAGGATCTTGAACTTATTTTTCTCTGTCTCAAAGTACCTGTACTTGTCATAACCAAATGGAACCCAATCACCAGTATCGTTCAAATACTCAACGTTACTAGAAATAAATCTCTCCCCACAATGAGGCACAACTGTATTATACTCGTATTCACTCACTTCTGTCACGTATAACTCATGGTTACCAACAGTTATCAAATCGTATTCAAGATTCATGAATATCTCAGTAGAATATTTCCCATTGGGTTTAGTCAAATCACTCAAACCTTGACCATCATGTTTATCCCCAGTATCTACAAGAATCAAGTCCTGCGTCTCATTAAGTCTGTTCTCTTGAAACCGGCTTATAAATGAGTACAAATCTCCCCAGTCTCCGGAATACTGACGTTGGTTCACATGACCTGTTACCCAACCATGTGTGTCTGTAGTATGAAAGAAATTGAGCTCACCTAAAATAAGATCTCGTGTCTCATCTTCATACAATGGTCGTTTGGAACTTGGTTGTTTTTGAATTTTTATTTCTTCATCATCATTGAAGATGGCACTATTAGATGCATCCTGTATATATGTGATGGCAGAGGGCAAACACTGGTATATGGCTACTGTCAGAAAAGCCAGGACTATTAACGGTTGCATCTTGTTTGTCCTTGTCTTTATTTATATATAGATTGCACCTGCTGTACACAAAGATAATACAATCAAAACAAGACATTAATAGAGATAGATAACCCACCAACCTTATCCACAGCTTACCCACACACTCTTACTTACAAATATGACATATCACTTTCTCTGCCTTGTTTCTCACTAAAACAGATTAGATAAGATGAATCGACGCAAAAAGTATCCCAAAATGAAACACGTCTATTTTGAGTAAATCGTCCCCCTTTTACCCCTGCGGCTGTTATAGTAAATTTCCCCTCATTTTGTAATTTAATTTACCAAAGATATACATAGTTTTGCATTGACCCTGTTACTTATCCCTACAAGCTATATAATAATACACAGCTACCACAATTTCCCCAAAGACAAACAAAAATGAGTAAGACAACCGACGAATCTCTTCCTGATCCCTCCAAAGTGATCCTTCCAGATCTTACAGACGATGGTAAAATCCGCTTACCACAACCATTTTGGCCAAAGTCAAAAGTCTATAAATACGACAACCCAGAAAAAGGTCCTTATCAACCATATGATACTTTTGGAGAAACTACTAAAGTCATGTTAGGTTCCTTTGCTGTTCTTGGTGGTATGCATTTGAGACGTTTGTTACAATACCGTAGAGGTTCGGCAAGACCAGGTACCGCCAAAGCCCTAGGTATGTTTCAATTACGTCGTCATCAGTGGTATAGCATCCCCATTGGTGCTGGTATATACACAGCGGTCTCCGGTATCTTGTACAACAAAGATGAAGAGCGTAAACCATTGAATGAATTCATCGCTGGTGCTTTATCCCTTGGTGTCGCAGGTGCTATGAAACCAGGTATGAAACTCAATGGTATTCTCGGATTAGCTTTTGGTACAGGGACAATTCTAGCTATATACTCTTGGGTTGGTGGTATTGGTTTAGATGAGATGTCTTTCCATAAGATCAGCGAGGATGATAGAAACGGAGTAGGCATGCATGGTACAGAGAGTAGAATTCGTGAAGGTATCGATGGTGAAGTTCATGAAAACAAACAAGGTTTCTGGGAAGTCGTTCATCGTAAACCATTGTCTCAAACCGTTCAGGATTTGGGTCCAGGTAGAGGAATTGGAAAGTTTTGATCATTTTATGCTTTTTATTATTAGGCAGATTATAACTAGTTATTCAATCATATAAACTTATTTATTATTATTATTATTATTATAAACCCATTTCACGCAAGTAATTTAACTCTTCCTCCTCTTCCTCTTCTTCTGCAAGAGCTTGATTTTTCTTGTTCAGCTCGTTTTGAATTTGCAGTAATTCCAGTTCTTCATCATCGTCGTCACTGAACTCATCATCTTCTTCCTGCTCAGCAGGTTGTGGGACAGGTTCTGTAGTTTGTGTGATTGAAGGAGTACTACTGGAAGGTTGCGATACAGCTGATGCAGGCTCAGCCGTTTGATCTTTGGCAGGTTGTTCTACCTGATGCTGCTGTTCTTGAATGACCTTTTGATTATCCAAGCTTTTCTGCAATCCCGCGTTCAGCATCATTTCTGTATTTCTCAATAACTGTTCATCATCGTCTAGTACCTTATCCTGTAGGTTCGTCGTAGGTTCTCTTGGTCGTGTTGTATATATTTCTTCGTCTTCTGAGTCTTCAATTACATTATTTCTGCGTCTTTCAATTGGAACCGCTTCATCGTCTCTAACAAACAAACCTTCTTCGGCATTAGTACTACCTGTATTATTAGCGGTAGCAGCAGGAGTGGTAGTATCGCTAGGAGGCACGGTTGATGTATTTTGATTTTCGTTATTTTCTTTTCTTTGTTTCTGATCCGCAGCAGCACGTTTATGAAGTATTTCCTCCTGTACTAAATCACGAATAAATTGCTTTATAGCAGGTTTATCTGCTGCTCTTCCGATGAGCGTAACAAACTCTCTAAACCTTGCCTTTGGATATATATCATGCCCCCATCTTTGGTAAACATTCAGCAAATTTGTCAGATTTTCAAAATGATGGGATTGAGAGTACTGACTCTTCTTATATTTATCATATGCAGATACTGTTTTCTTGCTACTACTCGAGTGACGATGCGCTTTCTTCGGATCACGAATGAATTTAAATTTGCGTAATGAGGCCTGGAGTGCAGGAATACCTCTCTTAGAAGTAAGTAACTCATGATTTAAAGTATGCATTTTTCTCTTGACTTTTGGAGCTTCTTCATCTGCGCCTAACCCAAGTATATCTTCAGTTCTATTGAGACCTAGAATTTCATCGTTGTCATAGTCATAAGCAGAACGGTCTGGTTCGTTTGATCTGTATTCGGTCCCATCAAGCGTGCCTCTATTGAGCCCTAGCAACTCTTCATTGCTAAGAGATGATGCACCTCCTTCAAATGACATTGTTGTGCTTTGTATTTGTATCTGTATGGTTTAGCCTAATCAACCAAGACGTATGACATGGTGATAAAGAAACCCACATATAAACGCGTCTTGTTTATTCAAACTAAAACCATCTGCCAAAATATATTTGCTTACATAATTCTTAGAAAGTGCCAACACAGCCTGAAAAGTTCACCGTTTGCAGTTTCACTTACTCTATCAAATCAATCCAACTTATTCTGGTTTTGATAGGGCAACTTCTTTACTGATCTGCCACAAAGTCACTTTATTGAACTATACATTCACACCCACTTGCACATATAAACATAGATGAACGATTATGCTAGTAATATACGATAGCTTCTTGCTATTATTACTATCATTTTTTCTACTTACCTTGGTCAATGGTGAAAAAAAGACTAAGCCGAGATATTCATACACATATACAACTAATATAACTGATGAACAACTATATCAGTCGACTTTCACACCGGAACACTTACGTTATCTTCGGGAAGAGACAAAGAACTTGTTTTATCATGGTTGGAATAGCTATATGAACTACGGATTCCCTTATGATGAAGTAAGACCATTGATTTGTAAACCAAATAAGCCAGATTTCAAAGATGTTAATAATAAGGAATTGAATGATGTACTGGGAAACTTTTCAGTGACTTTGATTGACAATTTGGATACTTTTATAATAATGAACGAAACCGAGCAGTTTAAGGAGTACGTTGATCTTGTCATTGAGATGTACAAGGATACAAAATTCAGCATTAATAGTAATGTACAGGTTTTTGAGACGGATATTCGTATTTTGGGCGGTTTACTATCTGCGCACTTATACGCATTGGATATAAATAAGGAGAATTATAATGGGGAGTTACTAGAGTTGGCATACGATGTAGGTAAGAGACTTCTATTAGCATTTGACACAAAGTTGTATATACCATACCCAAGAACAAACTTAATGAAAGGTCCTAATGGTGTGCCAAAAAAGCTACAAAGAGAGCAATGTTCAGCAGGTGCAGTCTCACCAATAGTAGAAATGACTTTATTATCGAGGCTTACAAATGATCCAATTTTTGAACTATTGACTAGAAGAACATTCCATACTATATGGGACAAGAGATCAGAGCTTGATCTTGTGCCTATGACGATCGATGTCGGATCTAGTGAGTGGAAAGACTCACTAACTGGTATTGGAGCTTCCATTGATTCTTTTTATGAATATGCATTGAAATTTTCTATTTTGTTCGACGATGAAACATTTTATCAAATATGGAAAGAGTCATATAGCGCGCTATTGAAACATTCTTTCACTGGTAATGGACTTGAGACAGGGATATTCGCCAATGTTGACACAGAAACAGGATTACAAACCACAGAATGGATAGATGCACTGAGTGCTTTTTTCCCAGGACTAATGGTTCTGGGTGGTGACGTGGAGAATGCAATGAGAGCGCACCGTATATACATCAAGCTCTGGAATTACTTTGGTGTGATACCAGAACGCTGGAATATGATCACCATTAGATCAGAGAGTTTGTTTCTGGGCAACAACAAAGGAAAGCAAACACCTTACAGATACCGTAGAGGTGATGTGATTGAAGGCTCCACGCTAGAAGATACAGATGAAGCATTATTAAGAAATGCCATTGGGTTGGAATGGTATCCATTACGTCCTGAATTTATAGAGTCAACATACCACTTGTATCGTGCTACAAAAGACCCATTATATTTACAGATTGGGCAAGATTTGTTACACAAATTGAAAACGGATTTTCTAGCACCTTGTGGATTTGCTGGGATCTTGGATGTGCGTACTGGAATAAGACAAGACAGAATGGAGAGTTTTGTACTCAGTGAGACGTTGAAGTATTTGTATTTGTTATTTGACGAAGATAATGAACTGAATCATTTCAAAAGTAATGACCAACATAAAGCTAAAAATGTTATTTTTTCTACAGAAGGACATCCACTATGGCTAGATAACACAGTTTTGAGCAAGAAATACGATTTTATGACTGAAGACTATGAGAGTGTATTCCAAAAGTTTATGGAAAAGTTTCAAGAGGTGAATGATAGTGCAAATGACCAAGAGCACGTAATCGATGACACCAAATCTAACACCTACTTTGACAAGCTTGTTGACAAGTTTTTGAGTAGTGATGGAAATAAAGAAGGCTTTGATCTGGAGAAGTCATTAGCGAAATTGAGATACGATACTATAGACTCATGTGTCTCAACTGAGGCTGATTTCAAAGCCTTTTTAAGGACTTTTGGGAAAGAGTCAGGTAATGATTTGAGTGCCAAATTCACAAGCGATAGTATGTTAATCGAGGACCCGGGAATTTTCAATGGCGAATTCATGCTCTCAAGAGATTATCTACACTTACATCAATGTACTCTTCCAGATCATAATGAAAAGGCCCAGAATCAATTTCTGGAGTCCAAAGTCATAAATGATAACTGGTTTTACCATATGGACTATCAGTTTCAAATTGCTCTCAGGGTTCCAAAATACAGAGAATTGAGTAATGCGAACAGATCATACAGCGGATACGAAATCGAACTTTCGAAAGAATTTGAGTGTGATTTCATGGACTTATATTCCGTTCCTCATAATCCTGTATGTGCTGTGCCTAGGGAAACAAAAGAGTTCGAGGCATTAGTAGGTGATATCAGAGGATCAACAGACAAGGAAGTTTATAGACTGGTGAAAACACATGGCAATACAAACAACAAAACTCAATCGATATACCAGGAAAACGACCTATTTGTGGAGGATCTCATAGGAATGAGGCTCACGATGGAGGAATTAGGATACGTAGGAATAATGGACTCATACGGAGAGTACTTGAATGAAGATAAAGTCCCCTCTCTAAGAATATTGAAGGTCAATGGCAAGAAGGTAATGCCAAATCAAACTATATGGACCTTACTACCTATCAACAACGCTGGTATGAACGGCGGTAAAGTCGAGCTCATATCAGACGACGACGAGAGTGGCATAGTAGCTTACAAGACAGGAGAGATGGAGCAAGACCAGTTCTTGTTCAACAAACACACCCTGAACGTGATACTAAACGGACTAGAAGTAGTCAACCTGAAAGCTGTAATTATATAAATAGGTAAACTAACATAACATAACATTCCCCTTATAATGAACACGATTACATAATCTACCTGATAGACCTAATCTAAATAAAATTTCGATAAGGAAAAACAAAGAAAAAAGAAATTAAAATTAGAGATTGAGATGAAATGATGACATGACGACTGCTTTTCCTTTTTATAACAAAGAAGATCTTCTTGTTCATGTTCTTGTTCTTTTTATCGTATACTATTATAACTTGATTAATCATATCATCATATTGCATTTGTGTTTATACATCTGTTTTTGCTTTGTACAATCACTAGAGTTTACTGTTATTTGAATTTATTATCGCTTAAAAGCTAATTCCGTTTCGTCATATTGATTACTAAGTATGTATACTTAAATCATGCGCTTTACCTCGTTTCCGGCCCAATTCATCTCGTTTTAGGGGCAAGTTGATTGTCAGGGTCTGATCCAAGTTCACCGGAGTATACTGTTTGTGTTTACAATATGGTCAATATCAGTTGCGATTGCCATAACGTTAATTATGTCCCTTTGAGGTAGGCTCGGCTGGGCCTTATTGCACATCGCCGTCGTACTAAATTTACCCATAGAAAAAACCCATGGCCATACCCCAATCGACTTTTTTGATTTTTGATTTACTGATTTACGTTCAATTTACTAACATAAGCTTGCCTTGTCAATTATCATAGTTTAATCACTGTCTAATACACCATAACTACAGTGAGATTGATCAAGATTTACAGTCAAAAGGAACCAATAATTTCAAACATTTTAGTCATAGTGCCCTCACCACTAACTAAATTTTCCCGTCTGCCACTTTTAGATTTTCTTTTCTTTTTGTTTTTTCAGGATAAAATTTTTTAAAAAACAGAGAACAGGAAACCGATTTCTCAATTTAGCAGAAAACATTATCAAACAGCACTATCAATCACTTTGATTGTTTGGTTATAACTATACTATATTCATCAAGATTGTCGATTATTTTCATCAAATAGCCGACTATATCTAATCACACCACTCAATGTCCGAATTTGCTAAGAACTTTTTTGGTTTCGGCCAAAATAGCTCGAATAATAACGTTATTAATAATAAGCAGCCAGAGGAACAACTAAACAATAATATTAATAATACAAATAGCACTCATAACAACAACAACTTCAATACCAATTCCAATAATGACTTCAGCCATGCCACGATGACAAGGGTCATCTCTCCAACAACAACTGCTTTTCCAAGTGAAATGGTTCCTCATACTGCTAATCCGACTATAGCTCTAAGTGACTCATCATTTGCAATGGGTACTACCATTAAGGGACCAGAAAACGCTTTAAATCGTGCTGTTAATCAATTCGATAGCACTAACAACAACTTAAATAACAACCACCACCATACCACAACATCAAGCTCAAGTAACTTGACCGCTCAACTGACCAATAAATCAACTGAAATTGCAAATACTAATAATAATATTAGTACTGAAGATTTTCATAATAACTCTTCAGCATTGGCAATCCCAAGCGAAACCAGCGCAGACACAGCAATCCCAAGGGGTAAATTAAGAATCAACATTATTGAAGCTTGTGGCTTGAACGTTCATTTACAAACTTCTCAACCATATGTTGTTTGTACTTTTGAGAGTTCTGAGTTCGTTACTCAGGGTCCTGAAAGTTTTGAACTTCGAAACAAAGCTGGAAACTCGCAAAACCAATCCCCATCTAATAGAATCCCAAAGAGTAACAACTTACGTCGTCCTTTGGTAAGAACGCAAACATCATCTCATTCCACCATGAATATTCATTCTAATAAAACAAATAATAACGATAGCATAAACGATAATGAAAACAACGCCGATAATAACAACAATAATCAACGAAGCTTATACAACGTAGCAAATCCTGTCTGGCATCATAAGGCTATGTTTGATGTCGTTGGTGCAAAATCCGAACTTGATATCTCAATCTACGATTCTGCAGAAGAGGATTTCTTTCTTGGACACGTTCGTATCAGACCACAAACCATACAAGAATCATCACAAGAACAATGGTTACCTTTGCAGTCAAGAATCGACGGAGAAGTTGTAACAGGTAAGATTAGAGTCAAGTTAGAATACTCAAATACCGGTAAAAGACATTACGGACCTGATGATTTTGATGTCTTGAGATTATTAGGTAAAGGTACATTTGGTCAAGTTTTCCAAGTTAAAAAGAAAGATACAAAGAGAATTTATGCTATGAAAGTCTTGTCCAAGAAAGTCATCGTCCGTAAGAAGGAAATTGCTCATACAATTGGTGAACGTGATATCTTAGTCAGAACCTCATCAACTGCTTCACCATTCATCGTTGGATTGAAATTTTCGTTCCAGACTCCAACTGATCTATATTTCATTACAGATTATATGTCAGGAGGTGAATTATTCTGGCATTTACAAAAAGAGGGTAGATTCACAGAAGAACGTGCGAAATTTTACATTGCGGAATTAGTTTTAGCTTTAGAACATTTACACGATAATGACATTGTTTATAGAGATTTGAAACCAGAAAACATCTTGCTTGATGCCAATGGTCACATTGCGTTATGTGATTTTGGTTTGTCCAAGGCAAATTTAACTTCATCAAATGGTACAACTAATACATTCTGTGGTACAACCGAATATCTTGCACCTGAAGTCTTATTAGATGAAAGCGGATATACAAAGATGGTCGATTTCTGGTCATTAGGTGTCTTAATTTTCGAAATGTGTTGTGGTTGGTCACCGTTCTATGCCGACAATACACAACAAATGTACAAGAATATTGCCTTTGGTAAAGTTAGATTTCCAAAAGAAATCTTGTCCCCAGATGGTAGATCATTCGTCAAAGGTTTATTAAACCGTAATCCAAAACATAGATTAGGTGCATTAAACGATGCAAGAGAATTAAGAGCTCATCCTTTCTTTTCAGACATTGATTGGAACTTATTGAGAGAGAAAAAGATACCACCACCATTCATACCACATATCGCAAATGAGTTAGACACATCAAATTTCGACCCTGAATTTACAAATACATCAACTTCTGTTATAAATAAACAATTGATGATGGGTACAACGCCATTAAGTCAAGCTGTGCAAGAGAATTTCAAAGGTTTTACATACGTTGATGACTCAATGATCTTTGATCACTTGAACTCTTCAATGGGTAAGAAAGGTGGAATTGGTAACTCATATAGACCTGGTATGGTTGTTGGTTCATTAGTCATAGGAGATACCAATGCACCACCTGAAGAGGAAGTCATTGACGATATAGCAGAAGAGGAGAATAGCGATGATAATATGGATGAGATGGATGTGGACGACGATTTTGTAAATGGACAATTCGATCTTTAGTAGTAGTGTATTATACTTAGATAGATACTTAATAATATGAATACAATTCTTTTTATAAATGAGTCAGTTAACTAAGTAAGACCACTCAGCTGACACGTGTATGAAAATGACAGAAATATCTGCTTTGTAAAAAAATCTAAAAATAAAACGAGGTGAGCAATAATAGTGAGGTGAGAAGGTCTAGAACAACATTGTTTGAGCGATAAGTCAAGTTGAGAAATTTGAAAGCGATAAGGAGAACATCAAACTGTTATCTGGCATATCTGACCATTAATTGATAAAAAGACAATTATAGTTGGATTATAGTTGACTTAAGGGAGTGTCATTCTGTATTTGGGATATAAATTCATACTAATTTAGGTACAGAAACTCTAAAATTTCAACTTTATTTGAGTTTCGTCTCCTGCCCCAAATCTCTCACTATAGTCAGTTTTCCGTATTTCAGTTGGGGTTTGTCTGACTTTAGAAGTCTTGTGGAACCAGTCTTTTTCTACTGCTCACTCTGTGTACATGGATTTTGATTGGACCCTATACTAATAATCCATTACATTCTCGCAAAATAGAACACCTTGAGCCCATACCCCTGAGCTCGTTTGACACTTTGTTATAGTGTCTCTCCATTTTACTTCATCTTAGTACCAAATTTAAAGTCTCTAGAGGATATTTACGCACATTAAAGAACTTGAAGAGATACATATTAATATTTATCAACCAAAATGCCACCGAGAAGTAGAAAAAACTCTCAGGTGAAGAAAGAATTTGAGGATTCTGATACTTTGCTGCCTTCACCAGTGCAACAGCAGACCCAGCAGCAGCAGCAGCAATACGTGGGACATCTGCCATACCCTGAGATTGCATCTTCCAATAGTGTGAATTCTTTGAATAATCAAGCTATGGGTATACCCAATATAGGTGCTCCTAGCCAAGCGCCGCAAGTCTCCGATACCTCCAGCTCGAAAGCAGCTTCGAGTACCAATGCTTCAAAAGAGCCCACTGGGTCTACAGATTTCGTTAATAAGTTATTCAAGATGCTTGAAGACAAATCTCAAGACCATATTGTACGTTGGTGTGATGATGGGTTGTCTTTCATAGTGCTTGATACAAATGAATTCACAAAGGAAATCTTACCAAAGCATTTCAAACATAGTAATTTCTCAAGTTTTGTCAGACAGTTGAACAAATACGATTTCCATAAAGTCAAGAACAGTAATAATAATGCAGCTAATAATGACAAGTACAAGAACTATAATCAATATTGGGAGTTCAAACATCCATATTTCAAAAGAGATGATAAACAGAGTTTGAAAAATATCATGAGAAAAGCTCCTCTTTCTAAAAGACTTATTGGTAGTGGTATCAATAGTAGTAATAATACAAGTCTAGGTGATGGTGCTGGTATGACGACTTACCCTGGCTATGCACCTCAAGTTGGTAGTAGTGTACATGAGGGAAATGCAGCTAGTAATATTGCAGCAAATCAACAGGCGCAAGGTTTAGATGGTATAAAATCTGTTGGGACTGCTAGTTCAATTGACCAGCAGCAACAGTCACATATACAAATGCAAGAGATGAACAATAACATTCAGGCAGTTTACATGACTGCCAATTCAGCTGTACAAGAGATCAAAACATTGAAGTCCAAAATTAGCTCCTTGGAGAGTACTATTGATCAAATGAACATGAAATTAATGGCTAATATTAATGAAACTAATTTACTAACATCAAAATACAACACTATAATAACCTCATTGATCAGCTCAAAGACTATAAATGAATCATACTCAACTGCCATCTCTAATTTGTATTCTACTCTGGCAGCCACAGGCATCAAGCTTCCTCCATTAAACTTACCTTTCTTACCAGATAGTATCATTGCAAGCAATCAGGGTGGTAGTAACATGAACACCGGGATGAGTTCTTCAACAGGATTAACCAACATGCCTCAACAATTACCTCCTATCTTAACTCCATCTGTCTCATCTAATCATGCCCCAATGACACCTGCACTAGGCTCATTGAATCAACAAAAGGGTAGCGCTAGCCTACTGAACGCTACATCTTCAGGTGTTAGTAACCATAGCAGCTCGGAAAATATGGCTAATGCCGTAGCTACTGCGACTAATAACGCATCTTTATTGACACCTGGTGGTGCAACGTCAAGTACCTCAAATTCAAACATGCCAATGCCAATGCCTCATCAAATACTAGCGCAAAACCAGTCTCCTATTCAAGAAGTAAATGTTTCATCCGTGACTTCAGGTGCTCCTACACCAGCATTACAACAACAACAGCAACAACCACAAACTTCACCACTGCAAACCACACAACAGCCACAGCAGCAAGCTCAAGCACCTCCTCCTCCTCCTCCTCCTCCTCCTCCTGCACCTGCGTCTTTGCCTCAACCTACACAGGAACAACGTGCTGCAAGACTCATCTCGAGACCTCAGGGTTCTCCATTACATGTTTTGCTCGTTGAAGATGACGAAGTGTGTATTCAACTTTGCCGTAAGTTTTTGATGAAATATGGATGCACAGTGGAAGTCGTTACTGATGGTTTAGAAGCTATTGAAGTTGTTGAGAAAGTGAAATTCGATCTTGTGCTTATGGATATTGTTATGCCTAACCTTGATGGTGCTTCTGCAACATCCGTGATTAGATCTTTTGACAAAGATACACCGATTATTGCCATGACTGGTAATTACGAAAGAAATGACTTAGTTACGTACTTAAACCATGGTATGACTGATATCTTAGCTAAGCCATTCACTAAGAATGATTTGTACAGTATTCTTGAGAAACATCAGATGGATAAAAAGTTGATCTACCCGCTGAACGACCCATATCATCCTAATAACAACACAAATAACAACAACAATAACAATAGCAGCAACAGTGCCACGAATAGTAGTGCAGGTAATGGTGCTACTCAAGCCTTGTCTACTTCTCCAGGAACAGTGACAGTGACAGGTACAGGAGACGCGAATAAAGTCATGGGACTAGGACTCTCAGCCACAGCTACTGCAGAACCAGTAGGACAAGTCTCAGCGCAGCCTCAACCTCAGGCCCAAGGTCAGACAATGGATGCTGCTTCTACTTCTCCACATCTTCCCCAGCAGCAACAACAGGCACCAATGTTGACTAGCAGTGGTGTTGTTGATGACAAGAACGATATGGGAGTACAAGTTAAGAAGCAAAGACTTGTATAAGACTATTACGTATTCGTCTATGTATTAATGCAAATGTATTTCTAATCTCTATTTTTTTTATGTACGTTGAAATGTAAATTTATGTAGGGTATAAGTTATTTGACTTCATCCACATGATCGTCAAATCTCACACTTTTCCTTCTTCTCTTGCTCAAGAAATTTGGTGGCACAGGCAACTCTATTTCGATAACTGGTACAGATTGAGGAGCTGATGAGTTACTATTACTATTCTTCCTCGTTGATCCAGTAACTGAGGAACCAGAAACAGATTCATCTGAGGAGAGGAGTATTGTGTCATCCTCATGATCGTCATCACTGAAAATGATAGAGTTGCTGCAGTTGTTGAATGATCCAGATCTTCCATTCTTGCCCATCTTGGCACGCATTGGTGCACGAGTAGAAGAATGTGAACGTGATCTTGGACGAGACTGTTCTTGTGTTTCAGATAACTCATCTAACATCTCCTTGATTTGTCTCCTGGAGTATTTCAATATACCTTCCCCAAATGAACCACCTGATGAGGTGAATGATGCTCTTCTACCGTTAGTATTAGGAGCCACGTGGAGTACATTGTCGGGTGATGTAGACAAAGTGTTCCTGTCATTCACAGTCAAAGTCTCTAGTTCTTGAGCAAGAGTACTATCATTTTCTACTTCTTCAATCTCACCTAAATTCTTCAAGTTCTTGAGCTCACGCAGACAACGTGAACAATGACAAGAGACCTTGAAGTCTTCAAGAAGTTCACGTCTTCTTTCAATTACATCATCTGACGGGTTTTGTAAGAAATTCACAGTAATTACTTCTTCGAAAGTGTCACTCGATTCAATAGACTTGTCATCAAGGTCAGGATCAAACAGTCTTTGCAATTTGACACCTCGTGCTTTAGAGTTCCATTGGCTTTGGTTCTTGACGTGTAGCAAGTCATTAGTCACAATTTGCTCAAAGTTGTTTCCACTTTGATTTGTATCTGACACAATCGAGTGTTTCCTAGTGAACTTTATCGACTTCGAGTTGATTTCTTCAATCTTATACTCTGATTCGATATCATCTTCAAAATCATCGATTTGAATAGAAGAGTTTATCGGTACTTCCTCATCTTCATTTGAGATATACGATAGCTGAAAGTTTGGCTCACAACTGTGGGTGAGGAAACTTGAGACTAGGTAAACTGAAGAATTGTTCATGGTCTTCGAGTTCAATTTGTAGAGGAATAAGTAGTCTAGAAACTTTTCATATGTTAATTGAAGCTTCTCATTATTCTCTAGGTCCTCTTTGAAACAGTTTTTGATTAGATCATAGTACTTTTCCCAATCCCAAGTAGTTGTTTCATCAGCATCTTGGTTGATGTACTCGAGTTTCTCTTTCTTTGTCAGATCCGCATAACCATTTTTATGCTTCAACAGTTCAAAAGAAGAGATCAAAGTATTATCATAAGATAAACATAACAGTATCTTGAACCCATAATAAGCTAATTGACAGTTATCCTGATCTACAACCTTTCTGAAAGCTTGATATGAGTTGTACTTTACTGATACTTTGCTACTGTTATCTGCATTCGAGATCGAATTGATCATAGACTTGTTCGAGGGGATATGATGCAATAGAGAATGGAACAGATCCAGCTTCTTACATTGACTAGAGCACCATTTATAAGAACAAATGTCACAATCTAAACCCTGTAAGTATCTTGCTGTGTTGGTTGATGTAGTTGAGTTATGGTTGTGATTGTGATTGTGGTTATGACCATTTGAATTGTGATTTGCCTTCACTTGACTCTCTGCATCTTTCAATAGACCCTTGTTCAAGAACTTAAAGACTTTGCCACATAGACAACAGGCTTTACCAGACTTTATAAGCTTAGCTAGTTCAAAGACAGGAGATATTATGAATGGAGATTCTTTGTAAATTAAGATATTATTAGGTAAATCTGCCAGATCATCAGTATTAGTCACAAGACATAGTTGATTTTTCTGATTGAATTTCAGAGAAGAAGAAGATTTGTTGTTATTTTTCTTATTACTATTGTTAATAAGAGATTTGGAGAGCAATTGATTTAAAACGTCATTAGACGGTATATAAGATTGTATCATTTATCCCTGTGTGACCGTAGATGGGGAAATTGCGCTAATAGACACATGAAATAGGCATCTAAAGATGCTTACCCATCGGCTATCAAATCTTGATTTTCCCCTTCCTCTGCTGTCACTGACTCGATTTTTCCGAGACTAGAGGTCACATGCACAGCCTTGAAATCTATTTACCTTACATAACTCACTCAGCACTAGTACAGTAACAGTAACAGTAACACTCCCCTACCTACCACTACCAACCATATCTTCACTCACCTCCACTTAGTGAAAACACTAAATCTACTAATTTTAACCTATTAGAAAAGGTGGAGTAATAGTGGGGTTAAAAAGTCATTCTACTTACCACAGAAGTATTACATAATCAGCAAAAAAACCATAGAATTCCATGCAGTGAAAATTACGTAACCAAATGAGGGGAAATCTCTCTGGCTCTGAGGAGAGTGGCAATGAAGAGCTTAGGAGAGTGAGAGAGTGAGAATTTTCACTATATGAGTCTGAGAGCTTATACAAACTTTATTTCTGCAGTGACGTAAAAATTGATTTACCCCACCTTTTCTCAGTATAATATATATATACAGGCTACACGCTCATTAGCCTTCCCCCCCTTGATTTCTTTGCTTTCTTATACTTGTCTTACTACTATACAACATACACTTTCATATTATCATACAATGTACTCTTTAAGACTATCAAGTGCAAACATATCAAGAAACCTACTGGCAAACTGTCAACGCAACTCAACAGCTTCAAAATCTTTGGTGAGGTCTGCTAATCTCTTGCTATCTGCAAGACCTATTAACAGATCATACTCTCAGGTGGATTACTCAGTCTACAAGAATTACAAAGAACCATTTGATGAACTCAATGAACTTAAGAAATTCAGACACTATAACAGATTCAAGAACTATAAGTGGTTCTTGTTCTGGTTCGGTATTGGTTCAATTATCTCATATAACTTTTCAGTTCATGAAATAGTATCAGCCATCAACCATGATAAGTTACCAAACAACGATTTGGAGAAGGAAGTATATCTCAAGAATCTCAACGATAAATTACATGAATTACCAGTTGTTCAAAACTTGATGAATGATCCAAATTACAAACAAATCGAGTCTCAAATAGACTTGTCAATCTCAGCTGATGATAACGTCAACTCACACATTCATAACAACGGGACATTGAATTCACCAGGTGCTATTGCATTACCACCAATGACTTTCTACAATGAAAAGACAAATGAATACAAGACTATTTTACACATTGGTCAAAATCTAACCGGATTCCCTTTTTTGATTCATGGTGGTATACTAAGCTTGGTAATTGATGAAATCTTCAAAGATAATTTCACAAACACTTACAACTCCAAGCACAATACTGTGAATAACAATATCCATACATCAAACTTGACTATCAACTACAAGTTCCCAACTGTCTCTAACAACTTTGTAGTATTAGAGACCAAGGTGAATGAAAACACAAACAACGTGAACGGTATTGTTAGATCAGCTACAAACGGTAGGGTATTAGTAACCGCTACATGCGAATACACAACTGACCTTATATCTCATGGATCTACAAATTTTGATTCTGTGAATAAAAAAGGTTTATTTTCTTGGTTATGGATGAACTGAGCTGGGTTATATGATCATCAATTAGAGCTTATTGAATAAGACTATTATTATATATTATTATTATCATTTATTTATTTATGTAGTGTTTATATACACAATAACTTGGGATTTGTTATTTGATTTAGTGGCGAGTATATGTAGTTTCAGGAGTAACAACGTAGTCTAGTACCTCATCATGTTCTTCAACGGGTAGACTATTTTCTTTGGCTATTATTTGCTCAAGCAGTGAGATACCTATAAGTTTGGGTCTTGTTGTATGTTTCTCGTAATGTCTTTTGATAAAATCATCATAGAATCCAACACCGTGTCCCAATCGCTTACAGCTTTTTGTGAAACCTACACCAGGCAGAATTATTATATCAAGTTGCTTATCGTTCATTAGCAAATCGTTTGTAGGATGATCACTATCGGCATACTTGAAATCAGGTTCTAGAAGCTTATATAAACCAACAGGTTTCAGTTCTTTGACTTCTTGTAAGTTATCCACTTTCAACATATGTAAACATGATCGCTGTCCTTCGTATCTTTGAAAATCTCCAAATTTCGATAATTTAGTTATACGAGGTAAGTATACTGATACTCTATCCTTGGCACCTTCCTCTTTGTTCAAGTTGAATAGCTCATGTATGATCTTATTCGTACGTGCTTCACTTAGTGGCATATTCATATACACCGCGATGTTCAAAGTGAAATTGTTCTTATCTTTGCCATGCACTTGCGATATCAAAGACATGAGTCTTTGACTGATTTCATTCGACTGTCTCTCAATTTCATCGCTTGAAATACTCTTGATCTTATCCAATATGGATTTACGCAGCTGATTCTTCAACATCTTTGTCGAGCCCATCATTTGTTTACCACTATTATCCTTCTTTACTAAGAGAAAAGAGTTGAAAATTGTAAAATAAACTCCACTTAATTGACACTGAGATGTCCTGGCAGACCCTGCTCTACTATGTAATTTTTTTTTCTTCTAGTCGATTCCGATCTTAGCTAGCCAGCAGTTGAAAAGTGGAGGGCAGCTATCTATCGAGATATTTCTATTTAGTCAGCACTTTAGCATACCTTTTACGAGATATCATATATATACTATATCACCATACAAGATGTTCAGATCTATTGTACAAACAGGGGTATGTACTATATGTGAATTTTAGGTATCTCAGAAGCTAATTTACTAACTCACTAACTTATTTTTCTACAGTTACGCTCACAAGTGAATAGAAGATTAGCACCAGTTGTTAACAGTACTCACTTCAGAAGATTCTTATCTGACGAGACCAGAAAAGCCATTGATGAAGCAGTCCATTCAGCTCCAGTTGTCTTATTCATGAAAGGTACACCAGAAGCACCAGCTTGTGGATTCTCCAGGGCATCAATTCAAATTTTAGGTCAACAAGGTGTTGATCCTGCTAAATTTGCCGCTTATAATGTCTTGGAAGATGATGAATTAAGATCAGGTATTAAAGAATATAGTGATTGGCCAACTATACCCCAATTATACGTGAATAATGAATTTGTCGGTGGTTGTGATATCTTAATGAGTATGAGTCAGTCGGGTGAATTAGCTCAATTACTCGAAGAAGCAGATGCTTTAGTTCCTGAAGAAGAAGAATAAGCTTAATAATACTACACTCTTTCTTGTTTATAAATTACATACGTTCATTGTTTCCATATAGTTTCTTTCAATAGAAAAGAAATCAACTGTATTCCTTAGCCTTGAAGACTCTTTGGTGTTGTAAGTAAAGCAAAGTATCCCCATTATAAGGAAATAAGAAAATTAGTCAAGTAAGCACTTGGGAGACTGGGATGTAAAAGTGATGAGTCTGGATCCACACTTATCATGTCTAAACCAAGTTAGCAAAGATAAGAGCGTTTCAAACCGGACTACCTCTCTTACATACCGCACCCTCTTGCTACCTACTCTCTTAATTTTTCAAACATAATTTCCCGAGCTAGATTACGATATGACTATAGAGTGAAACACATACATGTCTCCAATCACATCGAAACTTGATCTAGTTCGGTATGGGTGCGTATAACCCTCGCAAACTACATGTTTACGCATATATTGAAAAGAACACCACCCCACACTCAGGGGTATAAACTAACATTAACTAACCCAACAAAAATAATATAAAAGTAAAAAATAAATAAATAAAAAGTAAAAGTACACCTTGCATTGTCAGTAGGATGACAATTATAATCCTCTTTGAGTGTCCTCGATGAAATCATTAACCCCTGATCTAACTCTGTCCCTTAGATCATCAACATTATCAATTCTCTTCTTTGGTTTCAAGATACCCGTTTGTTTGCAGATACTGATAAAGTTATCAAAGCAGGTCTCTCCGAATCTCAAATACTTCTTAAAAAAAGATCTGCTGTCGCTTGAATGTGCGATTTCTTCGACTGATACTGTTAAGCCTGTTGTTCTTCTTATACCTGCCAGTATCATTGATATTAAGATTAAATCAACCCCATAATGAATGTACTTCCCGAGCTGAACCAATAACAAATCATTTGTTAGTCATCATTCAAACAAATTACATATTCATTTGATACATACCCCCATCTTTGCAATATAATTAGCAATTGAATACTTATGACATATATATAAACACTGAAACAGAAGAAGAAATGCCTGTAAATAAATCTAATCTTCTCTCCTCATTTTCTCGCTATTTCAAAATTTCGTGTCTCTCTTTGCAGGGTTATCAAAGTAAGCGCTTATCAGTGAATAACAATTTTAGTGTGAATGTGAATATCACAACTTTGCGAACTATTAGCAATAGCGTATGGAATGCACATTTCATTAGCTCAATCCTGAGACAGGCCCACAGCACCTATAAACTCACTATGAATCTAGTTAGCCCTTAAGAGTGCATACAGACTATCGCCAGCACTGCCCGAATTTTTTTTCCTCTAATTTATCTTTGAAAAATCTACTGAGATAAACATTTCAGACTTGAAAAGAGTAAAGTAATATATCTTTTAGTGTGCATCAGAGACACATATATAGTAAGCTAAGTAGCCACTGTTGCTCACAATGGAAAGCAATACTACCATACATAAAGATAACGTGATATTGTCTTATAAGCCCACGAAGGTCTTCAGGAATCACGTTGCTAACACGCCCATTACTTCTCTGGACTTTGATCCCACTGGTCAGTTCTTAATCTCTACCGGTATCGATGAAAGCATCCAGTTATATGACATTTACAAAGGTCTCAAGCACATAAAATCAATATATTCCAAGAAATACGGATGTCATTTGGCCAAATTCTTACATCATGATAAAAACTCAATTGTTTACTCTTCTACGAAATTCGAAAATGATAATACTATAAGGTACTTATCAATGCATGATAATTCTTATGTGCGATACTTTAGAGGCCACACATCACAAGTAACTGGGATTGAAGTGAGTCCGATCTTTGATATCTTCTTGAGTTCCTCATTGGACAATACGATAAGACTGTGGGACAGACGAAGCAATCACTGTCAAGGGTTGATCAGTCTCGAGACATCATCCACCGGAAGCTTATTCAACTTGGTCACATTTGATCCATCGTCTTTGATTTTTGCAGTGTACAATAACCTTAGCAAGACATTGAAATTGTTTGACTTGAAAACATTCGACAAAGGATGTTTCATGGAGAAAAACTATGCACAGGAAGAGAGACTGTTTCGCACTCCATTTACTAATATTCAATTCACTAATAATGGGAAATTCATCTTACTTACCTCATTGAATAACGAAAGCGAGAGTATATTGATAGACAGTTTCTCATTAGGGGTAACGACAATACTGGGCACTAGTGCAAGCTCTGGCTCTAGGAACGTACCACCATCACCATCCGTTCCTTTCTGTAAGAGGAACTTTCCCGCTTCAAATGGTCATCTCACTATAACACCAGACTCAAAATACATTCTTGGTGGTTCTGGAAACGGATTGGTGAACATATGGGACATTTCAACATTGAATTCAAGCGACATGTTGTCAAAACCAAAAACCTTACCAATCATTCACTCTATTAACTCAAATGGCTACTCTCAGAGTGATAGCAATAACGAGATACTCCCTCGTATTGTCTTGTTCAATCCTAAATTCTCAATGTTTGCTACGGCAGATACAGAACTGAGCATGTTTGTACCAACAATCACAGCCCCTAATTAGCATATGTATTTTAGGCTTTCTATGTATATTATACTAATTCTATGTACAGTAGATTAAGAATCATTATAGAGTTCACTTAATTCAACATAACGAATATCTGCATTATCCTCACACCACTTACTCCAGGCTGTTATCAGTCCTCCATTTGAACTTTGTATGGTTTCCATGTCTCCGATAACACATAGTTGTCTTTTACATCTTGTGATTGAGACATTGAGTCTTTTCTCATCTTTCAAGAACCCAATATCATGACCGTCATTGGATCTTGTAAGAGACAAGATAATGATCTCTTTCTCACGCCCTTGGAAACCATCCACTGTAGAAATCTCAATATCTGGGAATACCATCGTTTTCATGTTCTTATCACTACCACCAGTGTCCTCATCATCGTTCGACAAAGTACCCTCTCTTAATAACTTACGCAACTTACTCACCTGTGCATTATATGGGGCAATAACACCAATCTGGTCCTGTGTGACTTTGTGCTTGTTGATCAAATTCCGTATATGGCGTTGTACCAGCAGACACTCCATGTCGTTATACTTTGATGAAATGCCTGATCCTGACTCATCCTCTGCTGAATCTCTTTCAGTGTAGTCTCCTCCCTGTGTATCGTACCAAATGATCTCCTCGGTGATGTCCTCATTATCACCACTGTCTCCATCTTCCTCAACATTGGGCAAATCACAGATTTTGATGTCCTTTACTGAAGAGTCAGCGACTAATTTCCCATTGTAAAGATTATCACTAGAAAACTTCATAATTTTTTCATTCATTCTATATTGTATGTTCAAGAAACACACAAAATCCTCATGGTTAGAATGAATGGTAACTAGTCTATCAAACATTGTCCTTGACAGCGTCTTGATGGTCTTTGTGTCCTTGTTTGTCTTAATTGTAGGAGACAATTGCTTGTTATCACCTGCTATAATCAGCTTGTTAATGCTTTCCTGATAATATATTATAGGTATCCAACATGATGGTTCTAGAGATTGCGATACTTCATCAATGATCAGCGTATCGAATGAGATCAAACCATCGTTGAAAGCGCGCACCAAACTACTACTAGATGAACCATGCAATGTACAAACAATGACCTCTGCTTGGATCAAAACTTCTGAAACAGCCTTTTGTGAACGAAGTCTCAAGTCCTTCTTGAGCTCTTTCATTTCTCTATATGCCTCTCTGCGCTCTTTATACGATTTCATTTTTTTGATCTTCCGAGTCAATGTGTTCATATCGGAAAGTATACCTTTCAAGACCTCATTTGAGTCATCATTTTCTACAATGACATCTAAAGAGTGGCGTAGTAACTGGCCCAAGATTCTTGCTGGATGTCCAATTCTAATAAGCTTGTGTTTTTCAGATTTGTCATAGAAGTCACTGAGTCTCTCCAAAATGGTATCAACTGAGATGTTAGAGGGGCCACAGATCAATATCTTACCTGGTTTCTTACCCGAGTTTGTATCTTGAGCTTGTTCACGCTTACGCAGAAGCAATTGCTTTGTCAGTTCAACAATAGTACTGGTCTTACCTGTACCTGGAGGCCCGTGAACTATACTCAGTGTGTTATCAACGCTGAATTTGATCGCATCCTTTTGTGATTGATTTAATCCTTCATTGATCCATGATAGATCTTTGGTAGTTGAATTGCCATTAGCTCTGAATTGAGTCTCTCCTAGCAACAACTTAATCAACTCTGATGATGAGTCAGGATTCAGCTCCTGAAGTTTTCTCATTGTGCTTTCCATTCTATTGTAAGTGATCTCATTACTCAATTGAACAAGCCACAGTTTGGCATCACCTGAGTACAGATCCATGACTTTCTCTTCAATTTGTTGCCCCTTTGAAGTGGTATTGTTACTGTCAACATTGATAGAGATGTTTATTTGCTGAGTTGAGACAGATGTTACCACACCTTCGATAACAACGTCTGTCATAACCTGTTCTTCTTCCTGATCAGATTTCTTTGATGAGTTCTTCAGTTTCTTCTTTGTCTTTAGTGTTGAGTCCCTAGCATTATACTTGTCTAACTTAACGATATCACCAACCCTGAAGTCACCCGTATCTAGTCTTGAACCATCTTCGGACTTTTCTGAGGAAGTTGACCCGCTTTTCTTTTTAGAGCTCTTACTTTTCGAACTACCACCACTACTGCTGTTACTACTCACAGAAGAGTGCAGCCCTAGTTCTATAATTAATTTTCCAGCGACACCTGTTCTGACATTCTTGATTTCTAAGTTTAGCACCGCTAAACCCTGGGATGCAAGTGATTTGGGAGATGAAGTTGTAAGTAGATTATACGTTTGCTCATAGTCCTCTCTGCGCTCCACAGACAAAGATTCTAGGAACTTGGATGATAGGTCTATATTTGTAGGAGACATTGAGTTGACTGGTAGAGACTGTGATAGTAAGCACCTTGCGTAATGAGCTGAGATCAAAAAAAGTCTTACCTAAAATATTCTTACAAGGCTTAATTTTTCAACATGCCAAAAGATATTTCTTGCTAAGGCCCCTGAGTTACTTATTTACATGCTACAAGATTTACTCAATTATTTTATAAGTTTATAATTTATTTCATGATATTTATGTTTGAATACATAGTGATATCTAGGTACTCATTTTAAATAGTTATAAAGTTCTTTTTAGGAGATAATATAAGTTTTTCGTCAAAATACGCTGGATTATCAGGTTTGATAAATAAGTAGGAATTTCAGTATGAAATCAATCATACATGCTCTAAATTGATCAAATTGAGTCCAAGCATATTATTGTAGTTGTATTTGTTTCGATATTCGTTTCTAATTGTAAGATTATTGATGATAATATTATAAGTGAAAAGAACTAGGGATTTGATGATAATGATGATGTGTTGATGATTGGATTTCGTATCGTGATATAATGTGTGAAATAACAGACTGTAAATTTTCGAGTAAACCAAATCACATAATGACAAGGTCACCGAATTTTTCTTTATAACCTGGAACATCGAATCTACCCTTGGAAACCATATCTTGAACTTTTTCTTCAAGGTCTGGTCTAGCCTTGACAACGTCATCCATAGTCAATTGATCGAATGGTCTTGCAGTTTCAATGTTAGCTAAGGTCTTTTCTAAGTCAGTTAATTCAGCTAAGACAACGGATTCAGTTGATTTAGCGTTTTCAATAGCTTTAGCTTCGAAAGCATCAATCAAGTTCAATTGTTTGGATAAGTTAGCCTTTGATGGGGTGAATTTCTTGACATCTGATTCAATCTTGGTGACAATTGAGCTGTTCTTTAAATTTTTCTTGTAGTAATCAAAGTCAACTTCAGTTGATTGTTGCTTTAAGTCGTATAAGACTTTCTTAGCTTCATCGTTTCTCTTCTTGAAAGCAGTTAAAGCACTGGCAGTTTGACCAGATAAACCTAATTGAGAGATAATTTTGGCCCACTCTAATTTAGTGGCAGCTGATTTGGCGACACCTGACATTATGCTATATGAATTGGATGGATTGATTAAGTGATTGCAAAAATGATAGTGATAACAACTGATCAATTCAACTTGAAGTATACTTACTGCTTACTTGTTTTATTATTTACCATCTCTCTCCTCCTGAGAATTTCTTCTCACAATTTTTGGCGATTTTTTCTCTCTCTAAATCACTCGGCCAATCAGATTCTCATATTTCCATGGCGGGTAACTCTTCTAAAATAATATGTGTGTGTAAGGATGTTTTATTTTGTATATTATATCTATACAATGTATAATTTTTTGTCGGAGTAGCTTATCAGTTAAAGGTTATATAGTAGGATAACTTCAGCTAAATCTATAGAGATAACCCTTCCTGTATATAACTCATAATGGCTAAGATAGCATCTAGAAGAAAGAAGGTTCCCGTGGGATTTGAAAAAGTGGAGCCTGTTCTCAAGCAGTTTGCTCAAAAACTCAAAGAAGCAGAGTCTGAACCGGTCAAGCTGAACAGACCAAAGCATGAATCTACTTGGGAAATATTCAAATTGAACCACCAGAGGTCGAGATACGTTTACGATATTTACTATAAGAGAAAAATAATAAGCAAAGAGCTGTACGAATGGCTACTGAAGAACAAGTACGCCGATGGGGAGCTTATTGCTAAGTGGAAGAAACAAGGTTATGAGAACCTCTGTTGTGTGAAATGTATAATGACCAGCGAGTCCAACCATGGAAATACATGTATATGTCGTGTTCCCAAGGCAAGTCTCAAGAATAGTGTTGAAGAAGGCAAGGAGAAAGACGTTAGATGTGTTACCTGCGGATGTCGTGGGTGTGCTAGTAGTGATTAGGCGAAGGCAATCACTTTTTATTTAGTTCTCAAGGTGGCTTGAGACTGTATTATTCCTGTGAAACTTTACTCGCATATATGAATGCATAGAGTTCATTCAATGAGATATAATTATGTAAATTAGTATTAATAGATGGCGCTTTACAAAAATTTATGTACATCATTTTCACCAGCTTGCTTAAATTTAAATTTTTTTCATTGAGTTGTGGGAACTGTGAGATATACTCGGTTAGGTCACAACAAAATGACTTAGTATCTCAAGTCTATCAGGTACTTGGCTTATATCTAGGTATACAGTGATCAATAGTATCAATATTCAAAAATCAGCCACATTCAGCCACAGAATGGTTATGAAGCGAGGAAGTAAATTTTTCCCACTAAGAAAAATGAAATATTTTATGGAATTCAGTGTGAGCAGAGTGTTGATGCGGTTCAAGAAGAACAGTTGGCTAGCCATAATACATCTACAGCAGCATAATTTGAAGCCATACAATCATTCACATAGGTAAACAAAGACATTATGAGTACGGAAAACAGTAATAACAATGTAAGTTCCAATTTCTAGTTTTCATGATATTTTCTGATAAACTCTCTCCCAATGATAAGACACTAATACTAACATATATTCAACTACAGAACAACGATAATAACCGTAATAACAACAAGAACTCAAGAAAAGGAGGTGATAAGACACACGGTCCAAGAAAAGACCCAATCTTGAACCTATCTAAATACCAAGACAAAAAAATCAGAGTATCGTTCGTTGGTGGACGTGAGATAATAGGAACATTAAAAGGTTATGATCAATTGATGAATCTTGTGCTTGATGAAGTTGAAGAATTCTTACCATCAGAAGAAGACCCAATCACAGGTAGAAAACACTTGACTGATGAAACTAGAAGTTTAGGTCTTGTAGTAGTCAGGGGCCCATTATTACTTACTATATCACCAGTTGATGGTTCTGAATACATTCAAAATCCATTGAATCCTCATCCAGAAGGTGAACAACCTGTTATATAAACTCATGGTAGATTACGATGCATAATGGAGCTCAAATGTTAACGATTTTTGCATTTTAATTGTACTCTAGTGTAGCTGATAATATATAATATGTTCATAATCAATAAATTAAGATGTACTATAGTTTAATAAGAATGAGTGTGCTGTTGTAAGATCTGTAACCTTCTAATTTTATCTATCTAGAGGGTACATCAACCCGTAGATTGTAGTTGAAACAATTACTATTGTCTACTCAAACAACAAACTGACATGTCGCAATTCTTGCATTCATAATTTGATGTATCGAGCGGACCGAGACACGATAAAATAAACGATTTCGCAGAATCACGTAAAGCGCTAGTTGGTATAAAGTATTATAGATAAATTGCATTCAATAAGCAAATACCTAAATACTTACTGTTTAAGGGATATTGTTATACAAGATGGAAGACATAACAGTGTATGTGACTTCAGAGCTCACTTCTTCAGAAAGAAGAATCTCCCTAGGATGGTCGCTTGAGTACTTCAAGAATAGACTGGAAAAAATCACTGGTATACCACCGGCAGATCAGAAATTATGGCTTTACAAGCTCCGTGATACAAATGAAAGAAGCGAGATGCTTCCTAAGAGTGGCATGACAAATATTAATACTTATTTATCTGACTTCAATATTGTTCCATTCACCAGAATTCACGTAGAAAATACCAATAAAAACTCCGAGCTAAATGACCTTATCAATGACAAGGACGCAATTGACGAGAATGGCGAAGCATTGTTTCAGCTCAAAGATGAAGACTACGACAAAATGAGTAATACCGTAAGAAAATGGAAACAGGAGAATAAGCTAGGTAGATTTGACCCAAAATTCTTGGAGCAAAAGGAAGAGATCATAAAACAGAATTTACTCAAAGCACAAAATATCAAAGTTGGAGATCGTTGTAAGATTAAGAACAGCAACAGCTCAGCACTTGGAAGCATTGAACGTCTTGGTACTGTCAGATACGTTGGTAAGATACCCGAAATCAAGTCAAGTTCAGAGGATGCGGAAGGTGAGTCTGTCTGGGTCGGTATAGAATTAGACGAACCATATGGTAAAAACGATGGGTCCATAAAGGGTACAAGATACTTCACTTGTTCTCAAAATTACGGTTCATTTGTGAGACCAGTAGTGGTTGAAGTCGGTGACTTCCCTAAGGAAGACCTCTTCGATGGAGAAGACTCTGATGATGAACTTTGATAGAGCATGTACCATATATAGAGCGTATAATAGATTATGTAATCATTCAATCAGCGCACCCGAGTCGAGAGAAAAAAATTGGCAAAAACAAATTCTTATCGATTGAGCGAGAATATTCTGATTTGTAAGACAGTGAAAGTAAATACAGTTTATCTTTATGGATTCAAGCGGGAAATCAAAAAGTTGTGTATTGAATTATCAAAGGACACTACTCAAGATTTAGCACAATGTTTGATAAAATATATACCGAGTTTGTCGAAGAGTTTAGTACTACCAAGTTCTTCCGTTTGGTCATTATCATTTGTGGTTATATCTTTTTCAGACAAAGATTTTTGGTTGAAATGAAACGTAGACAGGTGAAAAAACAGCTTGAAGCCGATAATAAGGACAAAGCAGCGGAATTAATTGATAGACCAGAGGATGCGCTCAAGCAAGAACATGCTGCACTTACGTCTACTGGTATTGAAGCTTCTGAGAACGCTTGGGGTTGGGGTAAAAAGACCAGAAGAAAGGTCAAAGAGCAACAAAAATTATTTGAACAACAGATCGAAGAAGCTGCTTTACGTGCTCAAAAGAAACAATTAACGGGTTACGATAGTGATGAAGAAATTGAAGATTTACTCGAAGATTAGATAGATAGAAAAACCTACTTGTATAATAATACTATTCGAAATAAACATACGTATAAACAAACTGTCTAAATACTAACCGACTTTTGGCCGATCTCCAAGTGCAAGGATTTTGACAATTAACTAATTATGTAATCAATATTTTACACTCCTAACATTTTCCTGCCTGAAAAATTTCTGGCTCACAAATTTTTTTTTGGAATTTGCACTTCGTTATAATATAGGTTGATTTGAAGAGCCTGATTGAGTAGTTGATCTGAAGTATAGACTGCATTTTCCTGTATATAGACACTTGGGCGCACGAGTGATTGACAGGATTGGAGATGAGTTTCAGAGACAGGAGCAACCGTACTCCTCTGCCATTTGGACTGGCTTACTCAGATGTGGCTGAAGCTACATCTGAAGAACCTTTGAAGTACCAGATACCTATAGATGGTCCAATGACAAAGACAGAAGATGAATCTGCAAAGCAGTTCATAAATTTCACAGAAGTAATGAAAAACAGTTCATTTTACACAGGATCCTTGTCTGCTCTCGAAAGTAAGGATGTGGAAAGCAAAAACAGCAAAACAAAGGTAGATTTTTACGAAGGAGGTGTCAACGATGGACTCAAAAGATATTCAGACAGATACAGAAAGAAGATAAAAATAGGGAGATCTCTTGACGATCATCCACTTGTACCACACTTTTTCCCAGAAGAGTTACAGTCCGTTATACTAGGTGGTAAGAAATCATCTAAAAATAAGAAGAAATCCTTATTTGTGTCAAATGGTGAAAATCATCAAGAGAAGGATCTCACTGAGTTGATCAGACTGAGCGAGGAAGAGGAAAGACAAAGGCTACAAATGGAAAGATTAAACAACGTAGACGAAGCAACCGCTGCTGGTGAAGGTGATGGAATTGAAGGTAATGAAGAAGATGAAAGTGAAGAAGAAGACGATGAGTTTGAAGAAGATGATGACGATGACTACAATGCCGAGAAGTACTTTGACGACGGTGATGATGACTACGGAAATGAAGATGATGGTGATGATGAGGCTGCATTTTAGAAGATTTGTCTTTCAGGCTGAAAGACTGTACAATTTCATTAAAAGAAAAACTGTATATTATTTATATTATTAGATTAATTGACATTATTATTGTTACGTTAAAACAACCTGAGTTTTACTGGCACTCAGCAGAAAGTTCTGTAAATTTGAGATATTGAGTAAACAATTGAAATCCGATTAAAAATACATACAAAATAATAAATAATAAAAGCTATGTAACCCCCAAAACTGTACTCACCTCCATTTAACACCACTTGTCGCCAGACTTTTGGCCTGGTTCATTTTTCTGATTTGAGAATATGACAATTTAGGTTTTTCATTGGCTACAGGTTTGGCGGGCACTTGATCAAATGGACTTGATCTTGGTTCGTTATTGCGGTTAACAGCATTACCTTTATTAGAAAGTTTGAACAATGATCCCTTGAGAGAAGTGACCGGTATTTGATGTGCAGGTGGTAATGGTGGGGCGTCATCTTCTTCCTCTTCATCGCTTATATCATGACTTCTTATCTTTCTAGTTTGATGTTTCTTTGAACCACTGACAACTCTTATTTTGGGTTGTTGTGGTAATGGTTTAGCTCTAAAACTTCCTCTCATACTCTCAAGCTCTTTTTCATCTTCATCATCACTGAGATCTCTTGACTCATATGGTGCTCTACTATTCACAGAGGACCTGAAAGCAAATCTTTGACCGATTTCATATTCTTCTGCTTCTGGCTCTGGCTCTGCTTTGTTATTCTTCTGTGTATATTCATCATCTGATTCTTCTTCATCGCTTGACTCTGTGAAAAATTTGTGCTGGCGAGGTTTACTATTGTTCATTAATTCTCTGTCCAATTTATCAAGTGAATCATTCAATTTATCGTTTTCCGCAGGCCTACTAAAGAAAGAGGAGTATGCGTTATCAAAAAGTTTCGTGAGGAACCCTTTGTCTCCTCCTGCATGATTATTATTATCGTTTAAAAATTTTAAAGTCGGTTTATTGGTAGTTGTCTTGTCCTCTTCAATGCTGGAGTTATCGTCATCTTCATATCCATTTTCCAGACCAGGCAATGGTGGAAGGTCGTTGACACTGATTCTGGACATTATTGAGCTCTTGAACTTATTGTGAATTTCATTATCTTCTTCGATATCATTATCATCGTCATCATCGAAGTTATGTTCTTGCTTGAGTAATGAAGAGTATTTTTGTGTTGGTCTTTTGCTTGTCATTCTGGTTGGATTGCTTACCTGGATTGGTACGGAGCCAGATGGTGGATAGTATGTCATCTCAAGATAAATTCTTCCTGCTGGTCTATTGTTATATTCTAACTTGAACCAAGCATCATAACCTTCTAAAGTTGATCTTTTCATGGCTGGTGAGAAGTCAATTTCTGCTTTACAGACCAACTCATCTTCCTTCTTTTGCTGATGGTAAATTGAAAAAGTAAGAATATTTGTAGAAACGTTATCTAAGGAGAATCTCATCTCATCATCCCATTGTGGGTTTTGACCTCCTCTTGGTATTAGTTTAGTTCTTTGTATCTGATCTTGTATACGGCCAACACAGTATGGTGTTTGTTTGTCTAACTTACGTCTGTTAGGTAAGTCTTGTGCTTTGGAAACAACAATAACGAGTTGGTTTCCAAAACGATTTGTTCCTGATGCAGAGCTTGTACTCTCGTTCATTTTTGCCTACTCTAAGTTATTCTACTAAAGACTGCTTTGTTTTATGACTTGAAAGAACGCAAAAGCAACAAATATTGTTAATAGGATCAAAAAAAAAGAAGGCAAAAGTACACAGGAACAGAAACAGAGACACGGTGCCTTGCCAATCGTGTCTATAAAGAGAATTTACTTGATCCCTTGAGATATTAGAGATGGCTGGTTTTATTTACATCTTTCCTAAAACGGATAATTAATTGCTCGCATAAAAAATTTAAAGAGTCAAACTTTTTGATTAGGTAATCTACTTGTTATATGTCACGTGACGTAGTTTGCTTTGAGTCTGTAGCTTTTTCTTAGTCTAGAGAGGAGAACAGTGCATGTGAGATAAGGTAAAGGTCAAGCTCAAATGGTTGTAGCCCGATCATTCGTAGAGATCTCAAAACTAGCGCTGGTTAATGAGGCTGACTATTAAATTATAGAGCATTTTGGTCAGTCATGTCATCAATTCGATCGAAATACTGGAAACCAGTGGAGGTTTCAGCTAGTGGTAGGCCGATTCTTCAGCAACAAGAAACAGAAATACTGATCCAACAAAACATAGGTCTATACCAAGATTATTTGAAACTTACAGAGCACCAGAACGGGAGAGTTTACCTTACTGATAAAAGGCTGATATATATGGACAATAGCCATAACGATAAATACAAATCTTTACTGCCGAAGGAGAGTCTCAACATAGGGTTAGACTTACTTGATATCAAGTCAATTGAATTATATACAGGTTTCTTGAAATCCAGCCCGAAAGTTATAATATACCTGAAAGACAAAGATGACAAGCAAGGTGCCACCCCAAGATCTAGTATATCTGGATCCAGTATACCTTCCACCTCAATAAGAAAAGACTCCTTTGTGAACTCGTTATACAGCAAATTACCATCTATACAGCATGATATCAATTGGGCTTGTCCTATATGTTATTTTTCCAATACCTTGAACAAAGAAGATATAGCCAAGATTGAGCAGGATTCGGACACAACATTGCCAAGATGTAATGCCTGTGGTATGAGAGCTCCTAGAGATCTGATAGAGAAGCTGTTAGATACAGAGACATCACTACTCGAAAACACAGTGCCGAATCTTGTTTCAAAAGATGGCTTTCATTGTCCTAAGTGTACCTTTATCAATCACCCTTCACTGACTCACTGTGAAATGTGTGGTACGCGGCTGGTATCCTCTAATTTACCACCTTCTTTACTGCTCGACTCTTTAGGCAAAAAGGGCAATTTGGGATCTGGTGACTCTGAAGCCGATGAAGCAGAAGGTATAAAGTTACTTACGGAAAACTACACTGATCCAAGTGATTTTAGTGATGTTGTTGTCAAGCTGAGTTTCCGTAAAGGTGGGTCGAAAGAGTTTTATGACAGACTGAGTAGCACATTGGACAGTATAAATTGGGAAAATGTCAATAAGAATAGACAAATCAATAAAGGTGCTATTAAGTTGAGTAAAAGTGATCTCAAGGGAGTGACGTCTTCAAAAGAGTTGTTGAATAAAACTCAAAGTCAAGTGAAAGAGCAGGAAAGGAAGAGGAAGGTTGCATCTATGGCTCCTACTATGGGTATTCACGGTTTAGAAACTTCAAGTTCTATCCAAAATCAAGAGAACTCAATACTACTTAATAACTCTATACAGGATCTAGAGAATTTGATGTCAAAAGCCAAAGAGCTCATCAATTTGAGTCAGTCATATCAAAAAGTGCTAATTGCATCAAAGCAGTCATCTTCTACCATCAACGAAAACATGAACATTCTGCAGAACTCTAAATCATCAATCAAAATTCTAGATAATATTATCACCAAAAATGACTTCATGAAAAGTTACTCTAAATCAGAAAACTACAAAACATTGGGCAAATTGAAACAAAGTAAATCAAATGACTCAAAAGGAAAAAAATTAAACAAAAGTGGGTTGCCAGCGTTATACATTGAGGAATTGGCAAGACAAATATACGAGTTCTTGAATGATGAGAATATCTTAGACAAAAACAATGGTCTTATTACACTGTATGAACTGTACGATATATATAACAGAGCGAGAGGTATCAGCTTGATCTCACCTTCTGAATTGTATGATGCTCTTGAAATGTTTGAAAAGCTAGGTTTCAATATGAGACTAATTGAAATTGATATACTACCAACCTTATCCACCTCCCAGAAACTCACAAGATCTCAAACTCAAGACAAGGGCAAAATGTACATTGTTTCCAAGAGAGGTATAAGCTCAAACTCTATCTCGAACAAGATTGTATCTCATTTGATAAACTTATCGGCATCTTACAAGTCCACCAAGATAAGGAAAACTGATAATAAAGTATACAAAGCGCATTACGATTATGGCCAGTCTATCATACAACTTCAAAGAAATCCTAAGTTTAAAATGAACTATTTGATTCTTTCTACAATATTAGCGAATTTGTGTCTCGAAGGGCTTATTTGTTTCGATCAGAAAATACAAGGTGAGTTTTACTACTCTAATGAGATCGTTAGCTTTGACTGGGATAGAGATTATTTCAATGCCTTAGAAGATGAAGTAGATGATTATGCTGGTCGCGTTATTGACGCAACAGAATCAGTGTATGAGGAAGGAGACAACTACAAGAGTGATGAAATTGATCAACTTAAGGATGAGTTTGAAATGCTTGGTGATGTATCTTCAATGGAGAACGTTACCATCGCAGAAGATCCAAACGCAAGCAAAGAAGACAGTTCCTCAAAGAAAGAAGATGAAGAAATCACATCAACTGATAAACCAGAATCAGAATCTCAGCAAGAGTATATGAGCGCTACTATGAAGGAACTTTTAGGATTAACGTTTTCCTAAAACTACATTGCTGAAGATACAACTCGACTGATAAGCACCTATACATTAGAATATATATACTTTTATGTAGAAATGCAGAAAAAAAAATAGTCAAATATCATGCACGATTAATATGAGTTTCTCAAACTTTTACTGGTGTAGTTGTGAGAAATTATTTGAAGAAACTGCAGTTATTGGAGATGTTATAGCAGGTGTAGTACCGGTTGCTGCTGTTGTTTGTTGCGGCGACAGAACAGCTGGTGATAGTAAAGAAATACCACTATGTTCATGAGGATGTGGCGAGTCATATGCCTGCAAGTTTGGCGAAGTTGGAGAAGGAGATCCTAGTTGAGATAAGTTGGTCGATGAGCTATTTGGGATAATTTTGGGAAGTTGCTCAATCTGGTCAATCACAAAATTCTTTTCAACCACGAACAAACCATTCTCTTTCTTATCTATATCGAACTCATTCAAAAACAATAACAACTTCTCTCTGTTTTTGGTAAGAATATCACTGATTTGTTTTGTCTTTCTTGGATTTGCGATGAATACTTTAAAAACATGAAATGACTCAAACTGAATATTTTTCGATTTGTCTCCTAGTAGTATCATTATTAATTTGAGATTTTGTGGCGAGTTTACGTATGTTGTCATCAGAGTGTGATTGTTTTTGTCCAATATCAATTGAGACAATAGTTTGATAGATTGCCTTTTGACAACGTAGTTGGGCGAAGTAATCAAACGGTTGATATGTCTTATGAACTGATCTGAGTTTGTCTTGAAAAATTCTGCTGATGCTTTTCTATGCGATGTGAGTAAGTCACTCAAAGTACTGAATGAGTCTGTGGAGACTTCAAAGTTTTCAGTTTGTACATATTCGAAATACTTCCAAAACAGTTGATCCGACAAGAGATATCTTGTCACTTGCTCGTATTTAATGGCATCTCTCAACATGCTACCTGTCACTAGTATTCCTTCTGGATTCTCTGGTCCTTTCATAAGTAATGTGAGGGTTCTTGGCTTGCTCAAAAGATGATCCACTGTTGGTGATCTATTGCCAATCTTCCTCTTCAACAATGATGAAAACACTGAGCTAACTAATTTTCTTGAATCAAACTCTAAGTAAGATAAATGTGTTAATAGCAAGGATATACTTTCTGTATTGTACATCTCATGAGCAATCATGGCTATCTGCTCCGGCTGATTCTCGAATGTCTCTTCTCCTACACCCCCTGTCAAAACCATCTTGATTTGACTGAGATACCTTGTTACTTCATCTTGAGTCTTCTTGTTATCGCCCATTGGCTCTAATTTCAACACTTGTTCATTAAGACTCCTCACTAAATCCACTGGTGATTTAGGACCTCTCTTGAATAAAAATGACATGATGTGTGTATAATGTTATAGTGTTATGTCTGTGTTGTCGTTGTAGTTATAGTTTTCTCTTGTCTTTGTTGTTGATTCGAAAGTTGTTTGATGTTTGAAATTCTGGTTCGTCTATTGGATTTCGATGTTAATAATGGCACACCTTGATGAAAGCTGACACTAAGATAATTTTGGATCAGTAAACACTCAAACGCTGTGTACAAATCGTGTGAAAAAGTGCAGGCGTGTAAGAGGGAAAGTCAAAACTATAAAACTGCCTAGTACAAAATCTCTATATTCCTTTGTCTGGAAAAAAGAAAACTATTTCTTTCGACGCGCGGCGCGAGCTCTCTTAGTCAAAGGGATGATCCGAAGGTTTAGTTCTGTCTCACATTTATATAGTATTATTGTACGTATACTTCTCAAACATGAAGTGCAAACACATCACCTAGTCTTATTGATACTCTACTGATTGAAAACAACTCATATACTCCGTCAGACACCTATGAACTAGCAATCATAAAATATGGCCACTATCAGAATATACCCCGAAGTCTTCAAAAACAGAAATCAAAATGCCTGGCTAGCTCAATCGGTAGAGCGTTTGACTCTTAATTCTAAATTGTAGGATATCAAAAGGTTGCGGGTTCGACCCCCGCGTTGGGCTATTATTTTTTTGCCTTTTTCCAATCCCAAATTTTCTTTTTATTATCAATTCAAGCAAGATGAGCTTATAATTTATTTCTACTTATTAAAACAAAAGCAGTCTTTTCTTAATACTTGTCTTTTCCTATCAAAAAATGGACATTCATCGTGCTATTCATCATATTACGACATTGCCTCATGTTGTCTTCTGTTCAGATCAAAACTTTTTGAACCTTCTATTTTAGTAGTTACTATTTATTTTCAGTGAATCCAAAGCACCCAGCATATAACGAAAATTTAAATTCAATATGATATATTGTTAAAACTATGAAAATCAGACCGGAATGCCCTCAAATCAATCAAAATAAATCCGGGATTTCAACTGCATAAGGCCGTTTATCAAGCCTTCAAAAGATTAACTGGTGGGAGATTAGTGTAGTGGTTATCATACTTGCCTTCCAAGCAAGTGACATGGGTTCGATTCCCGTATCTCTCATGAAGACTTCCACCATTTATTTTTTTTATGTTTTCTATCAGGGAAGTACCCTTCTTGTGGAAGATAAGCGTTTATGTTTGTGCTTTTTTTACATTACAAGATTAAGTTAAATAATATAATTTATTATTAATTGAAGTAGAATATAAATGATATAAAAAATAAAGAACACAAACTAAAACACAATTTTTTTTTTCTTTTTCTAAAGTGATTTTCTGAACAAAACAAAAGTATAAATAAATAAGTAAAAGTAAACTAACACTCACTGAAGTCCTAACATTGCTCTTAATTTAGCAACTTCAGATTTCAGATCTTCATTTTCTTTCAATAAAGATTCACATTTATCTTCTAATTGAGACATTCTTTCCATTTTTCTAGCTCTTGATCTACGAGCGGCTTCGGTATTCTTAGCTCTCTTTTGAGAAGCAGAATCTTCACCAGTGATAACAATTGGAGGCAATGGAATAGAACGTTGTTTTCTAGTATAAGCAGTAACACCTAACTTATCTTTCTTACTCGAAGTAGAAGAAACAGAAGAAATTGAAGAATATGAACGTTTCTTAGAAATACTTTCGCTTCTTTCACTGAATACTGATGATTGGACAGAAGATGAACGACTGTAAGAATCGTCAAAAGAAACAGTAGAATCAGCGTTTGAAATTGATGAAGTTTGTCTTTGTTCTTCTTGTTGTTGTTCTTTTGGTTGAACAGTTTGCTGGTTGTTATGAATGAACATAGCGACAGCATTGGCAGCAGCTTCGACAACTGAAGAGTTTAACTCATCTTCTGCTACTGCAGTTGTAGCAGCAGTAGTAGAAGAAGAAAAGTCAATATCTTCTTCAGCGAACAATGCGTCCCAAGAAACTTCAGCTTCTTGATGTTGTGGTTCTTGATTTGATGGGAACATAGCAGTATTTTGATCATATTCATCATCAAAAAGAGAATCAACAACAGAAGAATGAACTTCCAAAGGAGTTATCGTACCATTAATAGTAGTCAAACTGGAGCCGGCCATTGGAGCAGCAGCAACAGAATTAGAATTCATAAAACCAAATTCATCATTAGAGGCACCAGCAGCTTCAATAATTGAAGGAACCTCAGCTGTTTCATCAGCAAAAGTGCTGAAAACAGATTCACCTAATAACATATTTGCAGTAGACATTTTCGACGATATAGTGTTTAATGTAGAAATAATAATAATTGTAAAATAATAATAATAATAAATAAAAAACTTAATAGTGAGAGTAATTGAACGACGTCATTTTTGGACAAAGGATTTTAAAAACCTGTTTAGATTGTAAGTAATTTCACGACAACATTTTTAAAAATAGGGGGGTTGATTGTAATAATCGTTTAAATTATATTTTTGTATAATAATAAAGACTTTCTTTCGTTTTTAGTTAATAGTTAACACAAATTGAAAAATTTTAAATTAATTGGATAATTTTAAAACTTTAAAGGGGGATAGATAATAGTTCAATAAAACTGGATTTAACAAGACATTTTGATTGTAATTATAATATAATGATCAAAAAAGTAAATAACGGCACGTAATGGATAATAACAGTAAGATAAAATTGATTTATGATAGTGTTGTAATTGTAAGTTTTATTGAAAGTCTTTAGTGGTTAAGAGGAAATTTCAAAAGATGAAAAAAATTAGCATATTTGAAAAAGATGGGAAATCGACTCGTTTTTATAATTGGAAAATTTTTTGCGATATTTTAGAGTTTTTTGTATGGGACACGACTATCAGACAACTAACTGGATATCGAACCCCGCTTACTATTTGTGTTTTTTGTATTGAGTATTCCGTTACCGGAGTTACTTTGATCTTGTTCGTTGATGATGAGTGTATATACACTGTGTATATATACCATACTCACTATATACAAAACTTCATATAAAAGTTTACTACAAGACATACAAACTCCGTAACAAGGCTGTTGAAGCAGAGTCAATACAATAATTAGTAAACAGTGAGTGTCCTGCTCAAAGATAGTGAAAATGAAAATTGAAAAAATGAGTCATCAGAGCAGAGCAGAGCAGAGCGTAGCGCTCTTTGCGTGATTTACCTAATTAGGAAGGTCTATAATATTTACGACTCTTATTTGTGTTGTAATTTTATTCTCTTTGTTTAAGTAGTACAAGTATCTTTAGTATATAATGATTGAATCAATTCTTGAACTGGTCTTCAGTGACACCAGCACCCATAGCAGCAGTTGAAGAGATACCACCGGTAACTAACTTCAAAATACTATCAACGTACTCGGCACCTGACCATTTCTGGTGTTTAACAACTTCAACACCGTCTTCAATCTCCTTGGCTTGAATGTTTTGTCCATACGCTTTCATACCGATCTTGGAATAATCACGTGCAAAATTATCAATGGCCAAAGCGGTACTATGTAATCCAGCCAATGTGATAAATTGCCAGATATAACCTAATTCACCTAATCTCTTGATATAAGTTTCTTGTTCTTCAGGACTCATTGCACTGTTCCAATTGAATGATGGTGATAAGTTATAAGCTAACCATTGATCGGGGAATTTAGCCTTGACACCTTCAGCAAACTCTTTAGCTTGTTCATAAATTGGTAATTTAGATTCCATCCAGACTAAATCTGCATATGGAGCATATGATCTAGCACGCATGATAGCACATTTGGTACCACCTTTGTAACGGTAGAAACCTTCTCTTGTTCTTGGAGCATCCCAATCAAAATAAATATCTTCACCAAGAATCTCTTTAGCTAATTTTCTTGCTTCCTTGTTGGAGACACCACTTAATGGGTTAACAACATCTGTGAATTTTTTGATAGCAGCATCTTTATCCTTTATAGAACTTGATTTCTTGATAGCTTCAATGACTGCTTCATCAAATAATTTCAAACCAGAATTTGTTAGCCAGTCAGATTCAACTTTAGCTAATTCTGCACCATAAGCACCATTAGCTTCAGCTTCATTCATTGCATCAACTAATGAAGGTAATGAGTCATTTGTGGAACCAAGAATGAAATAATGGTCTCTCTTATCGATAGTTGAAGTTATCAAAGTAGCAGCTTCAGAATCTGTTCTTGCAACACATATCAAGTCAGAGCCAAAGATATCTGCACTTGTTCTAATAGCAATCAATCTATTAATATGTTCTTGCACAGGAACCAAGACTTTACCAGCCATATGACCACATTTCTTAGTACCTGGAGCTTGATCTTCAATGTGAATACCAGCAGCACCATTCTCAATAAACATCTTGGTTAATTTAATAATTGCAGTTATACCACCATGACCAGTATCTGCATCTGCAATTATAGGTCTCATGAAATCAATATATGGTAATTTAGCTCTTTCTTCCTTGGATAAAGACATTCTTTCGTGTCTTTGCTTTCTATCATGGAACAATTGAGCATAAAATAAATGTTGAACCTTGTTAGGTACTGTATCCATTGGGTAATCAGCTAAATCAGGTGATGGTTCATTGGATGTAGAGGCAGTAGAAGAACATTGCCATCCTGAAACATAAACTGTATCTAAGTACTTAGCCATTTGAGCAACGTGAATTGGATCTAAAGCACCAAATGTAAAGGAAACTGACTTATCCTTAGCACGTTGTTCAAAGATCTTGTAAACTTTCTTAGCCATAGCATCCGAAGCATTTGGATTTTTCAAAGTTGATCTACGTTTAACGATCTCTTCGGCATCATAAACTCTTGTGGTCTTCTTCCAACGTGGTTCAGACCACCATTTCTTGACTTCTTCAACTTCCTTCTGGAAATTTGCTTCTTCTTGATTAATATCTATTTCTGTGTAAACCATTTTTGTATACTATACTGTAATGTAATACTTGGAGAAAACAGAGTAGAGTAGAGTTATGGGAAATGTAGGGAAATCACATGGCTATTTATAGTCTTTGTCATCACTTTACTATCCCACTCAAAATAAAATTTCAAATTATTCATATGGGCCAAAGGGAAACTACTGTGACTCAGATGAAAAAAAAACAATGAAATGGAATCATATGCAAAGGTAATCATATGGTGACATAAACGCTTGCTTTTCCGTCTTTACGTAATAATAATTTGAGAAAAAAAAATCCGGGGAAATGGGGGTGTCCTTTTTTCTCTCTTTTCCTTCGGTCTGAAATGAAATGCTGAATTTATTAAATTAAGTAAAAGTTTCCATTTGCCCAGTTTGTATAGGTTATATGGAATGTTTTATATATGAGTGTAGTTGTTACGTATGTGAGTAGGTATGTCTTGTCCATACTACCGTATCGGTATCTACGTTATGTAATCATCTCCGAGAAGATGAATTAGTTTGTTATCTTTCAATTACGTCAATGCAAGCATGAACCCTGCCTCACCTAGTATATCTTTCCAGTCAAAATTTATCATGAAATCAACTAAGTCTCGTTTCAAATAATTGTGTGGATCTTCAAAAGTAAGGTCATGCACTTTCCAGATAGTCTCAATTCCCCTACGAAGTCTATACGTAGAACTCAACGGTTCTCTTATCTCTAAGATATCAAACAGTTTCAAGATTTCAATCCTTCTTACTTCTGCATCAACACCTATGGTATTACACATGGAATTGACTAATAAACACCATAAGGGAAACAAAACAGTTTTCTTCAATTTACCAACTTGATTCAAGATTTGATTGAGATCAGGCAGTAAATTGAGATAAAGTTTTGGGAAGCCCATATCGACATAGATGGGCAAGTTGGCAACCCAAACCAGTGTACAAAGGTATGTCTTTGTGGCAATATAATATGCCTTTGAGCAAAGCAAGAGATCCATTGATTCCTTATCTCTCTCATCTTTGTCTTTTGCGTCTTCATTATCGATGTCTTCTTGATATAGGTTTTGCTTTAAGTTTATCAGCAAGTTCCAAATCTCGATGTACCTTTGACTAAGTAACTTATCGTCAATTCTCTTTTGTTTTCTTCTATGATTGAGCATCGCTAGCTGATATATATTGTACAATAATCTTGGTGAACAACCGAACATGTGATCTATGGTATCATTATCGAAGAATGAGTCAATTATAGGCCATGGTGACGCAGTTACAAAATTCTCTAGCTTCTCAGTTGGTAAAGTAGAAAGTAATAAAAAATATCTTATCGTAAAGTACCTATATGCAAATAAAATCAATGGATTCTCTAAAATCACTGAGTATTTCAATGTTGAGAATAGTAAACATGCTTCTTGTAAATGATTAACCCAGCCTAAGTTACCCGTGTAACTTATATCTAATGAACACAGTGTAATTATAGTAATGATAAGCTCTTCAAACTTGCTCTTCTCTGTCCAATCATCACTGTCTAGTACATCATGCAGTTGGTTTATAGCTTCATTCTTGTATTTGAATGTCAAGTAGTAGTATATAGTCAAGAACTTCTTTTGTTCCTTTGAAAATGGTTGTTGCTGCTGAAGATAAACTTTCTTCAGTAAAGCCTGTGTACTGAATGCTAGCACTGTGAAATATAATGATTTTGATTTAGCACACGCAGGTATTATCATTGATCTGAACTCATTTATGGAGTGTGTCGAGTTACTGAATGTACTCATTCTACTCAAGGTAGAGGAATAGTAGTCAAACAGAAATTGTTCTGTGAGTCCATGAGCCAATGCTTGTGATTCAATGTTGGCTTTCGCTGTCTCTGAGCCAATCTCTGACTCCTTAATCTCAAATTCTCTCTTCAATTCAAACTCAGGTATCAGTGACTCATAGTGAAATTTTGGCATAAGGTCTCTAACCAGTAAACTCGGCTGGTTGAATTGATATGCCAATGAAACATCCCATCTTGTGAAGTTTATAAAATGAGTGTAATCCTGACTAGGTGGAAGTCCAACTGAGTTATAAACACGGTATTTCTCCCTCAACAAATATCGATGATAAAATGTATGCTCTTTCAAATCTTCTTCATCCAATGTTATTATATGTGAGCTGTTCCAATGCACTGATCGTACATATGAACAAGTCAGTTTCAACCTTTGACAATTAGTACATATTGGTTTCACTTCATCACACTTCTTCTTTCTCTTCTTACAAGTAGCACAACCTGTCTTAGTCTTTGGCTTCTTAACTATGGTCCTCTTAGTCTTGTATGCATTATACGGTATCTCTCCATCAGAATGATCACAAAGATGTGCTCTCTTTACTTCAGACGTGTTAGCGATACCAGATGAGAAAAATGCTCTGGATCTCTTAGACCTAACTTCAGGCACCTCCCCATTGACATCACTTGTGGAATGCTGACTACGGGACATCTAAAATAATCAGGCTAAATGAACTCCCCACACTCCACTCCTATAGTTTGAAGTTATCTATTATCACAGCGGATAGTTTGTACCGTTTATTGTTAGATCAGCAATGCGATAAGATAAGAATAAGAATATGGTAATTTTGAAGATAAGAAGCTATTAATCAAATAAACAAGGTTTCAAAATCCGCCAGAAACTGCTAAGTGTGAAAAAAATGATTCGCCAAAAAAAGACTTTTTCTTGTCTCCGTCTGCTTTTAAACGTTATCAGAAATGTCTTATCGGGAACTTTTGTGAACAATAGAGTTAATCGGTAGAGGTTTGTTTACTATTTTATCACTTATGATTGGATTGTTTATTTCAAATTATAAGTTGTTAGTGATCTCAAGTCATCAACCTCATGATTATCAGACTATTACAGTATGTTGTGCTTCAATGGCAAAGGTCTACACCACTGATCAACAAATCTCAGATAAGCTCCCTTAACTAAGGTACTCAATTTGGAAATTTTTTTATGGCCTCGGAAAGAAACAATGAACTTTACTGTGTTGGGCAAGTAGATGCGCCAATTTTCAATTTAGAGTGATTTTTCAATATGTTGTGGAGTTGGATGATATATATCAAGTGATATCCCCTGATTTTGTAACGCTATTCATGAGCTGGTACTTCAATTGGCAACTCAAGGAAGAGAAAAGACAATGACTGAAGATAAAGAACTTTCAAAATCGATTTTGATAGTCGGATGTGGTGTTTTTGGACTATCCACTGCGTATCATTTGGCATTAAGGGGCTACACCAACATCACTGCAATTGATGCTTTTGAAATCCCATCACCATGGTCAGCTGCCAATGACTATAATAAGATCATTCGTGCAGAATACTCAGATGATGTGTATACGAAAATGTCAATTGAAGCTATAAATATGTGGAGATCAAACCCAATTTATAAATCAGTTTATAATGAATGTGGGAGATTAATGATCACTCCAGCTCATCACAAGGGAAGACAAGAGTTTGAAAGAGTGGGTATTGCTAATATGCATAAGTACTCGAAAGAGAAGGTACAAATCGATTACTATAAAGGTGGTGATCAATTAAAGAAGGATTTTAGTAAGTGGTTTAGTGATGCAACAATTGACTCTGAATGTGAGTCAAAGTTCAATCCAATGTCTGGTTTAGGACATGCAGCTAATTCATTAACAGTGCTATACAAAGAATGCTGTAAGATGGGTGTTACTTTCAAGTTTGGTGATGAGGGTAACGCTACTAAGATCACCAAAGATGGTGAAGTCTTCGTTAAATCCGGAGACAAGTATACCGCTGACCAGGTATTGATCGCTTCTGGTGCTGCTACAGGTTCAATCCTCAATCTTGGAACACAACAGTCTGCAACTGGTTTATTTGTGACTTTCATTACATGTACAGATGAAGAATATGAAAAATACAAAGATATGCCTATTTTATTCGACGCTGAAATGGGTTATTTCTTCCCACCTGATCCAGAGACCAAGATTTTGAAGATCGCTTTACCAGGTTCAGGGGCTTCAAGATATACTAAATCACCTCATGATGAGAGTACTACCATCTCATTACCAAGATACAAAAATGACTGTCCTACAGATACTATGCCAACTGAGTGTATTGAAGAAGCAAGAGCTTTATTGAAAAAGTACATACCAGATGTAGCGTATCATGAATTTTACGGACATAAAGCCTGTTGGATCGCGGATACGGCTGATTCTCATTTCATCATTGACAAAGTGCCAGAATACTCAAAAGTCTACGTCGCTACGGGTGACTCTGGTCATGGTTTCAAATTTTTACCAAATATCGGAAGTTACATCGGAGATATGCTCGAAGGTAAATTAGATCCAGAGCTTGCAAATTTCTGGAAATGGAGAGGTGATGGTGCTGAAGAATTTGATGCCACAGCTCTAGACTGGAGAGTTACTTCTAAAGCACTGGACTTTAAAGACATTGACTGGATCAAAGCATAGTCCATACTCTATCTTGTCAAAATATCAATCAAAGGAGCCAAGATAATTGGTCTTTTCTTATTAGCGAGATTTTGGTTTGCGGCTCACCTTAGAAAAACTGAAATTCAGACAGTGTCAAACAGATAAGATAAGACTTACAAAGCGATCCTCGTTTACTTATATAGAATGTGTAGTATCGACTTCAATTAGCAACCTACTATATTCCAATACTATTATTATATTGTAAACACATTAACACAACTCATAAAATGAGTGAATAAAACGTAATCTCTACATATCCGTATACCGAAAAGTTTAAACTTTTTTTCTCAAAAATTTAAAAAAAAACACACAATAGGCCGATTATCCCGCAAAGAAAGCAACTAATATCTCAAACTGTCTCCTTTGCGTGTTTTTTCTTATACATCGTATATCTCTATCTGTGTAATTGACTTAGTAAGTGTATTCAATTGCAATTGAGTATATCATTTTCAGCCAATTGATTCAATAAAAGTCAGCGTAACCCTTCAATTAACTATAATGTCTACTTCCACAGCAGGTATTGCGCCCAAAAAGAAAATTGAAGTCTTCTCAAGAGACTACTATATCGCTTGTACAATTGGTGGTATTATTGCTTGTGCACCAACACATTCTTTTGTTACTCCATTAGATTTAGTCAAATGTAGAAGACAAGTCGATTCAAAGCTTTATAGTTCTAATATTCAAGCTTGGAAGACTATTATTAAGAATGAAGGTCTAGGAGCTATTTACACCGGTGTTGTTCCTACTTTCATTGGTTATGGTTTCCAAGGTGCTGGTAAGTATGGTTTCTATGAGTTCTTCAAGAAGAAGTATAGTGATATGGTTGGTCCTGAGAATTTGAAGAAGTACAATACATTTGTTTACTTAGGTGCTTCGGCAAGTGCTGAATTCTTAGCTGATATTGCCTTATGTCCGTTTGAAGCTATGAAAGTTAAAAAACAAACAACAATTCCACCATTGAAAGTCACTAATTTGTACCATAACTTATACTCTGGTTTAGTCCCATTATGGTTCAGACAAATCCCATATACTATGTGTAAATTCGCATCTTTTGAAAAAATCGTGGAGAAAATCTATGATAAATTACCAAAAGCAAAAGAAGAGTACTCGGTTTTAGAACAAACAGGAGTCTCATTTGCAGGTGGTTACATTGCAGGTATTTTATGTGCAGTTGTATCCCACCCTGCTGATGTTATGGTCAGTTTAGTCAATTCTAAGAGAAAAGACGGTGAGTCTATGCTCAATGCATCTTCTAGAATCTATAAACAAATTGGTTTTGGCGGTTTATGGAACGGTTTACCAATCAGAATCTTGATGATTGGTACATTAACTGGTTTCCAATGGTTAATCTACGATTCATTCAAGGTTTATGTTGGTTTACCAACAACAGGACATTGATTGCTTGTGTCTTTCTATATTGTATTCTGTTTTATTGTGTTTTTTTAAAGTTGTAGGCTAATTTGTCATTGCTATCGTGAGATGGTTCAAGACATGCTACACAGTTAGACACTCTTTTACTATAAGATCTCTCTAGGTTATTTCTGGGTTTATTTTTTACGATAAATATCTTTTATAAGGAATTTACTGGGTTTTCAGTTGGTTTTTGCTTTTAGGGGCATATAAATGTAAATGTATTGGTAAAAATAGTGTGAAACCATAATGTTGTTTCTTCGAATAAATAAATGTGAAGCTTCTTACTAAATGTAATGAAATGAGTTGTAAAAATATTATGCAACAAATAAATAAATGAATAAATAAAAGGATGATTGGAATAGTCTATAATGTGGATTAGGAAATGTAGTAACACAAAAATGCAATAGCCAGATTGCAGAACAGTTGTGTGCTAGTTATTTTCCCAGTTTCAGTTTGTAACGATCCAGTCTTCCCACTTCCGCCTTTGCAGGTAGGAGAAGACTAGCAAACCTAATATAGCTAATATTATGAATAGATTGATGGACACTTTGTAAATGAATGCAGTTAAATATGACATTTCTTTGTCATAATCAACAGCACTCATTTCTTGTGTATTAAGATTGCATTTTCTGTTGAATGTGCTGAAGAGTTGTGTGTTCCCAAGACTGTTGACGAGTTCTTTGGATTTTGAGCTTATCATGGAAGTAGATCCTGTGCCAAGCTCGTCAGAAGCTTCAACACTGGGACTACGGTTTTTCTTCCCGTTACCACTGGTACCACTACCAGTTTTCTTGGGTTGTTTTTTGTTTTTAGATTTTATGTCACCACCGGCTAAGTCTCCTTTTAGGTATGGTTCTAACATTTGATATGCAAATTCAGAGTGCGACACATCGTCAAATGGTATTGTGGCATCTACTCCGGCACAATCAAATAGCACTTCCATACCACCAGGATGAGAATTCAAAATCTGTGTAACATCGTATACTTTACCATGAATACCCATCCATATATCATCAACTGATGCATGTTTGGCTAGTTCTTCTGCTGTATAGACTGGTACATCAGACCCTTCAACAGTTGGTGAATCTTGTTTTGTATCTTTTCTTGTTGTTGCATCTCCGGCTTCTTTCACTGCAGACAGTTTACTGCTGCTTTTCTTCTTCTTTTTCACAAGTCCATCAGATTTCTTCTTGCTTATTTGTTTTAGAGTCTTGTTATTACTCTTCACACTATTACCTCTATCAACAGTACTTGACATTGGCTGTGAAGAGTATTCTGATATCTCCGATTCATTACTGGAAGATGTCAGTATATTGTTTATTCTCGGCACGTTTATAGCATTCATAATGACTATGTATGTAATGTTCTTTGTTCCCAACTTCTTTTCTCCTTATAGTTGATTGGTTATAACTTCATAAACTAGATGAATCGTGTAGTATTGATGCAAAATTGGGGTATTTGAATGTCTTTATTATAACGGGTTTCGTTGGTCTTGGTTGTTTTGGTAATCGATGAAAATCTATGTAGTGATCAAGCTAATTGAAATTTAAAATGTAATATGGAAAAATTGTAAAAGTGTATATGTATGGTCAATGTATGATGTTCTAGTTAGCATATAATAATGCGTTAGCAGCCAAATCTATCAGTAAAGCACGTTTAAACTCGGATATCTATATCTAACTCCTTGCAAAATTTGTACAGCAAAAAGTTTTTTTAGTTTTCCCTGTACTTCCTTATTTTAGGTGCGAGTGTGTGATTGATTACAATTTTTACAACATTTTATCTCTCGTATTTATAAGGCGAATAAAGTGAATGGTCTTTACTGGGGGGGTTGTCCATTCTTCATGCTACGTTGTTTAGCTTACATACCCAAATGATTTGTCTAATACTATATCTTCTGCTTTTTTACAGCGTACCTAACATATTATGTTACTCTTTACTCAATGTAGAGAAGTTTCTAGATACAGGTCCTCTCTGTGTAAGGTTAACCGCTAAACTTGAAAATTTAATTATTCCAACAAGACAAGTGAGAACTTATTACTAACAATTTAACTTATTGATCACAAGGAGGAAGGGTATTACTTAGACTGTCATCAAAAGGCCAAATCCGGCTATAGATCATGTCCTGCAACAAATGAAGTCTGCAAATGTTACTATACAGGCGTTTTGCTCAAGAAATGCATCAATTACTGTCCAGCTTACGTAAGTTTACCACTATCACAAGATTCAAGGAAGCAAGATTGCTAACCAGACTGACCCCACTGCGGTAGAATAACGAGACAAAGGATATGCTAGAGAGTATATGCACAAAGAATGTATTTGAAAAACTAGATATGTTGATGGAAGGCCCACAGCAATCAACAATTTACACATTTCAAAATCCAGATCTAGCTGATGGCCCAGGTGCAAGCTCCAACTGGCCTGACCCGACATACTGGGAAAGAGACTTACTATAAGAGAATAAATATATTAAGGTATATACCAAATAAATAGATTAAATGAAAGAATGTATTAAACGAATGTCAATTATCGGAATTTTTCAATATGGGCAAAAACTTATTTTTTGAGACCATTGATGGTTGCTATAACATGTCTTGTATGCCTGTAAGTTCTGAATTCCATAAACCAAATACCTTGCCAAGTACCAGTTGCTAATCTACCATTAGAGATTGGAATGGTCAAACTAGCACCAATCAATGAAGATTTGGCATGTCCTGGCATATCATCAAGACCTTCATCATTGTGATAGTAACCATCGTCTTCTGGAGCTACTCTGTCCAAGATAGTGGTCATATCACGTCTCACATCTGAGTCAAAGTTCTCGTTCAAACTCAATGCTGCAGAAGTGTGTTGTAAGAACAGATTGATTGTACCTACTGAATAGTTTTTGATTTGCGGAATGTTTTCCAAGATCTCATCAGTGACCAAATAACATCCTTTTGATCTTGGCTTTAATGAAAATTTAACTTGTTCCCAGCTAGAAGTCATCTTGATAGCTAATGTGCACTCAATTGAAGTGTATGAACTGTAAATTATTGATCAGTTAAAGTAAGTACCTATAAACGGCAACGGTCCCTTGAAGAACTCCGTTTTCAGCTGGTGAGCCATTCTTTGCTCCTGCTAGCAAAATCGACTCAAATTATCAGTCGATTTATTTTTTGCGCTAAAAGACTCGCGTCGATAAAAGATACAGTTTATCGGCCGAGAACGGTTTTTATAACCGTTTAGTTTGACTCACGCAGGTGCTTTGTTACTATCTTACATGAAGGGAAGTGGTGTGATTCAACTGTTTGTTTAGATCTGGGAGAAACGCACCACTTTGTATGTGAGTAATCTTTGTATTGAACATGCTTCCCTATTATTTATTATTATTGTAATTTATTCTTTATATAACGCTCAGCGTAAAATTAGTATAGCGAGCTAAGTCTCAAGTCTCACCTTTTTTTTTGATTTTTTTAATATCCGACAATGCGGTTCTAATTTCTCGGCTGTACCAAATTTTTTTGGCGCATATTTATTTTTCATATCGTATGTTTCGTAGCACCCTTAACTTTTCAGTAAACTTGATTTCTCTTTGTATATAAAGACAAGTTTCTCTCCACCTTGACCTACATCTGCATCTTGCTGTTTGGATCCACTAAACAAAAACTTATACAGTAAAAACAACACAATAAAATCATGTCATACGTTATCATTGGTTCAGGTATTGTCGGTTTATATACCGCATACAACTTATTAGAAAGAGGTATCCCAGCTTCTGACATCAAGGTCTTAGCAGAATACTTACCAGGTGATCAATCTATCAACTATACTTCCCCATGGGCTGGTGGTAACTTCAGTTGTATCTCCCCAGATGACGAACAAAGTATAAAATTCGATAAATACACTTACACAAACTTACACAAGATTCAAGCTAAACTTGGGGGTCCAGCTTGTGGTTTAGATAACAAACATGCTACTGAATACTGGGATTCTATGCCAAGTAAGAGAAAGATGCAATCTTTAGCAACATATTTGAAAGATTTCAAAGTTGTCCCAAAGAAAGACTTTCCAGATAAAGATGTCACCTTCGGTATCAACTACACCTCATGGAACTTTGACTGTCCTTCATTCTTAGCAAACTTCCAAAAATACCTCCAATCTCAAGGTATCACTTTCATCAGACAAAAAATCACTCACATCTCTCAAGCATTCTCTGATAATGTGAAATGTGTCTTCAACTGTACTGGTATCGGTGCTAAGACTTTAGGTGGTGCTGAAGATCCAAAGATGTATCCAGGTAGAGGTCAAGTTGTCGTTGTTAAAGCTCCTCATATTCAAGAAAACAGAATGCGTTGGGGATCCAAAGATGTCACTTACATTATCCCAAGACCTTACTCCAAAGATCAACTTATTCTTGGAGGTTACATCGAAAAAGATAACTACTGTGGTGATACTTGGTCTTATCAAACCGAAGACATTATCAAGAGAACTACTGAATTATACCCAGAAATCTTAGATCGTCCATTAGAAGTCATCAGAGTTGCTGCAGGTTTAAGACCATGCCGTCACGGTGGTGTCAGGATCGAAAGAGAAGATTACAAAGATGGTAAATTCTTAGTTCACATCAGTGGATTAGCTGGTTACGGTTACCAAGCTGGTTTAGGTGCATCTAAGGCTGGTGTTGACTTAGCTTTTGAAAGAAACAATAAATTATAGATCAGTCATATAACAAACTGTGCGATACTTTCACCTTATATAAAATATATACAGAGACTCTGTTAGAATGAGCAAAACTTAATATAAAATGAAATTAAATTAACGAAACTTTGATATAACAAGTGTTTATACTAAAATAGAGGAAACGAAGAGGAAAATGAAATGCAGAGAAACAAAAAAATAAACAGAAAAACTATCAAGCCATGAATTATATATATGTGTATTAAAAGTAAGACTTAGGTGCCCTTGAACCGTAATATGAGACGAAGCTCATAATAAATAAAGAAATGCAAAAACCGATATTAAGTTGTTTGAGAGTTGTGTTGCTATTTCCGTAATGGTGTAATATTATATTAGTTGGTGTCATAGTTAACAGTGTAGTAAATGAGTTCCATTTATAGACATTTGATGATTATGAGTGAGCTGTTGTACTACCTACAGAAGTTTCAGAGGATGCAAGAGCACCTGCACCTACTGAAACGTTTGTGGGTGCAGTACTCACAGAATTAGGGATACTTGTAGCAGGATTGCTCATTGTGGTTGCAGAAGCGCTGTCCTGAGTATGAGATGGCTGATGTACAGCACTGATATTTGCAGGGTTGGAGAAATTATTCACCAAATCAACATCGTTATATGTTGTATCCATATCAAACAAGAATTGAGGTAAGTTGAAAATATTCTGGAATAAGAATGATCCGTCATTAGGATACTCAAAATTAACTGAACTATCACTCTCAACTGGGGTCATAACATCGTCAAAGTTACGTATTGACATCATTGTACTGCCTTGACCATCGTAAATACCATTTGCAAAATCAGATGTTGCACCAGTTGCTCCCATAGGCATTCCATTGCCTACACCATGATCCATCATACCTGTGTGAAGACCATTGTTGAGCATCATAGAAGGGGAGTATTGTTGCTGCATTTGATGAATTTGCTGTTGTATTTGATCTTGGATTTGTTGCTGTTGCTGTTGTTGGTGTAACTGTTGCTGTTGCTGTTGTTGATGTTGCTCCTGCTGTTGACGTTGTTGTTGAATTGTTAGTGTGTCCTGTTGAGAAGGTAATATAGAGGCATCAAACGTGGTACCGTTACCATTCATATCTGAGCTACCTTTCTTACCATTGAGTCCAGTACCTTGTCTCTTCTTCATTCTACGTTGCTCAGCATCTTCCAACTTACCCTCCTGCATCAAAAACGTATGGACATCATCTAATAAGTCTCCAACTTCAAATTTATAGCCTGTTTCTTCAGAGACTGTAGAGACAAGAATATACAACATCGAACGAGTAAACTTTCTACCAAGATTCCATTTTTCACGTAGTTGAACGTTTTCTGTTTCAATTGTACAGAAGAATCCACTTGTAGTACTAATCATCAAGTTGATATCATCTTTAACAGTTGGAGCTCTTGGATTTTGTAAACAGTTGGCAAACATTGTAATGTAGGCTGAGAATGGGAAAAATATACAAAAGTTGAAGTAGAGTAATGATCTTGGATCAATCTTTTCAGACATCTTCAAAAGACATCTTGCAGCATGTAATCCCACTTCTTCCAAGTTAATCATATTATTTGTTGAATGGTTGTCTGCGAAATGACTATCTTTGTTCCAGTTACAGTTCATCAGTACATTACAAATTGTCATTTGTAAATAATAGAATTTCAAATGAAAACTAACCAATAACAGTTTCAAAATACCCGTTTCTGTATTTGAAGGTATCTCACCAACTGGCGTATGCAATTGTTGTGGGTCATCCAGGTAATCGAAATTCAAGCCTGTTAGAGGAGGTCTGACTTCATCGGGTAGACAAAGTCTAAAAAATTCCAAGTCATTTAATAAATTAACAATCTTCTTGTAAGCTTTAGCTTCTGTTATACCTTGACGTGCAGTTGCTGCAAAAAGTTCGTTATAAGCCTTTGATGAAATTGAAGCTAATTCAGTACTAATGAACAAATCTACCACTAGAATATCCTTTTCTGTCTTTATTATATTTCTCAAATAGTTCAAAATCTCTGCCGAGTGAATTTCTCTGGAGTATTTACCTGTAACTGGATCAGGATGTAAGGACCAACCAGGTGGGAAATACGAGGGAATAGGAGTAGTAACATCTGAATCGTTCATAATTTGAGGTTTACCACACTTACTTGTGATGTGCTTGTCAAAATTGTAACATAACCAGAACAAACCAATTTTCTTATCGTCGTCTTCAGACAATTGAGCAGAGTACATTTCTCTTCTGTGTAATCCCATATCTTGTGCTTGTCTAATGGCAATTGTAGCAAGAGAATATGCTGGTTGTGAAAGTGCAACACAGTCGGCATAAATTGCTAGTATCAATACACCTTGGACAGCATATATACCACTTGACACAAGAGTGACATGATGTAAGAAATGTAAGGAGTTAAGTAAATATGCTTCTTCATACTTTAATAGTTCAGACTTTGGCAATCCACATTGATCAACACCAAATCTGTATTTCTCACTACCACAACAACTTGCTAATAACAAAGATGTATTCATTAATAAAAATTCAGAATTTGAGAATTTGGTCTTTGAGCTTGGGGAATTGCCCTTCTCCTTGAAATATTTATCAAACAATTTCTTGACGTTTTCCTGAACTCCGCCCAGCTCAACAAATGGTAAAGAGCTAAGACAACTTAGTAAGTTATTGGTGATTTCTTCCGATGGGAAAGGAACTATATCTTTCTTTTCAACAGAATTGATCCAAACAGAAAGTAAACCTTGTTCACATTTCACAACATTGGAAATCATTTTTCTGAAAGGTATGAAACTCATTGGTTTCTTCAAACGTTTGGCAATCCATTGTATCCCAGTGTATGAGAAAATTGAAATTGAGTGATGAGGACTGAAAAAAGGTCTTGCCATTCCGGCTTCATGTGCCAAAGCCATAACTGCAGCTTCAGTCTTAGGCTCAAGAGATTTATCACTTGGATTATCTTCAGATTTGATATTATTGGCAGCTGGTGATTCTGTATGTAAGTCAGAGGCCTCTGAGGATGGTGAGTCATGTGAATAGGGCGAGGCACCTGCTTGATGATAACTTTCTGATTCTGTAGAAGAGGAAGATGCGTAACCTTCTTCGTCATAGTATCGAGTAGAGGCAGAATGAGACCTTTTTCCATGTTTGTTATGATCTCCATTACGTGATCTATCATATAGTGAAGCTTGTGCTTGATCCATGAACTTCGTGGATTGTGACACTAACATTTGGATCATGTTTTCCATTTTGTCTAAACGAGACTCAATATTTGGCAATGTTGACGTTAACTTCTGTACCCCATTCTCATCTGTTTTTGTGGTTTTTGTGGCTCCTTTCAACCTCTTAGTATACTTTCTTTTCTGTGGTTTTGCCAGAGGATCAACATCCATAGGCATGTAACCTATAACGTTTGGGTCTGTGGAGGCCAAATTTGATGCAACATTCCCATCAGTAGTAGTATCCGGTACATGTTGCTGCCTGAGTCTCTTCAGTGCTTTTGATGAAGTTCTCTTCTTGGTAATATATTTGTATGTACAACTTAATGAATGATTGGAACAATTCAAACAAGGGTCCATACCATTACATTTGATCTTCTTTTGACGGCAGTAATCACATGCTTTTGCTGTTCTTCGCCTCTTTGATGATTCGTCACTCATGCTATGCAATATTCTGTATTATGATATTCTTGAAGCTTGATTGGTGAACAATGATATAAATACAAGTAGTAGTCCTCAAAATGTTGAAATCAGAGGTGGCTAAAGGGTCTTTTGAACACAATGGGAAACCTTCTATTTAGCCTAACTGATCGTACACCACCTGTCTCTTTGATTCCAGTCTATATATATGAAGGAATGCCGGTTTCTCTATACCTCTCTTATGGTTGTGGCTCAAAGAAATCCTATGATATGATGCGATTCTCTTGGGTTTAATCACTTAGTATCAACGATAACCACCCAGTGTTCTTTATGAGATGTGGCAAGAAAATGGCAAAGTACCTATTCAAAAATTTGTGCAGTAAATAAACGTTAATCTTAAGCAATCAAAAATTCTTACAGTTTATCTTTGATAATAGGGGATTAGTATAGTTCTATACAATAATGAACATACACAAGGATGGTACTCGTTACTCTTGCTTTCAAACTGAATAAATAAACATATGATTATTGCTAATTTCAGCTAATGACCATGCATTAATAATCTTCGTTCTAGCTACCTGATTTACAATGAAAAGTTTGTTTTCTTAAGAAATTATGAAGTACCGGATTTAGAGTATAGTACAGTACAAAAAAAAATTTAACAGAAAGTGTAGGCTTGAGGCTCGGCTGTCGTTTATTGTTTATTTTTTTCTAGTATTTTCTTGTAGTATAATTATACTCTGATCTGTTGCGTGTGTTATTAGTTAATTTGATGTACAGCTCACAGCTCTAAGCCAGTAAGTATAGGTGCACACCTAATGATGTTCCAAGAGAAAAGAGGCTACAGTTGAATATTTGAGAGAAATGAGCGGATATTTTAGCTTTACAGTTTCCGGTCCATCAGTAGCGTAAGTTGCATGGAATACCGGAATTTCTAGATTACATAATATTGCCAACATAGTTTTTTTATGATAAAGCCTTTTAACGCTGATGTAGCTGTAAGCTGATAATCGTGGTATCGTACTCTTACGTAACTTGAATGGTATGATTTTCTTACACAGCACAAAACCTTAACTTTCTAGACTCTCTCTGTCTGTGGTGGAGCATCTACGAATTTAGTTTACAAACTTTCCCCATATCTCCACAAAATAAATATCCAACAACAGCCCTTTATCCGGTGTGTTTACTTTATTGAGTTTAGCTTTTATCAGAGGTAAACAATCAGAGTAGGGCAAAGCAAATTGATACAGAGTCAGTCAGATAAGACCATCCTCCATATCTTGGCTTGACATCAGTACTTCTTGAACCCTCTCAAGGTTATATGCCTTACTGAATCAATGTAAAAAGCTCTTTGATCAAAATTAGTTCTTTAAGTTATACGTACAAGTTCTAGCTCTACCTCTGTCCCATATTTTAGAAAAATCACGTGAACGCCTAGACTACATACCTCATTACAAATCACTCTAACTAATTGAAAGTAGAGCTTAATATTCTTCCACAATTCACATGTTCAGTACGAGAATTTACTAGCGTAATCATAATCAACCGCAGTCATTTATATATAAACGAGTTTCCGGTTTCATTAGCGAATAGCGAATGAAGTCAAAAACTATGGTCGATTTTCTTATCTAGGAACGCTTCATTTTTCCTGAAATTAAAACGGCCTTGGTTAGTTGTTTAGTTATGGAGGTATCTACAAAAAGTTAGCTCTTCAAATAACTCATATCCAACTATTAAAGTCAGCAATTACAGAGAATTTGATGTAAAACAGTAATTTTCTAATTACATTTCCAATCCGCACTTATCTAATTAGTAAGAAGGTTGTAAGCATCGTAAATTTTTGGGAAAAAAACAATTATTCGGAAGCTTCGGGATTATAAAAATTTAACTTTTGAATTTTTAAGTTCCGAGATTCCAGCGCGGTCATTGGACATTACACAACATTATTTGGTGTTTTCTTTTTGGATTCTTTAGTTAAAAACTTACAAGTAATGTAACTAAGAGATGGGATTGGTATTCCATAGGCCTGTAAAGGGATCGCAAATACACTACTAAAGCAAATCACTGCCTGAATAGGTTACAAAATGCAGGACCTGAAAAAGGGTTCGAGTTTCAGTGCAATTGAATTTACTCAAATCTCAAAATTTACTTCAGATATAAGTATAATAATGCAAAATAGAATTGTAAAAGTTAATTTGCTTTTTGATATTTCATAAAAGATATATATGTCTAATATATAGTCAAACCAAAAGCATTTCTCGTTAAAACATACATTGTCATAAGATTTAATTTTTTCTTGATAAAATCCATCTATATCATTCTATATGATCTGAATTCTTTCATTCAAGTTACTTAACAAGAAGTATCAACAACGTATCTACCTAAAATCTTACCTTGTTCCATTAAGGAGTAAACTTCTGGTAATTTAGATAAACCAACAATGGTGATTGGAGACCTAACCTTACCTTGGGTAAAGAAGTCAATAGCTTCTCTGGTATCAGCTCTGTTACCAACGTATGAACCCTTGATTTGAATGGATTTAACAACGTGTTGGAAAACTGGTGATTTACAGACAGCACCGGCTGGTAAACCGACTAAGACAACTTTACCGGTTGGTCTAACGTAATCACAAGATTGGGAGATAGCAGCTTCAGAAACAGAAACGTTAACAACACCGTGTGGACCACCGTTAGTAGCTTCTTGAATAGCAGCGGTAACATCCTTGGTAGTAGTGAAATCAACGAAAACATCACCACCTAAAGAGTGGAATAATTCTTTCTTAGCTTCACCACTGTCAATACCAATAACTCTGTAACCCATAGCTTTAGCATATTGGACGGCTAAGGAACCTAAACCACCAGCAGCACCGGAAATGGCAACCCATTGACCAGCTCTTAAGTCAGCGGTCTTTAAAGCCTTGTAAACGGTAACACCAGCACATAAGATTGGTGAAATTTCAGCTAAGTCGGTACCTTTTGGAATCTTAGCAGCTTGAATAGCATCAGCAGTAGCATATTGTTGGAAAGAACCATCGTGGGTGTAACCAGATAAGTCAGCTTCTAAACAGTTGGATTCGTTACCTTCTTCACAGAATTCACAGGACATACAAGAACCGTTTAACCATTTAATACCGGCTAAGTCACCAACTTCAAAGTTAGTAACTGATTCACCTTTAGCGACAACAATACCAGCACCTTCGTGACCACCGACTAATGGTAATTTAACTGGTAATGGCCAGTCACCTTTCCATGCGTGTAAATCAGTGTGACAAACACCAGAGTATTTAACGTTAATTAAAATTTCAGTTGGCTTTGGTTTTGGAACTGGAATTTCCTTATATTGTAATGGACCACCGTTGGTATCAAAGATAACACCCATTTGCTTTTCTGGGATGGTGAAAGTAGATTGAAATCTAGCTAAGAATGATGATCTGTTGACTAATGATCTTCTAACGGTTTGAGTAAACATTTTAGGAATAATATATTTTGAATAAAGGATATAATCAAGATTGAAACCAAAAAGGAAGGAAAAAAGAAAAGTAAAGTAGTAAGGAATTGAGTCTCCTGAACTAATATAGGAATTATTTCTGTATTTATATATTTCACGTAGAAAATTAGATCAATTTACGTGTGAAAAGTCTTAATCCCAGCATTTCTATTTCATCTCGACAATATTTCCAGTTAGTAAAGATGGGAGCTGCTTTGTTTTCAAAAAATGGAGTATGGGGTACACTACCTTTTATTGTTATTTTCCTTTACCTAAACACCGGAAGGGCAATATCAAGAACTCCGAAACGTGTTAACTTAGGGCATACTCCGTATAGAGAAGAGCCAAATGCTTGCCTTAACGTGTACTCCTTCGATTACCTCAATTATCAAACTCAATTGACGAAACTCCGATACTTCATCGCAGAAATAAAAAAATTGAAAAAAAATCAAACAGATCTATGTACTCTTACATAACGGTAAACCCCCCCCCTTCGGTTTTCTGAGAGAACTCAATTTTCTGAGTGAAAATTTTCCTCCTTCATGAAACTCTAACGGTGAATGATGGGGTTAAATTGAGGAGGAAGACGAGGTTGGTATGCATGGATTAAAGGAATATTACAAAGCAGAAGTACTAAATAGCACGAAGGGTGCGTATATTGTATAGTAGAGTTCATGTACACCCCCTGTTTTATCTCATGTAAATTCAAAAAGCATAATCTCATACATGAAATGTAAAATTATACTCGAAAAAACCCCAATAATAAATTTTTCTTGCATATTGTGGTACGGCTGAAATGTATGAAAAATATAATAAGGCAAAACCGAAAATCGCATTTTAATCTCGAGACTTTTAATTTCACATTGATATAAGTCTCGTCACTGAACTTTTCATAAAATACTACAATGTAAAGTATCTATCTCAAAATTCAAGTAAAACTTGTGTTATAAAGATGACAAGGGTTGATACGGATGCTTTGATCAATAATATGACATGACATTGACGTATTTACCCCCAGAAAAGATCGTAAACCAATCACACACTTCGCAATTCAATTTCAGTTGTAATTCGCAGAGAAATCGAAAAACCGTGACCTCACGTGATAGGTTTTAGTGTTGATTTGAATTTTTTTTGATGCAGAGGCAGTTTACTGTACAGACTTATCAATGCCAATTTTCTCGCTTTCTCTTACAACCTTTTTGTTGGATTATACGCACTCCGGTTACCTTACTGAAACAAGGAGGACGATTTAGCTTTATTGTACATCTTTCACAAAAACTATATAACAGTCTCGGCAAAATTGAACAATTCCTATTCGATGGATTTCTTGTAATCTATATTTATTTGAATCTATTTACCTAAGCAGATTTAACACCACTATCATTTATTCAATCACGAGCTTTTATCAGTCGTCAACAGACGGCAGAAGCTTGAAAGAGGAGAGAGAGAAAAATATCGCCAAATATTTGAAAATATACTTTCACCCCCTTTATTTAAGGACTGCTTAAAGTTCAACACCCCCACTTTAACTGTCGGAAGGGTGAAGTTTCTCCTAAAATGTGTAGAGGTGCGAGGGTTTTCGGACTTTAGAAAAGGTATAGATCAAATAAAATATATGCCTTGGTTTGAAAAGCCTGATTTAACAGGTCTTATTGATAGAATCGGAGATCTTTTGAGTGCATACCTTGAACTCCGATCAGTTTGTGATAAGTTTATGCATTGTAATTAATATACGCGGAAGTGAAATCGATAAATTCTAAAAGGAGAGAGAGAAAGAGGGGTTACAAATTTTATCTTTCCCGATAAGTACGTTACCCCAGTTTACCGATTTCTTCTTTGTACTATATCTTGGTGAGCTGATCTCTTTTTACTACTTTTTCGCTTCTTACGGAGTTTCAGGTTAGCTCAAGTGAAAGCCACACAAATGAAGTATTGCTTGGTCTTCATCAATCGACTCAATGGTTTACGAGAGATTCGGGGTTTCCGCCAAAATACGATCAGCTAATCAGCGTTAATGTTTTATCTGGTCGCTAAAAATAAAAATACCTGATCATTTTTTACTCTTTCACTGAATTAAAAGACTAATTTCACTTACTAAAGTGTTCTATACTTATAGGATAATCTATTATATTGTTCATTACTGCTATTCTATTAATTTTCATCGTCTAACTCGTCAGCGTCAAATTCAAATTCATATTCGAACTCTTCCTTGACATAGACATCCTCTTCAACTTCATAATCTTTATCATCTTCATCATCTATGTCCAATGAATACTTACCAGCCAAGAATAGTGTCTCTTTGGAAACAGCTGGAGCAACTTCTTCAACTTTAGCTTCGGTCTCTTTATCTGCTGAGTCTTTGTAGGCCCATAATCTCTTGAAGTCACCTTTTATCAAAGCCAATAAAATGACTGAGATTAATAATGAAGGACTCAAGTATAGTAATGCAGGTTGACCATGCTCAAAAATATGTAACACAGTGACTGTACAGCATAATCCAATGATATAACCGATAATTGAGGCAGTAAAATATGGCTTTGGGAAACTTCTGTTACGGTAAAACTCAGTATTTGGATTCTGTTCGTGATATTTGAACAAATCGAATCTCAAACACAATGATGTAAATGTAGCAGGTAAAACAACATCTCCTAAACCTAACATAGACATTGGAAGGGGTGGACGACTAGACAAACCACTCATAGTCTCATATATTTCTACTGCATGTGGACGAGGAACAAGTAATTTAACTGGGACATCCATTTTGGTGGCAACTGAAACCATGACATTAGATCCAAACACAAAATATATATCGTATGCAAAGAATAGGACCAAGAGTAAAGCGGAAGCTTTGAAGCTACCTACTCTCAATTGGGAAACTCCGTAAATAATGGATGAAGCACCAACAATATTACTTAAGATCCAGTTATCCGCACCACTGAAAAGGGCGTAGACAACAGAGATGGAGGCGCCGAGTAAAATTGAAATGATGTCAATTTTCGAGAAGAAGAAATTGAAAGACTGATTTTCCTTCTTAACGTCTGATCTTGATTCAAGTAACTTTTCCTCTCTGATAATTTTTTCCTCTTTTGTTGACTTAGGTAAGTACAAATTTTTTTCTACTCCGCGGGAGTGAATCTCAGGATCTGAAGCAAGAGTAAACCTATATCTACTAAAAACTTTCAGTGAGCTGATTCCAGCTTTGAAGCATACAATTCTCACCAAATTTTGTAGGAAATAGCTAATGGTGAAAATGTTAGCCCTAATACTAAGGAGAATGATATAATAACCCGCGGCATCGCTAACTTGCTTTCCAGAAAATCTGTTGATAGCATAGTAGAGAGACAATAATCCACATGCAGCTATAATTGGCATAACAACTGCTTCAGTTACGGAGATTCTCTGAGCAAGGCCTCCGTCTTCTTCGCTGAAAGCTTCGTCCTTATCTGACTGATCGAACAATGGATGTTCTGGATTGGGTTCTAATGCATTGTATGGCTTCTGTAAGGTAGTATAACTTCCCAACACAAGCAAAGTAGTCGCAAATAGAATCATTAGGGCATAACTGAGATACATAGGATGCGACATATAGTTTCGAACAATGTAGTTGTCGTATATTTTATGGCCTATCTCATTTGTACATTTTTCAACGTATGTACGCGAGCTGTTCAATAACGACTCAACGTATGATAATGATGGACCCAAAGTCTTGGACGCTTCTTCGATCAATTCTTCAACAAGCTCTGCATTAGAATTAGTACTCATTTTGAAGACTTTGTACAGTGGTTATCTCTTTAAAAGATCAGTCTGAGTATGTAGATCTTTCATGCATCTTTCAATTGAGAATCTGATCTATTTAACAGCAAACAAAAATAAACAAATATTTTTTTTCTCGCCTTGAAAAATTACTAGCCACTCAGCCACATCAAAATCTCTAAAAATTGTATGTGGCCAAGTTTACTCAGGATTCGATTCACTAACCCTTACGAAGATTGGTGAGTTACAGATAACTAGAGATTAGATTATATTAGTTTTGAATAAATAGACTATATTACATTACATTCCACCCATTCCACGGAATTGTCTGGCCATTTGCTGTATTTGTGGATTTTGCATCATTTGTTGCATTTGAGGATTTTGCATCATTTTCATCATTTCCTGTTGACTTGGCATTCCTCCTCCACCTAAGCCACCCATAAGTGAACTCATATCTGGCATACCACCAGCACCATCACCACCACCAAACATTTTCATCATGTTTTGCATCATACCTGGATTAGATTGCATTTGTTGCATTGCCTTTTGAATGTTACCTGGACTGAATTTACCGCCTGGTCCACCTGGCATACCTGGAGCACCACCTTGCATCAAACCTTTAGAGTTTTGTGCAACCTTGGCGAACATCTTTTGTTGTAATAGCACAGCTTCAACCTCAGTCACAGAGGTTCCTGAACCTCTTGCAACTCTGACGATTCTGCTTGGTTGATCAATGAATATAGTACCATCACTATCCAATTCATCCTTAGTCATAGAGTCCATTATATAGATCATTCTCTTGAAACGCTTGGATGTTTCTTCTTCTCCCATTGAGTTCATCATTTCACCAATACCACCTGGAAGCATATTGGCGATCTTTGACAGTGGACCCATTTTCAGCATATTGTTCATTTGTGTTTGTAAGTTTCTCAAAGTAAATTTACCCTCTTGGAAGTTCTTGATAGTATCTTTTTGATCAAGGTTCAAAGATTGAACGTGTTCCATCAAACCTTGTAGATCACCAATACCCAATAATTTGGAGACAAATTGTTTTGGTGTAAAACTTTCTAAATCTTGAACATGTTCACCTGTACCAATGAATGCAATAGGGGTTTGAGTTGCAGCAACGGCAGAGATAGCACCACCACCTTTGGCGTGACCATCCATCTTTGTCAATATGATAGCACCAAAATTGGATGACTCTTTGAAAGCTTTACTTTGTTGTTCGGCAGCTTGACCGATAGATGCATCTAAAACCATGATAGTTTGATCTGGGTTAACAGCTTCTCCGATCTGTATCATTTCTTCGAATAATTCTTGTTCTTGTCTATGACGACCGGAAGTATCAACAATGATGATTTCAAACTTTTCTTTCTTGAATTTCTCAACACCATCTGCAGCAACCTTGACAGGGTCTGCTTCTGTGTATGAACCATAGTATGGTATTTTTGCCTTTGTGGCGTTTTGTTTCAATTGATCAAAAGCACCAGCTCTGAAAGTATCGGCACAGACCATACCAACTTTAAAACCTCTCCTCTGGTAGTAGACAGCTAATTTGGTACATGACGTAGTCTTACCCGCACCTTGAAGACCAACAAACATTATAACATTGGACTTCTTTTTCTTTGGCTTATATACTTCTTTCTTACAGTCGACTAACTCACAAAGTTCGTCAAAAACTGCCTTTTGGATTAACTTTTTCTTGTTTGCTCCACTTTGATCTTCTACATCAATACTCTTTCTTAATTTATCACGTAATTTGGCTACTAACTTGATGTTAACATCAGCTTCAAGTAACGCAGTACAGATTTCTTTGATTAAACCATTGATAGCATCTTGATCCACCACTGAGCCCTTTGTTGCATCGGACACAGCAGCGTTAATTCTTCTACCTAAATCGGCTAAAACCATGTTTAGATCGATGTTAGCAGTAGATGTTTAGCTAAATTAACAATCTTGTATACCTCTAAAGTACTCTTGCTTCATCTATCCACTTCATCTACTCACCCACTTTATCGAAGTTCATCCAGCTGGAAAAAAAAGTTCACTCACCAATTTTGAGAAGTTGGAAAAACTTGCGTCGATTTTCTCCGAAGGGCTTCCTAACCTTTGCGACGGCGCGACTGCTCTCTTTGATACCAGTGTCACTATCTGGGAAACGATATACAATGGTTGTTATGCACCTTGCTTCACAGGGGTCCTTCGTCAAGATATATAAACGGCTAGCGAGAGTGTTCATATCACAGGGCAGAGAAGATGAATATAATGTATATGAAGCAGCCACAGGTCGGGATACGGCCTCCGCAGCCTCTATATTTCTCGATATACAACAGGACAATACTAGACAATCTCATATCAACCGACCATGAACACAAGATAAATCCCGAGGACACAAGGTCACAAATGGAACAGATCCTGTGTTACTTGAACTTTGAAACAGATAGAACTGTTTCCGATAGTGAGAAAATAAGAAAAATTGGTCTTAGCCAGGGTATACGAGAGTTTGCTTCAAAGTTTTCAGCCGGTGATGGAAATGAGACATCAGAAGAGCATAATAGAGTTGATTACAATTATATAGATACAGACAAATCAAGAATAATAGTCGGAAACCTTGAAGGTGATTTTTGGATGATCTTAGGAATACGATTGAGTAGTATAACCGGAATTTCCACTGGTAGTGGCAGCAATAACCAAAACGCAAATCAAGTAGAATATATACAGAAGGGTCTAGCTTCTCCGGATTATTTGTACAAGGAGATAGTTCAAGGTTACAAATTATGGCTTTTGCACTTTGGTACATTGAAAGTGATGCATAAATCCATGAAAAGCGAATTTTTCAAACAAGTGCTCGAGAATTGGTGGAGAGAGTGGTTCAAAAATAGAGTAGAATTCAAGTCAAGTCTTACCTTGAATGATAGAGGGTTCTTGAACTTGATTGATGGTTATAGAAGATCATGTACAACTCTTCCACTTGGATTTCACGATAATTTGGAAATCAGACTCTCGGAGTTCTTGAAGAATAACACAGAAATTTGTGATTTGGTGATAATGAATACAAATTGGACCCCACTGAAGAATTTTGGAGTTCTTTGGCTAAACAAAGACTCCCCATTTGATTCTAGCTCAATTATCAATCTGGTCAATTATTTAGAGAAACTTGACCTCAAATTTGGGCTTTCAACATACTTACTATCTTTAAGCAATCTAGCATCGTTGAGGAACTATGTTAGATTCTTGAAAAGATCCGGGTCTATTGCCGATGATGGCACATTATTTGAGAGATCCTTATTACTACCAGCACAATTTGTTCAAGACCAATTGACTCACCACGTATTTGATCCATTGCATACAGCGATTGGTGCTGTTACAGGAATACTACCCAAAGTTCCCGTACCTAGTATGAACATCGGCGCATTGAGCATGCCTGAATTACCAACAAAGTTTGGGTTCAACTTTTTTGGATCAAACAACAAGTCTTCAACCACAGATACAGAGATACCCCCTGAATCAGGAGCTCAAGGGGAACATGAAGGAACTAGCGAAGAGGATAGGAATTTGACAGTATCAAGATCAGCGACATCTACAACATCTAACAAGACAGATCAAGCTCTTTCGTCAGATGGGGCCAGAGGTAGCTTTTTGATTGGTCTACATACGAATCGTAGAACCACGTCTAATCGCTTGAGATTGGAGGAAGATGAGGACTTGGCAGAAGATGAAGAGGAAGAAGACAGTGGAAATGGGGTTGCCTATGACAATGCTTATGATGACGATTGGGTAGCCAGTATTTCACATAAGGAGGTACACTTGAAACAGAAGGATAGCGAAGAGTATAAGAACCATAATCTTGTGATTTATGAGATGAATGGTATATTGTATACCTTGATTTTCAAAAACGTCGAGGAGGACAAATTTGTTAAAGATAAGTTAGCCAGTAAGTCCTACTATGGTAAGCTGAAGGATCAGTTGGACTCGATCTATCAGACATATTTCCATGATATTATTGTCAATCAGGTAGAAGAATTGAAGAAAGAAAAACTTGACAGCAATGCCAAGAAGATGAATACAGATGTACCCTCACTTATTGACTCTACCCATGATCTTCCATTTTTTTACTTCATATATGACTTGCAAACCAAAGAGTTTAGATCTTCTATGCCGAATATTCCTGATGACGATGAAGTCAATGAAATGAAGAAGGATATATCTGGTAACCTACAGCAGTTTGACTACACAGCGTCGTCTAAGAGTGGGAAAGCGAAAGACAGTAAGAAAGATGATGATAAAAATAGAGAAATAAGTAGAAATCAAGCCATTTACTTGAACAACAGCATCATCCAATTGCTTTTCCAAAACGGCTCTTTGCTAAAAAAACCAATGTCTCTATTTGAAACAGACGAAACTTTGATCAAAACCAGTCGTAACTGGTGGATATTCAAGAAAATAGTGAACGAAAAAGTCATCATCGTGCTTAAGAAATTCTCTGTAAAAGATCTTTCGTCGAACTCTTCATCCTATTTCTCCAATCCCGTGAGCTCTAGATCAAACAAACCCAGGTCAATGTCTTTGGTGGGTATAGACACATCCGACTCATACGCTTCTAATTCTGTGAATGGCAATCACTCTTCTGAAAGTGATACCATCGGTAATCTCGGTGATGATGTACGTGAATGGTACGATTGGAACGTACGCAATGGAATTATCTAAATTAGACTTAACGTAGTTTTCTTGTAATATACATTTGATTAGATTAACATATTTTACATACAATATACATTATTCTCTCTCCCTGTACTTGGACTCATGGTTCTCTTCCGAAGAGTGATGGCGATGGTGGTGGTGATGATGGTGATGATGGCGGCGATGTTCTGACCTCTCGCGTGATCTATCTCTCCTTGATGAGTCTTCACTACTTCTATGAGGGCGATGACTGCGACTGCTAGCATGTCGGCTGCTCCTATCACGATCTTTGCGCTCATGCGATTTGTCGGATTTACTGCTATCGCTCTTCTTATTCTCCTTATCGAGTTCCTTTTGTCTTTCAATGAGTGCTTTTCTGCGAATCTGCTCTACTTTCAAGGCATATAGAGGATCGTCTTTGCTCATTTGATTGATTTGATCTTGGACGCTCTTCTCATCTCGCACTTCCTTCTTAGATTCAGATACTTCAGACTTTCCTACATTCAATATCTTATCTAGTCTACTCACTTCCTTTGGCTTTTCTTTGATTGCTGCATTTTTGCCCAGTATAAGTGAGTCAACTCTTTTTTTCCCTAGTAAGAAATCATCATTCGCAGACGAGTTTGCCGATTCAGCAACACCTTCTGAACCATTTTTCACATTCTCATACATCCAACCAATCTTATGGTTTATTACTGGGTCATTAGGACTTCTACCGGAGTTCAAAAGCTCGTTTCTTTCCCGCTGTTTGGCAAATTCTTTCTGTCTCTCTTGGATCTTTTTATGTTCTTGTAATGCTTCTTGTTCACGAACCCAAACTTTCTCCTGATTTTTCATCAGCTTTGGGTTCCATGATTTCTTCAAGTTCAGATCCTGCGGCATGGTGGGTTGTGATTTGGCCTTGTATAATGCTTAGGCACAAGAAACTTGAATGAAACTTCAAATTCGTTATCTATCTAAGTCAACTAAAAATTAAAAAAATAAAAAAATATTACATAATAGAAAAAATTTGTCTCCTTTTTACAGGGAATCAGCCGATAGATATGGAAAAAGACCATAATTGTACCTATATTTCTAAAGATAACTACTAAGAATGATAGACAAATTGCCTTTATATATTATTGAAAATTAGAATACTATATAAGTATCGAATAAATACTTCGCAGGGCATCTAGGAGAAGCCAATGACGAGCACTGGCACATCTCGGAAAGAGCCTAGACAAGCAAGAACAATATTATAGTACTGCACGGTTGCATAATCTAGAAACCGTGGATCTTAATATTCTTCTTTTGAAGAGCTAATTGGGTGGTTAAGAATTCCATAACCTTAACTCTTTGATCACCTTGTAATTGAATAACTTGTCCTAATTCGTCATCTTTGACGATGTTACCGTTACAGGCAAAATCTTTCTTTAAGACTTTTAAAATTTTCTTTAAGTCATATTCATCTGGGACACCTTGAACTGTAGTTAAAGTTTTTCTACCATTTCTTTGTTGGATACGAATATGGATGTAATTTGTTGGTTGAGTATCGTCGTCACCAGTATCGGCGAAAGGATCTATAACAATAGTAGTTAGTATAAAAATTCTCCAAGTAAATAACGCGATTAGCTTAAATATGGATCGACATACCAAAAGACTTGAGGTTTTCAATAGAACTCATAAAATAACAGAAAGTTTCAGGTGATTATTTATTTATACTAGTAAATAAACGGATCTATTAGTTGGGATATTAAAGGATATAAGACCTATAATATATTCAAATAAATGTAGTTTATATAAATCACCACAAAAGTAATCAGACAGTGTAACACCTGATACTACAGACTGTTCTGTTTGCTTGCCTAGAATATCCTTCTTTCCTGTTCTTTCGAAAATTTTTTCTCAACAAAGGAGGTGTTGGGTGTATTAGATAATGAAATAGAGTCGATAGTCTTTAAATGTTTAAAATCGACTCAGACGATAGACGGCAGAGACGACGACCCTTCGCACTCCTCGTTTTTCTAGGAATTTCAACCCCTTCGGATCAGCTTGGAAGAAAATGAATGGTTGAACAAAAGGACAGGACAGATGTGTAAGTTTACATTTGGATGGCTGTGTGTATTGTGTCCTATTCACTGTTATATACTTGGTCAATCCATTCAATTATCTCAATTTGAAGGCCAATTGATTGTGTTTAGAGTGATAGCTTAGCAAGATGTTTGGTTCTAGACCCGATGCCGATTTAGCTGTCTCAATTAAGAAGGCTTGCTCAGCCGAGGAAACAGCTCCTAAGAGAAAGCATGTTAGAGCCTGTATCGTTTACACTTGGGATCACAAATCTTCAAGAGGATTTTGGAATGGTATCAAAGTGGCACCATTACAAGCAGATGAAGTACAAATGTTCAAAGGTCTGATTTTGATCCATAAGATATTGCAAGAGGGTCATCCTTCCTGTCTTATCGGTGGTTGGAAACAGAGAGATTACATCGAGTCATTAGGAAGAAGTTTCCCTGGTGATGGTGTGAAAGGTTATGGCAGATTGATTAGTGAGTATACCCATTACCTTTTGCGTAAATTACAATTCCATCACGATCATAGAGGTTTCAATGGTACTTTTGAGTATGAGGAATACCTCTCTTTGAGAACCGTTTCAGATCCAAACGAAGGTTACGATGCTATCTTGAGTTTATTAGATTTACAGGATGCATTGGATGATTTCCAAAGACTTATATTTGCCTCAATTTCACATGCAAAGTATAATGAATGTATGGTCAGTGCTTTAGTTCCACTTGTTTCTGAATCATATGGTATTCATAAGTTCTTGATCTCTATGCTTAGAGCTATGTATAGATCTGCTGAGAATGAAGAAGTATTACAACCATTGAGAGACAGATTTTACTCTCAACATAGTAGATTATACGAATTCTATGCAGACTGTTCCTCAATTCGTTATTTAACTACTTTGATTACAATTCCAAGACTACCTCGTCAACCTCCAAACTTACTTGTTGATGATGATGAAGCTACTCCAAGTAGTGCTCCTCCAAGATCCGCTTCTGTATCTGGAATCTCAACACCTGAACCTTTAACTCAACAGCCTACTGCTGCTGTTGCTGCACCAGCTCCAGAATCTTGGCAAAGAGAAGTTTCTGCTCAACAACAACAGTATGAACAGGAACAAGCTAGATTGGAGCAAGAAAGACAAGCTCAATTGTTAGAACAACAGAGATTACAACAACAGCAACAACAATACTGGGCTGAACAACAAAAACAACAAGAAGAAGCTCAAAGAATGGCTCAACAGCAATTGATGGTTGATCAAATGCAAAGACAAGCTCAAGGTAGAGTTGCCAAATTGGAAAGAGACATTTTAGCATTACGTGGTCAATATGATAGAGATCAATTGATGTTAGAGCAATACGATCAAAGAGTGAAAGCCTTAGAGACAGAAATTGCCAATACTAATCAATCTGCACAACAACAGTTGACTTCCAAGGAAGAACAATTACAAAACTTACAAGAACAAGTCTTATTCTGGAAAAACAAATATGAAGCTTTAGCTAAATTGTACTCTCAATTGAGACAAGAACATCTTAGTTTATTAGCAAAATTCAAGAAAGTTCAACAAAAGGCAAGTTCTGCTCAAGAGGCAATTGAAAAGCGTGAAAAATTAGAAAAAGATTTGAAATCTAAGAATATTGAGTTAGCAGACTTGATTCGTGAAAGAGATAGAGCAAGATTAGAACTAGATAGATTGAGAGGAGGTAAGAACAATGAAATTGAGAAATTAGAAACTCAAATCAGAGATTTGGAAGACAAGTTAGCAAACACCGAAAGAACTCAAGCTGCTAATTTGAATGCTATCTTCTCTCAACACAATAAAGAAATGGAAGAATTAGAGGGGAAATTATCCAAGAACCTAACAATTTCAGATCCATCAAGATTATCGGAATTAGAGACTAAGTTAGCAGAAAAGGAAGCAGAGTTAGAAATGATGAATCAAACAATGGAAGAAACCATTAAAGATTTAGCAAAACAACAAAATGAAAATGACGCTGCTATCGATGAGCAAATTGATGAAATCTTACAAGATCATCTTGTCAAATTAAATACCTTGATTGATGCTATTTTGAAGAGTGGTATCAAGAGAATTCAAGATGGTGTCTTTGAATTAGACTCTCCCATGCAAGCAGGTAATCAATTATCTTCAGCAGAGTATTTGTCCTCAGTTATCGAAAAAGCTTCTAATTTAGCTACTGATTTCGCAACCAGTTTCAATAACTTCATCGCAGATGGTCCAAACGGTGGCGATCAAGTCGCTGTTATTGATACCATTACAAATTTCACCACTGCAATCAGTGATGTTTTATTAAACACCAAGGGTATAACAAGACTCGCAAAGACTGATGATTTTGTTGATGATTTGATTGATACTGCTAGAGACGTTGCGGATATTTCTCAAGTATTCTTGGAAAGTTTATTCTCTTCTAACTTACAAGGCTTATCTGATGACGAGAAAACAGATAAAGTTATCAATGGTAACCTTGACGTTCAAGAAATTTTACAGACTTTATCTCAATTTGTTGATACATTAGCTCCAAGATCTGCCATTGTCGTTCCAAAGAACGCCGATTTGGGTGAAATGGTTGATGCAGAAATGCATAATGCCACTAAAGCCATTGAAGCTGCTTCTGCTCATTTGAACTCATTAATGGCAAAACCAGTAGACCCTACATTATCTGCTATTGACATGGAGATTAACAAAGCTATCTTAGCAGCTGCTATTGCGGTTACAAATGCAATTGCTTTGTTGTTGAAAGCCGCTGCTGAATCTCAACAAGAAATTGTCGATAATGGTCGTGGTGCAAACTCAAAGACTTCCTTCTATAAAAAGCACAACAAATGGACAGAAGGTTTGATATCTGCTGCTAAATCTGTCGCTTATTCAACTACTGTATTGATCAAGATGGCAGACGGTGTTTTGTCCAATACCAATACTCCAGAAGAGCTGATTGTTGCCTCAAATGAAGTCGCAGCATCAACTGCTCAATTAGTCGCTGCATCTCGTGTTAAAGCTACTTTCAGATCTAAAACTCAAGACAAATTGGAGAGTGCTTCCAAAACCGTTACTTCTGCCTGTAGATCTCTTGTTTCTCAAGTTCAAGATATCTTGGATCACAATGGTAGAAACGCAGATGAAAAGAATGGTATTGATTATTCTAAATTGAGTAATCATGAAGGTAAGACAGTGGAAATGGAACAACAGGTTGAGATCTTGAAATTGGAAAATGCTCTGAGTGCTGCTAGAAAGAGATTAGGTGAGATAAGAAAATTTAGCTACAGAGATGATGATGATAGTGAAGATGATAGTTAAAAGTTATTCATGTAAAATTTACTCATTTGTATAGCTTTAAGTAGCAGTTGATATTATATTGGTTACAATGTAGATTATTTAAAATGCGTAAAAGTAGAATTGAGCGAGATGGATATCAAAAAATGTATCACAGTTAGTTTTTGGTGTCCAGAATTGAGATTAAAGTAAGTGGTACAAAACTCTCACAGCAGGACCAAAATGTCTGATTTGAGTTGAAAGCAAAGTTTATAGGATCAGTTGAGATATGAAGTAGAAAATTATTTCCTTCTTTTTTGTGCCTGCCGTAATGTTCGACAACGCTTATTTGTAAACCAAACGCGTATTTGTTTGGGTGTGACATTCAACCTTTCAGCCAACGCTTGTCTTTCTTTACTGTTGGGACAGGATTTAACCTCAAAGACAGCTTGCAGAAGGTCTTTTGCATCATTTGTGAAGCTGATACGTTTAGGGTTCTTTTCACTCTCAGATAAATCGCTCGTATCCAGCGGAGAGTATCCAGTCTCTACTTGTGAATCAGGTAATGGGATTTTATCGTTTGCCAGCTCATCAAAGTAGTAAGTAGAGTCAAAAATTGAACACGTCAGCAAGTCAGATGCAGCTATTGATGCAGAGTCATATGAAAAGTCCATTATCTTATCGGGGCTTATCAAAGGCTCAAGTATGAATTCTGTGGGGTTGAAACTTTGCTTGTTGAAAAGTAGTGCCTGTGACTTTTCAAACAATAACTCCTCATATAATATATAAAGATTGTACAAATCACCTGTGAAATGTTTGCTCTTTCTCAATAAATCCATTTCAGCTTCCATGGTACTTTGAAAAATTGATATCAGCTTTATTAAAGCATCACTTTTAGCGACAGGCATATATCTCGAATCATAAAGAGAATACTCCGTTGTTTTTTGATCCGTTTTTTCAAAATGAAGGACTTCTGGTTGACTAAAAGGCTCTGTAAGCCTACATATTTCTAACACAGCACCATGTAATGGTTTAGTAATGTTCATGATATTGGTCTTAATTGAATATAGTTATCATGGAATTTATAAGGAGCTAGTTGCAAAGGGTGGACTTACGGCAAAATATATACTTTTTATTGGACCAAAAAAAAACACAATCAATCATTCGAGATAACAAAAAAATTTGGGAATGGTGTTTGACAGTTGTTTGGGAGACGCACACGACCTCGTTCTTATTTGTTTCAGATTTGATAACAATGCAATTTTGGGACAACAAAGATTATCCGGCATCGCACTGCTGCATGTTTGATATTACACTTTTTCATCATGCAACCACACTTACTTTTTTTCTTATATTTTGTACTTATTCAACTGTCTTGCAATAGTTTTCAAGCACTTTCAAAACTGAATTTTTCCACTCGTCTGTACCTATAGTTGACAGTTGAAGGCTAACATGATCGTGATACCAACTGACATCAGTATATGTAAGGGGGTTGAAGGAATGTATGATAAAGTAGATTTTCTTGATACGATTGTGCCTTCTACAATACCCCAAACATCATTAAGACGCATTTCGAGGTCAGCCAATGAGCAACTACTATCAAAACCAAAGAACAAGTTTATTATTGCCCGCCAGCATTTCAAGGGTCTGATCAAACAAAAGAAGAAAGATCTGTCAGCGGGAGACGTTTCGAAAATTCTTTCTTGCGTAAGTATAGTATTTTTAGACTGGCACCATGGAGATAAATTTTGAAGCAGCCCTTACTAACTATATTATAGCTTTGGGACGAGCGCTTGACGGCCATGGATAAATACTACGAATACCTAGCCTACAAGGAGGAAGACTATTATGACCGTTCCCTTAGGAGACTTGCAAACTCGCAGGTGCAATCAAGAAAAAGTCAAAGCGACACTGCACAGTTAACACCATCAACTGCAAAACTAAACAATTCACCTTTTGTACATACGTTCAAGATAAGCTCCGCTGCCATTGAGTTACCAGAGAAACCAGTTGTCTCATCTTTTTCCTATGATAATGTATGGGAATTGAGAAGAAATAATGGACAGTTGTTACGTAAGTTTGAACCTATAGTCCTCAAAGGACAGAGAATCATCAATAGGAAAAAAGGAATCAGTAAGGATCGAGTTCCACCAGCAAAAAGTACATTTACGAGAAGGCTTTCCTTTTTTCGCAAGTCGAATGTTGAGGACATTTTTTACAGTCCTTGATAAATAAGACGCATACTAGACCTGCCTATAGAGAAAAATGGAGGATATTAACAAATGAAAGGGAAGGCAAAATACTAAGTTATTTTGGATCAAAACTATGTGTATATGCCACTACTTTTGTACCTGGAATACTACATAAAAAAGCGAATTTGGACAGTGTTGGCATGTTTATAAAAAGAACTATAACATTCCGTCAGATCCAGATGAACGTATGCCATTCAACTGAGCAGTATATTCGAAGATAGTACACGCAAATTCACATTCTGAGTGAAAAATATCAGCAACAACTTTGAGATGCCAATAAATTACTTTTAGCGCAACAGCCACATCATTACAATCAAGCCACTTCCGTGTAAGCGAGAATTTTACTTTCTTCCTTCCTGTACCAATGGGCGATATAAGTTAATCTGATGCAGGATGCATATACCTTTTGGGCATTTTTCAATTTTGAGAGCTTAAACCTTTATGGCCTTTAGCATTGAAGTGACTGTAGTAAAAAGTGCGGCTTCCGAATACTCAAAATCCCACACACAAACCACAATTTTTCCTCACTTTTCCTTATTAAAAAAAGCTTAAAAAAAGTAAAAGTTCTTTTTTTTCTCCTTATAAAAAATACCAAAAGGGTAAAAAGGACGAGATATCGCCGCTCTTCGATTAGATTAGGAAAAAATTTTTTTTTTTGTACGTAATTAGAAATTTGAACAATCTTATTCGTTTATTCGTGTTTGTATGATCTTAAGATTGTTTGTAATATAGATTAGACACTTCATTATACACTTAGTATCACCATAAGTTAGCCAGTTGATAGATATACTTTATAAAGTCAATTTACTCTCGCTCAAGATACCAATTTCACGTCACAATGTCCTCTACATCTACTACTCCTAAAGCTAAAGCTCAAGTAAGCTATCCGTATGTACACAATTCAATCTCTATACTCAGTCAAGACTATCTCAATATACACTCGGCCTGTCGTTCCATTGACTCGTCAGATTGCATAGTTTGTTATTAGCCTTTGAAACTTGTTACTAACTTACTCAATTCCTCTTATTTCCTTTCAGATTTTGGTATGGTGGTATGTACACACACAATCCCAACTTCACATCTCACTCTACCACTGAGTATACAGAGGGTCACAATGTCCTCTCTCAAAAGACTTAGATTACTAACTTCACATCATAAATTTAGGTGCCGCTTCCATGTTTGCATGTTTCTTCACACATCCTCTTGATTTAGCAAAAGTCCGTTTACAAACCGCTGCCAAGCCAGGTGATCACTTAATCTCAATGGCAGCTCGTATCATTACCAAAGAAGGTGTCTTAGCAGCTTATTCAGGTTTATCTGCTTCATTATTAAGACAAGCTACTTACTCAACTACTAGATTCGGTGTATATGAAGAATTAAAAGAATGGGCTAACAAAGATCCATCTAAACCAGCTTCTACAATTACCTTATTAGGTTGTTCAATGGTGGCAGGTGCCATTGGTGGTCTTGTTGGTAACCCATCAGATATCGTTAATATCAGAATGCAAAATGATAATGCTTTACCAGTAGAACAAAGAAGACATTATAAACACGCAATTGATGGTGTTTACAGAATTATCAAAGAAGAAGGTGCCCCAGCTTTATTTAAAGGTTTAGCTCCAAATTTAGTAAGAGGTATCCTTATGACTGCATCTCAAGTTGTCTCTTACGATATCGCTAAGGAAATCTTAGTTAAAGAATTCAATTGTGATCCAAAGACTAAAACAACTCATTTTTCTGCTTCATTATTCGCAGGTTTAGTTGCTACTACAGTTTGTTCCCCAGCCGATGTTGTCAAGACTAGAATTATGAACTCATCAGCATCTCATCTCTCTGCGATTAACATCTTAACCACCGCTGTCAAGAATGAAGGTGTTGGTTTCATGTTCAGAGGTTGGTTACCTGCTTTCATCAGATTAGGTCCTCATACTATCTTAACTTTCATTGCTTTAGAACAACTTAGAAAACATAACATTGGTATTTTAAGCAAATAAACATCATAATAGTATCTACACTATTATACATAATCATAAACACATCATATTCATCTATAAAGATTCAAAAATTTACAAAGTTGTATGTATTTTATTTCCACGAACATCCTTAGGTGGCTTCCTAATAATTATAATTTCGATTCATCCTTTTTCTTTCTAATTTTTTTCATCTATTTCATAGAACTGTGTTCTCTCACATTAATTTATAAATATACGTAGTATTATAAAGCTAGTTAGTTAACTGCAATTTTACTACCTAAATGCGTGTTACAGTTCGTAATTAATGTTTTCTTTACTTACACGCCCTACTTAAGAACATAATCTCGGAGATTTGATTTCGAGGCAGGGTAATTTTTCAGTCCGGTTCCTAAAAGTATTTTCTGGAGTTTCTTAACTATGCAAGAAGGTATCTTATTATCTGTACTTTGGTCAAATATACAGGTCTAGAGACCAACACTAAGTAGAACGTACTAGCCAGTTCACCGAAACACAATGCTCAAGATAGTTCATACAGATTCCACTAGCTCGGAAACGAGGCGGAAAATAAGCAATTTGCTCTCAACTCTACGAGGACATAACTCAGCTATCACAAACATCGAGTTCTTTTACTTACCGTCAAATGTATCATATACCACCGATGACTCACACGATGAGAAACAAGTACAATTATTAGAGCCCACAGTGTTGACTTCAGATGAAAGTGGATGGATAATATGGTGGGATTTAGCCAATAGAAGACCATTGGGATGCTGGCAGGCTCATGCCGATAGCAGTATATTATCTTTAAAACAACTAGGACTCAATTGGATACATAAGACAGAAGAAGAAACCAGCACCACCACGTACAAACAGACATATTTTGAGTCTGAGATTAATTCAGACCTGTTTGGTATGGTTTTAAGTCATGGTAAAGACGGAGAGATTAAGATATGGAGACTTGTGGATTTACTATCGTCAAATGCAAAGGATAATATATCACAATTGTACACATACAAATACACACAGAATTTACAGAAAAAATTCCCACCAACTGTCAGTGAAAGTGAGAGTGGGAGTGAGAGTTTGAATAGCAAAGACGTGTGGAGACTACCTAAGATTGAGTTTCAAATGCCTGTGAATATGCTTAACTTCACCAATGTTGGTGTCCTGGAGACAAAAGATACAAGTAAGATCTTACTGGTAACACCAAGTACTCAAGAGTCTGAAAAATTCGATCTTTACGAAATAGACATCAATGCGAAAAATCAACTTATACAATCAGATGCGGATATAAAAGATGAAAATGATGAAATGAACTTACTGAAGTACGATAGTAAGTTACGCAGAGTATGTAAAGCTATTGACCCAATGGATCTTATCGAGAGGGATAATATTCAAGTGAGTATAAAACACATCCAGGATGAAATGGATCCACAACAACAAAGAAAGAATCTAGGTGTGATAATGAAGATCTTGTGGCTTGACTCTCAACATTTCAGTATAGGTTACGAAAGTGGATACGTCGTGACATTTGAGTATTCCTCAACGAGTAGTGATGTGAAGATCACTTCGTTGAACGATGAGCATTTTCCTAGCCCTATACTGACTCTTGTGCATGATAAACAGCGGGACTTGGTGATTAGTGGGTCTGCTTCTGATAAACTCGTTGTTATGTCTATCGATGGGGTTATACACAATGCAGATATTAGAACTAGAGAAGTGCCTACTGAATCGATAATTGTACATAGAATAAAACACAAAGGTATAAGTGACATCGACATAGGTGCTATAAAGCTGCCTGAAAATAATGTCCAAGATAGTGATGAAGCAGCCCCTGATGATGAGCAGTACAATTTCGCCGCATTAGTTACATGGGATGGCTTCACAAGATTCTACGATTTTTCACCAACACCACCATTCAGAAACTTTAAACCTGTTTTCAAGATCAAAAAAAAGACTCCAGCAGTGACAATAGACAAATTGGACAATGATACAATTGGTCAGAATGCAAAGACAGGTGAAGATGTGCGTGCTTCATGTGTTAAGTTCACTATAGTTCAGAAAAATTACGCACAGTTGAAAGAAACAAGACGCTTGAAGTACATCAATGGTATGAGTAAGATGATCGTGAGAAAACGAGACGAGGAAAACTATGATCGTAACCTTGTACTAATTGGCGGTAAAGACGGTAGAGTGATGCTATACCAGCTTCTGAATTGACCACTTACCTCCTGTATATATACTATTCTAATAGAAATCAAACAAAAAAAAAAAAGAAAATCCGCTTTTGCAACTCTGTAAATTGTTGCGATCGCCAAAAGGTAATTTTCAGGTGTAAACAGTTTCGCATACCACTGAAAAAAATAGGACTAGAGAACACTTCATAAGTAAGATCACGGTGTTCTCAACCTCTTATACGTAAATTGATATAACTGTCTTCAAACCCATTGACACTATATCATGTTCAACGTACTCCAGAGAATCCAAAATGTGGGAAACTATGTTCTCAGTGTAGTAATTGCATTATCTGTCGCTATTTCAATCACATCATATATACAGCTTTACTTGAATGATTATACACATATACCTGGCACGATAGAGGTGCTTAAAGGGTAAGTACTTAATAACATATTCTGACTCAAATTAACTCTATATACTAACATTTCTTTGATATTAAACAGTGTGAATACTTTGAGTAGTGTGAGAAGAAATGGTGGAAGCTCCAAGCAAAGCAAAGAAAATGTCAAGATTTTATTCGACTTAGATACAGATCTGAGTCCTCTGTTCAATTGGAACACCAAACAAGTTTTCGTATACCTCACAGCAGAATACGAAGGTTTGAAATCCATGGATGAAGAATCAGAAGTTGTTTTCTGGGATAAAATCATCGAGAGTAAAGAAGATGCTGTTATTAACTTATCAAAACAAAAACACAAGTATAATGTCTGGGACTACTATCCAAGCTTTAACAATAGAACATCCGCTTTGAAACTCAAGTACAATATCCAGCCTCATATTGGTCCTCTTATTTGGGGTGAGCTAGATACAAGTTACGAGTACCAATTCCCTTATCCTATATCTAAGTAAACTTAGTTTTATAATAAAGAAAATGAGTGTATTTTGAAAATAACACATATTAACATGAATTTCGTAAACTGTAAATCACAGTTACCTATATACACTCTATTATGTTAACTATATACATGTTTCGTCTTTGATCAATTAATCAAGTGACTTTATATCTCAATCGAATGCCGTCTAGAGCGTGCCCTTTGGAAACGTTTTATCCTATTAAGCATCAGTTTTTTAAGTCGCTTTTCATCTTCTTCTGTTTCAAGAGCTATTCCTCTCTTTTTCCTCCATCTTCTCCTAAAGCTTTTCTTATGCTGAAGTTTAGCGTAGAAAGATTGTGGATAGTATTTTTCTGCCCTTTCAAGTCTGAAATATCGCTGTAAACTGTTATGAAGTTTACGCCATTTCTTTCTATTCATTTCAACAAAAACCATATTCTTCAAAACACTTACTCTATCAGAGGTAGTAACATTAAACAGATATCCTCTAGCATCAAAGATAGAATGCGAGCTCCGTATGTGTTTCATAAAGTTTTTAATCACATGCATATAAACACCAAGATTCAACTTTATCTCTCTTGGTTTGACATGGGGATTTGTGCCCAATTCACCTCTTAATTCATACTTCACCAGTTGTTTCTCTGCAATACGACCGGGCATTAACTCTTTATCAATGAAGGCAACAGTATCATTGAATAAGCCAGGATCTTCAGATAACACTGAAGCTGACTTGTTCAGCATACTATTCGTGAATATGAATCCTTTTGCTCTAAGCTCTTCAATCAATGGCACAAGTTCATACAGTCTCTGTGTTTCAATTAGTTGCTTCAACTTATAATCCCAAATAGCATTCAATGAGGTTTTCAGCTCTAATGGCATTCTGATAGATGAAGGATTATCCAAATCTTTGGTATATTGAGTACCCAAGTTAACAGATGTGGCGAGTCCTTCTAACTGATCAAATCTAGATTCAATCGTCGATTTACCAGCGTGCGAGACTTTCCTGAGTTTTAAACTCACAAGCTCAACATATCCCTTGAATGATGCCTCAAAATCGTACCATCTTTCTTCAGCTCCTAAAATCATTAACTCAGTTGATAATATAGCCATACTATTTAAAAGGTTTTTCCTGTAATTTGCTACGTACAAATCAAAGTATTTTCTCGCCACTTCAGCACCTTCAGCTTTCAGTAATCCTCTGATGAACATTTTCATGGAAGTAGGACGAATATCTTCCTCAATTACATAAGAAGGATCTTTATTGGCACCATCGGAAAGTAATTTATCTAAGACCTCTTTGATCTTTTGCGTGAAATTGACTCTATTTTTCTTTTTCCAATAAGTTGCTTTGGCAGAATAACTTGTTTGAATAAATAAAGAATAAGTTTTAGCTGTTGGTTGTAATCCATATTTTTTCTTCATCATATCAATCAAAACAACAACATAACCTGGTTTTCCAATCAATATACACGAGAAAATCATTCTATTGAACATGTGAGGGATTAATGGGACTTTTGACTTGACAAAAGCCAGCTCTTCATCGATATCTTTGAGCCCCTTTGCTTTCACACAATGGGCTAAATAAATACTATACGCTTTTTCATCTTTTAAATTTTCAAATTGAGGAAGTTTCCACAGCCTATTGAATCTAGTGAAAAAGTTTGCTTTGTGAGCGGCATCAAGAGCTATTATATAATGCTCATAATAAGCAGAGGCATTATTATCTTTTTTCAAGTCACGGAAAATGTTTAGAGCTTCTTCATAACGCCTTGCGTGAAGTAATACTTTCATTTTCCACATAAAATCTATAGGCTCAGGTTCAATCTTGAATTTGGGGAAATAGTGGTCCAGTATTACTTGAATACTTTGGAAATCACCAGCCACCGATATCTTGTCTAGAGTTTCATAAAAGGTACCTCTCTCCAATTGAATTCCTGGCATTTTCACCAGCTCTTCTAGTAATTTGAAAACTCCTTCAAAATCATCTGTACCACATAATGCTGCTAACATGAATCTATAAGATTCCGCGTTGATAGGAACATTGTAGTAAGGGAATGCACTAAACCACCTTAATGCTTCTGAATATGATTTATTTTTCACAAAAGTTTTGATAATGGAGCATAATATACTCGAAGTGGGTTTTTGTTTTGTCTTTAAAAAGGCCTCCCATGCTGCCATACACCTATCGATATCATCTGTCAGACCAATTATAGCGAATTCGTCTTCATGGAAATTTTCCAAATTTGTAAATTGCTCATCGTCTTTCAATTCGTCGAGAGTTGAAAAAGCTTCTGTTCTTTTACCAGAAAGTACCAGAGCTTTTATGAATGTAACATATGTATCCCTATTGATCAGCTTGAAATCTTTTGATATTTCATTCTCTGACTTCGACATTGAAACAATTTCTTTAAACTCTCGTTGACGATACAATGCCAACATTAAACCTGCCACATCAGCTTGCTCAATTTGTAAGTCCTGAGATTTTTTATATTCGTAAAGTGTTTTTGTAAAACTCTTTTTTCCAAAATGCGAATACCCATAAATAAGAATACTGATTAGCGTACCAAATTTGTCTAATTTTTGTCTGTCTGTCATATAAGTTTCAGCTGAAGTGAGGTCAATGTCTCTATCAAAACAGCCTGCATTGTGCAAAATTGATATTTCCTTGATTGTGGATGTGTAGTCGAGATCTAGTGACTCGACATCGACAAATGATTCCCATAAAAGGAATCTCTCCGAATGATTAAGAAGCACGTTTATTATTTCTTCTAGGACTGCCAACTTTTGCTCATAGTTTTGGATGTTTTGAAATATCGAAGCAGCTGCAATTTTGTCATTCAAGGTCTCACATTGAGTGACTAAACTTTTGAACATAGCTCTACAAAGAGTTGGATCATAGCTCTCTGGAGAGAAATGTGCAATTATTTTATTTGCCAGATCCAAATTCCAACTTTCAGGTTTTATTAGTTGTTCTTCAGACTCATTTAGGAGAATGGCAATAATCTTAGTAGCTATAGTCACTATTCCTGGATTGTCTGAGCCAAAAGTGAAAAAAATATCAACTATGCTATCAACATGAGAGTCAAGAGCTGCGCTTGTTGTTATTTCTGAGTCCACCAACATTCGTGTCATTGTTGCAATTTGGTAAAGCTTCCCCGCTTCACTGACATCGTTCCTATTAACAGTGCTTTCTAGGTTAGGAATAAATTCCCATATGTTTTCTTCATTAATATGCGATGCATTGGCTATAAGAAAGTCCGAGATATCCTTTGATGTTCCATATAATCCTATCACTTTCAATATTGAAGGTAATATCTCCGGCTCTTTGAAGTTGAGCTCGTTTATTCCTCTTAATTTTATCATTTCGAAACATTCTTTATAGCATTCCTGTTCAATTACCGACTTTATCATGTTCTCTTCGTTCTCTTGTTTCTCTTCTGTATTTTCAATAACTTCTAGATTTTTTGGAGCATGCTGTACAGTCTCTATCCTCTCCATATGCTTTTCCACCTCTTTTTTATGACGAGTACGCTTTGAAAATTTGCCTGCTTTTAAAGCGAAATGAGTACTTGAGAACTGCCTACAGTTCCCTATTATATAATTGAATCTAGCAAGTGAAGAATGAGATAGAGGTAGTTTGCTGTTCCTTGGATTTGTAAATGAGTCCAGTAAAGCCCTAAAAGAGGCATACGGTATTATACTGGATTGAAGTAGTTTCCAAGGTCTTCTCTTGTGAATCTCCAGACTCCATGATAGCATTAAGTCTCGTCGACTTACCACTTGCACAGAGTCCAAAGACCTTTGTAGGTAATTCCCAAGTTTCATACTTGCGACAGTAGCATTCACTCAGGAGTTTATATGGGCGAGAATGTACTTTAACACTGGGGAAAAGATGTTGCCGGTTGCCGTTACCAGTTAACGAAGCTCTACCTCATGAGCTTTTGCTTGCTTTCAAGTTACTTACCAGCACGATCAACTTTAAAGCCCGACCTGATTACATTTTTTTTTCACCTCTTATGATTTTGACTAGTACAGAGCGCATGAAAAAATTCATTCAAAAGAATATCCTGTTTTTAAAGGGAGGCTCAAATGTCAATTTTTTTTGCTATAATTTTTTTCTTCTTTCTTTTTTGGCTTCTGATAAGTGATTTGGTTTATCAATTGGGTCTATATCACAGATTTATACAGGAAGATTGTTGTTAAAGACATAAAGACAAGCTACACATACAATGTCTGGACACACATACAAAAAAGCCGATTCTAAAAGGGGCAACGGTAAAGGGTTTGGCTCCAGAAGAGGTCCAAACCCTAATGCAAAATATTTCAAAGGGAAAGAAGGAAAGAGTGAGTATATAGTCTACGTGAAACTGCATTCAGTGCATTATCAAAGTTACTGTGATTACTAACATGTTACAACCGTTTTATTAATGCAGCCACGGAAATCAAAAAATCTTTGGTACATAGAGCAAGAATAAGGAAAGACTATTTCAAGATGCTTGAGAGGGAAGGTGAGGTCGTTCCAGAGAAGGGTAAAGATAAAGACAGAGTGCCGGAGCTCAGGGATATTCCAAGAGAAACCATTGGGTACACCTCCGACAACGAAGAAGATAAAACTGAACACAGTATAAAAACCAAGACACCAGGGCGAGAAGGTAAGAAACCATTAACCTATCAGGAAAGATTACAGTTGAAGAGAGAACTCAAGGCCAAGATCAGACAAGAGAAGATTGAAGAGAGTAGAAGAAGACTAATTGAGATCAAAGCCAAAAAAGAGGTCAGAGAAAGAAAGAAGGAGACTTTCAAAAACGCTAAAACCAGAACAGGCCAGCCTTTGATGGGTCCTAGAATCGAAAATTTACTTGAAAAAATCAAAAGTGATGCATTATAGTAAGCCTTTCTTTTTGAATTCGTTGTATATTAAGTATGTTTATGTATTTTCACGCAAATGAAACACGCCATTATTTCAGATCAAGGAGTAATGTAGCAGCTTCTGTACCCGTACATTATGCGAGTCCATACAATCACAGTTTATTATACCATCACGTTTATCTCCTTCCTCCAGATAGAGAGCGTGTGCGGTACTTAGTCTGATGCCGTGAAGATTCGACTCAAACTTAGAAATTTGCTGTTCTTGAGCTCTTTTCAAAAGCGCATATTCATCATTTGAGATTCTAGTATATAATCTAACCTCACCATTTATACCGGAAGCAATAAAAGTTTGTCTTTTCTCACCTGACCAGACGGCTTGGAAATCACAATCTTTAAGACGTGGAATAAATGGCACTTTGCATTTAGCAACTTCTGTTTGCACCATGACATCATATACAGCAGTTATGGTCTGTCGCCTTTTGTCCGCCACTATGGCACATTCCACACCCTCGGTATTTTTCAAAGTAACGATGTCTCCCATAAAAGACCCTTCTATGTTGTTTCCTGCCTTACATTCAAAAGAGAGCATACTAGAATCAGTTGAGTAACAAGTAAAATGAGAGTGTATACTAGTATTCACCTGAAGATAAAACCTATTTTTCTCATAGTTGACGATATTCAGACCTATTACAGCAGAAGGGAAGGAACATTCCTCTTTGGCGCTAATGCGAGAGTTCATTATAGGATTTACTGGACTTTTATCAGATGTGAGAAAATCAGATGGAAGCATCATGACATCACGGCCACAACCGAAAAAAACAAAAGGAGTCCCATTTAAGACAGTAGACTTCAGCACAAGAATTGGACTTGATGTAGAACGACTATAAATCAACTGTAATTTCAAGCTATGATTTCTTGATCTTACAATCTTTAGCACTTTCAAAGATCCAGTAAGAGCGGGACCGTCTCTTGACCCACTAGCATATTTGGAGCTGCCTACAATCAAATAGTTTGCAATTTTTTCTTCGTCATTTTTGCTACTGAACTTGGGAATTGCAATGGAAGATACACATACTGGATGCTCGTTGTCGCTAAATACAGTTTCACACCCAGGCTGACATGTCAATAGCTTTTTAGTCTTATGATCAGTAAACACCAATTGACTACTGCCTTCTTCACCTATATCTGGATTAGAAACGCAAGTGACAAAAATTCCCATTGGCTCCACATAATGTAATCTAAATGGGGTATAATCAACATTGACTTTTTTGATAACAGGCTGTGAGAATTGAGAGACAAATAATCGACATAGACCATCATCACGAATACAAAGTAGCTCATCATCATTCAGTTCACCAGTTAGTTCATCTCTTGGGCTGATAATAAACGAACAACATGATGTTCCCCTTTCAAGGGATTCTGATACCCATACACGTTCAGGAAAAAAACCTTTTTGTAGATCAAGCTTCCACAAGCTTCTACATAACACATAAACTAGTCCGCGTCTCCCAGTTGACACTATCTCAATTTGACTTGCACCTAACTGTACTGTAGTCACATACTGCAACTTATTATTCATTGAAAAAATTGATAGTGAGCCAGTTTTACTTCCAACTAAAAGGTAGGATAATCCATTTGCAGCTTTGACGATTGAAACATCATGAACGCACAAAAGAGAGTCTTCAGCTTCATTACAATCAACTTTAATAAGGTTATTTAATGAAAATTGATCGAACTCCTGCCATTCTTTATCATCTACCAGCTCGTACACATGTAAAATGTTACCAGCTTTGAAATCCAGGGAAACTATAAAAAAACATAGTTTACCACGTATTTCTGCGAATTTGATAGATGATGGCTGAAAATCAGCAATTTTCGGTTTGACCAAAAAGGGAAGAAGAGAGACCTTTTCTGTTTGCTCATCGATTGAGACTCGAAAAACGTCAACGGTAGAGACCGAATGAGAACCATCGAATATATCGTATGCAATGGCAATCAAATTATCACCATATGACGTCGCCATAGTAATACAACATTGTTGAGGAAGATCAAAGTATAACATTTCATCCACGTTCGAGAGTGTTCCTATTCTCCACCCTGTTTCCATGACTTGTATGAAGTAGCCCCCAGCTAAAAGGGCAAAGAAAACTGTTTGCTCATCAAGTGAGAACTCGGTTTCATAGTTGATTTCTTTGCTACTGGAGCTCACACCATCATCTTCAATCATTTCTGGCGATTTGTCCTCTTCATCTAAGCTGTTCTTATTGAGACTAATTAATTCTGATTTGTCTTTAAAACTCATCAAAACATACTCAGTACCCATATATTCAAAGCTGAACATATTCTCAGCACCTTTTAGACTTTTTATTGGCTTGGATTTGCTTGCAATCAGTCCTTTATGCAAATTAAAGATAGCCCCTCTTTTTTCTAGTCTTCCAGTACACCAAAGTTCACCCTTTGTTGTAGGGTATACATAGTTGTTTTGGAGGGGTTGTACAACCTCTGCGTAAGTAAGTGGAAACCAGCTAAGCTTACTTCCCTTATCTATAACTTTCTCAAAGCCAAAAGTGGATGTATCTTCTTTCAAATAGAGTTGAACCAATTTTTTGTCATTCAAGCCTTTCTCATTTGAATAAATAAGCTCATAAGTAAGAGGTGATAATTCTTCAATGGAAAATTTGGTAAACACTGTCGACTGTGTAAGAAAGCGATCTATCTTCATGGACCATATTTTTCTTCTTTCGTTATAAAAGATTTGTAAGAGCCACATGGTATTGTGCGCATTACTTATGAATACCTGGTCCACTTTGACATCAGGATCATCATATTCTTCGCAAGGAAAGGCAGTGATCAAGGACTCAGGTATATAATATGAAACCGGCATAAATGACTGACCATCCTTTTTCCTTGGTAGAGAGACTTCAGCTTGATCTATTCCATCATGAGAAATTAAATAGTTTATCCCTCTCAATATACATTTCGATTCTTGAATAAATAATACACATGTGGTTCTCGGAAGTGGCACCAAAAAGTAAGGAATCTCAAATTTGTTGTTCAGTAAAATCGGGCTATGCTTGATCAATGAATCTGTAGGCTGGTCAAGGTACATTTCAACCAGTTCCAATTGAAGGAGACTATTATCTGTGGACACTAAACTCAAAAATAACATATGCTGATCGTTGAGAGGTTCTAAGAAACAGCTTTTCAGTATAACACCATCAAAAAACACGTTAAATGACTCACCAAGCGTCGGAAGTCCACTATTTTTATATTTTATTAGAGAGAAACGAATCGTCTTGTAAAAAGCAGATATTGCAATTATCTTTCCTAGCCTATGTGCATCAATACTATATCCAAGATCATATAGTGTAGGAGATTCCCCAACATGTACATTATTTTTAGTTAAGCTTACCTTCTGTATAATAATAGGTTCTAGTGCTCCATCTACAAGAGCAATTCTAATAAACAGTAACAATCCAGAGTGTAATGTTAACAAAAGCGTGTCTTCAGCCAAAGGCGATTGATCCCCTGCAGGCAATTTGCAAGCTGCTCGTACTGGGGAGTGAAATAGAAAGCTTTCCTTATTGTTTATCGACATGGATGTGTTCATTATTTGTATATCGACAAGACATTCAGTTTCTCCAGACATATCTTTCTCCTCGGTGTCTTCTGTGGACATATCTGCGTCTTCCTTGCCCAATTCTCCTCGCTGAAGATGTGGATACTCTGAACGGGATAATTCTCGATCGATTCTGCGCAATTCCTTCTCTATCTCATCATCATCGTCAAAGCTATCATAAGACTCCGTATACCATTTGAATTTCTCCCAAGTTGAACGCGACAACATCCATTCGCTTTCCTGTTCTCTAACTTGCTTGTTTAAAAGATCATTTGTTTTACCTTTCCCCAGTACTACTCTGAAGCCACGAAAAAAATGCGAAACATGTTGGCCTGGGAATATTGTTTGCTCCATGAAGAAGGTTTCCATACCATAATCCATTTCCTGGTCATTGTTCCTCACACGAGAGGCTGAGACCAAGAAATCTTCATCACTCATAGTGCATCCAGTTGAAGAATTGAGTTCAATGCCTTAGCCAGTACACATTAATAATGGCTGGTACTCTTATCACGAAACGCTAAAGTATGCGATATCGTTACAATAGGGGTAGAAAAATAAAATCAGAATTTAGCAGAGGCTTACTTTTCACTGCCTTTATTTATAGGTGTTTTTAACGCTGTATAATTTACAATATATCATCTACTTAATTTACAATTGCGATTCTATGTACTCGAATATTTCATCAACTGCAGTAGGTGCATCTTCATCAAGAGTCTCAGTTAATTCAGCCAAAAACTCCTTGAATTCCAAAGAATCTCTTGACGAAAAGAAGTTGCTTGAAATGTAGTTTACAATGAAAGTGACCAGTGATTCTTCGTTAACACCAAGATACTCTTCAATGACTTCACCAACTTTTTGTTTGATCGAAGGTAATAATGATTCGGGTATAGTCTTGGAGATTGTAGTTTCCGTCATCTCTGTATCACCACCTTCATCCACAGTTTCCTCTGTAGTTCTCTTGAAAACAATTTTGACAGGTTTATCTTTGGCATTATCAAATGTAGAAAGAAAGTTCTCTGCATCCTTGGATGATTGCAACTCAGTTCCAGCCGCAGATCTATCCTCATTATCAAGTCTCTCCTCTTCAAGCCTTGTCGAATTTCTATAGGCAAGGTAGTTTGCATGAATTGTATAATAGTTAAAGTTTTTATCAATTGTGTTGTCTGTGCTAGTAACAGAATCCACAAAGCTTTCAAGGAATTTCTTTCTCTTTTGAAGTACAATGGAATTAATATACTTCTCATGATTGATCAAGTTGACATAACTTTCATAGTTCTTTTGTCTTGCAGAATCCTTCTTCTTCAATGCCTGTTGACGGGCTTTGAAGGTTCTTTCCACCTGGGCTTGTTTACGCAACTTTTCCGCAGCCTCATATTCTTCATCGTCCATGTCATCTTTACCTTCATCGTTCTCATTATCATCGTCATCTTCATCGTCAAAGTTGTAGTCAGATTGTTTGGAGTCTCGAGCATATTTCTTAGATCCATCTGCTTCCAAATCAGTGAACAGCTTTCTTAATCTCAACCTACTCTTCTTCTTTTCAGTCAAGAGCTGCTGCTCTCTTTTAGTTCTCTCTAGGCGTAACACATGTGTTCTGAAATCAACAATGTTTTGCTTGATAGTTTCTACCATTTCTGGGGGAACTTCCACAAGTTCATCTGGGTCAATCTTATCCTTGTTATACATTGAAATTAGCTCTTCAAGATTGTCTACCCCACTGGAGTTGGATAATTTGACGGGGACTTTACCAAGCTTTATTATACGTTGAACTATTTGATCTTGCTTAGAATGAAATGTATCTTCACTCAACTCTATCAGAGATGATACTTTTTGATTGAATAAGTTGATTATATCACCCGTTATTGGCTTAATTTTCATCTTGATAGTAAGTTGTGGATTCTTAGAGTCATATTTCAAATCATCAATTACTTTGGAGAACAGGAACAATGTCAAAACATCGCTGAACTCCACAAAAATAACTTTTTGCTCTAAGTAATCATTAGCAATGAAGGTCCATAGAAATTCTGTATCCACTTCAATGTTGGAAGTCTCCTTGTTCAACTCAATCTGCTTTAGTGCATTCATCGTCGTCAATAAAAAGTCTTCCACTAAAGTATTGGACCTCAAGACCGATACCGGGAGGTCTTCAAGAGATATTATTAATGCGCCATCAAAGTTATGCTCTAATTTCTCAAACTCATTAATTGCGATGTAATGTCTGACTTCTGACTCTTTGAGTATATCGTCGTATTCTTTTGTATGAATAGAATTTCCTCTGTTTGTATTCTCGCTTTCTCCACCAACCACTTGATTGTCTACCTCCATCTTATCTCCAGAAGAGTCATATGCAGTTTCTCCATTGGCCACCCTAACGAGCTGGTTTATGTTAACATACTCATCGAACTTTACCAAGCTACTGCTCTTCTCAGTCGAAGACTCTGAAGCAGGTATCAAAGATGCATATTTCTGTTCTATTTTGGGAAGCTTGTCAATCCCGGGCCTGTAAAAAAGATGACTTATTGCCATAGTGATATCAAAGAGAAAGCTGAACCTCGGTAATGTTGTACTTTCTTCACTAAGTTATCTATACAAGAAGACAAAGATAGCTAGCTCAGTTTTAATATACTTCGTGAATTTATTTTGAAATTTCTCACACTTTATTTTTTTCATTTTTTTATTCTCTACAATGAGCGGCTTATCACTGACAAAATTCTACAACTTATACTGAGCGTTAAATTCAGATATACTAGAATGATCATTAATAGAAATACAGATAAAGTACATAAACCCCTACACTTATACTGAATGTATATATATAAGAGAGAGCAACCATACAGATTGGTTAAAAAATATTGAATATGTTTTCCATACCAAACATGTATGCATCATTGTTTAGTAGCTCTCCAAACTCTAAGTCTTCCATAGCGAGACTACTATTTGGGGTGATGGAGTTGACACCAGAAGGTTCTGATGCTCCCATTACAGACGACGTTTTATATACGTTCATACCAGTGTTATTTCCAACCTCCCTGTTTTGGTTATCAGCTGAGCGTTGGAGTTGAACATTTTGATCTAGATTGGAAGCTGTAACACTGTTACCACTCGCTTGAGAACTTACAGTAGACTTGTTAGACTTCTGGTCCATGGCATCGTTTGCTAAAAGACCAGTTTCAAAAGAAGGAATCCACGAAGTACTGATTTGGTGCATAACTTCAAGGTCATTGGAGGATGCAGTCGAATCAACTTTGTACTCTACCATTTCAGCTGAGTTGGCAGGAACAGGAGCATTATTCAAACTTGGCGAACCCTTCAGTGAAGTGTTATCACTTATTACTGTTGATCCAGACATACTGTTTGTCTTACTTCCTCCATCGTTCGTTTGTTGGTTTTTGTCTTTGTAACCAAGAGGATAGAACAACATATCTGGAGTGAAATTAGGAACGGCCGAATTGTTTTGGTAGTTGAAAAATCCTGGCGTTTCATTTTGCTGTTGCATATATTGTGATGGTGGTGGATAGAATTGCTGTTGTTGAAGTGGTTGTTGTTGCTGCAAAGAGAAGTCAGGCTGCTGTTGCTGTTGCTGTTGTGCATAATAAGGATGTTGGTATTGAGGTAACGCTGATTGTTGTTGTGGCAAAGGGGGTGGCAGCAAATGCATCATTTGTTGTCGACTTGTATCGGGACTACTCATATGATGTAAAGGTGGTACCGGCGAGGGAATAGAATGAGTTGAAGAGCTATGAATAGACATTCCTTGTTGGTGCTGAGGATATGTATCCGACACAGATGATTTTCTGGAATGAAAACTTTGAGGTCCTGCTGTAGGCATTATGATCGTGTTTACATTTGGCACGCCATTCATTGGTCCAACAGACATAGATTGCACAGAAGGTGACGCTGAATATGGATATACTGGCGGAGAGCCTACAATCTGTCCAGGAGAGTTGCTTTGAGATAGTAAGTTATAAGTTCCAGGTAAAGGTGGGTTAGCCATCTCTGTAGTGGTTGGCGCACCTGGTAATTGTTGTGGAGGTAATGGAATAGGTAAATGCACATTTGGTGGAGGTGGTATCTGTGTTTGATTTATTGGAGAGTATTGACTCGTGATCACTTGATTAGAGCCGAGCTGAGTAGATGGGCTTTGACGCAGTGTACCTCTGACTGCACTAACATTGGGCGTAGAGAATCTCCCAGGTCCTGAAAATGTGGAAACATGGTCCACATTCGTCTTGGTACTCTTTGGACTTGACACTGAAAACGTTCCTTTCTTGCCGACAAGAGGATTGCTTGAATATAGATTCCCGATATCGTTTGATCTAATTGTTTGCTTGTTAGCTGCATTCAAGATATTTTTAATCAATGCAAATTGCTTATTCTTATCTTTCAAAATTGAATTCAAATTATAGTGCGCTAATTTGACAATTGGGAATTTGGCGGTCAGCCTATTCGACTTACAGACGGCCATACAAGCCAAGACATCCCTGTTTGCAGTTTTAGAAACTTCTTTATCCTTATTGTGCAAATGGTATAGCATCATCAAGGCGGCATTATACAGTGCCCATTGAATCAGTAATGGAGAATGACATAATAAACCATCACTAAACAAATGCTTGCTAACCATAATAATGATATGTGCTGCTTTGAATGTAATACCCCATGAAGGATAATATTCATCATCTGTAATCTTGTCACCCTTAGTATTTTTGTTATTGGCATTGCTATTATTCTTACCATTTGTATCATTAGTAGAGGTAGCATCTTTTGATGTACGTACAATATTAGCTCTATGAATCCACAATAATAACCCATGATACACGATAGTCAATATTGCGTTTAAAAGGGTGTGTGTCCTTTCATCATCAAAACTATACTCTACACTCTTAGGCAAGTTGTCCTTCCACAGACTCATCATAATATCAGTTTGTCTAAGAATTGGTAAGAATGATATATTTTCCTTTGCAAGCTTTTCCATGGTCATTTGATTTTTGTAAATAGCCAAGGCCAGCTGTGAGATTTTTATGTAACTGAGGAAGTAGTCAACTTGTACTTGAACGTCTTTGTCTTTTGGTCCATAACACTCTTTGATATCTTTCTCTGTAGGCATAGGGACGTCAAAATCATCAATATTAATGGCAGGTGGTCTGTTCAAAGTTACAGTATGGACAGCGTCCTTGGCGAACAATGACCACCATATAATTTTATACCTTCTTTTCTCTTCAGTGGTAAGAGTTTTGTTGTTCTCTTGATTTCTATGCATTCCAAAACCTTGACTTGTGAAGATACAAATTCTGGTCCAATGTAGATAATTTTTGGAGTTCCAATTTAGATCATTCCATACAGTACCAAAAATTATCAAAGATTGACAAAGAGGTATAGGTTCAGCTTCAACACTCATATCAAATAATGCTTTGGCTCTTCTGTATAAAAGCTTGGTTATACCTGAGTGGTATTTTACTTCATTACTATCCCATCCTGGATCATCAATTTCTCTAGATCCAGCACATAATACCGATTGTAAAAGTAAAAGACTTGGGGGATTTCGCAAATCTTTGTAATCTTTATAAAATTTTGTTTTGTTCAAAATGGGGAATTGAGGATGAACGCGCTCAAAATATGCATTAATATATTCCCAACAGAGTTTCTCGTCTGGCAACATAAAACACCCCATTGAAGTGAGACATGCGATGTCAACTTCATCCAGATTGAAAACAGTATCAGTGCCAGGGATAATGGACTGTTTAGATTTATATTCCTCGGCAACATGGTTCATCCAAGTGGATGCTGCTGCTTGAGATCCCAGGTAGGCTTTCAGCATGACAGATTTTAATTGTCTCTTCAGTACTTTTTTCAAGTCAAGCCTTATCACTGAGAGCATTGACAATTCTTTTTGAGAGTCGGGAACAATAAAGTCTGGTATCTCATCTTTTGAGTAAGGAATAATACCATCCACATGGTACGATGTATCCTTCTGGTCTGTCACACTGTCCTTTGCCCTTTTCAAATCTTTTGTCTTCTTGAGCTTTTTCATATCTTCTCCAGCAATAATTACTTCACCAGATGCACCATTATAAGCCGTTGACACTTTGTTTTTTGCGTCATCTTGGTCATTCTTGCTTGAAGGACGCTTATTATTTCTTATACTGGCCTGTTTTTTGATCTTCGCTTGGTACTCTTTCAACTTTTGAGCCTGATTATCAAAATCATCTTCATTCTTTACATCATCATCGCTTGTGATATCACCACTAGTACTGGTGGATGTTGAATTATTTGATTGTTGTGCTAAGAGACTAAGCACTTTTTTCTTAGTTTTGTAGGTTGATCTCATTTTAGGTTCTGGTATCACACATTCAACTCTGAAATTGACACAATTAGTGCACGGCTGTTTATGAATCACGTCACATCGCACTTTCCTGTCATGACAAACCTTACACGCTCTTGCAGATCTATTTCTTTTCCGTTGCACTTTCGCATCCTCTTCAACCGTCACTTTATCCTCTGGTTTTTTTCTACGCTTGGTATCAGGAAGAGATGGGGACGCAGGAGAATCGTCTCTCTCAGGTTCACTCATCTTCAAAGTGTGTAATAAGTATATCTATTGGTCTAACTTACTGTACAAAACCTCAAAGGAGGGCTCTTCTTTCTCAACAATGATAAATAATTCGAGACAGTACAGGGGTAAATTAAAATATTAGCAAAAAGTTACTATCTTTAGCAGTGTCTTCTTCTGTTTCTACAGCACAAAATGCATTGAATGATGGATCACTCATTTTTGGTGCTTTCCATGGGAATCTCTTTAAGACCATACAACAGAACATGATCGCTAACGACCAAACATCGACATATCTAGGATCATAGTTCTCAAGACCTAATACCTCAGGAGCTAAATAAGGATCTGATCCCACGACACCTTTGGTCTTAATGATTGACTCTTCGTCATGATACTTGAATGTGACACTTGAACCAAAGTCAATGAGTTTCAAGATACCATCTTTGGTCACCACACAATTATCCAATTTCAAATCTCTATGAGCTAATCCCATAGTATGCAAGTAATGTGTACCTTTTGCCATTTGCTTGAAATAACAGAAGATCTCATGTTTGGTCATTAGGCCAGCCATGACAATGGTGAAGAAATCATAAGGACAGTATTCCATGACGACTAGATATAATGATCCCTCGTTTATCATATCAAATGTGTCAATGATATTTTGATGATGTAAAGTTGATCCAATCATGAACTCGGTTTCCACTTTCTTTTTATATTCGTACTCTGATTCTTTATCACTCTTAGCTCTGAACTTCTTCACAGCGAAAACTTTATTGTCAGATGCCCTTTCCACAATGGCAACGGATCCTCCTGCACCTTCACCCAGTATTTTACCTGGTAATCCATATCTACTAGTAAGTTCATCGTTCAAACTCTCTTCTTGTTCTTTCTCTTCTTGCTTCCTTTGGATTTCTCTCTCTTTTCTCTGTTCTTCTTTCTGTTTCTTTTCTTGATTTACTTTACTTTGATTCAACTTCTTGAATTTACTGCTGAAGATACCACCGTTGTAACCAGTTGGCGAGAATTTGTTATCACTGATCTTAAGATCGTTCAACTTTGAGTTTATCGCTTTATGAAAGTTATCGTGATGCTCTTTGGCTTGTTTTATAGGCTGTTTGAAGAATCTCTTCAAATCAAGCTTGCTTGACTTCAAATCATCATCTGATCTATTGAACATCTTCGACAATCCTCTCTTTTTTTTACTATCAGAATCTGATGAGATAGTACTGTTGTTACTGACTTTTGGTGTCAAGAGTTTCTCGTCTGATTTGTAACTACCGCCTATGAACTTTCTGAATGAGCTGCTATTTGAAGTTTTTGGTGTAATATCGTTTCCGGAACTTGATATTGAGTTGAGAGATTTACTTGATCCTCCGCCTCCTCTTCTTAAAATCTTTCCAAGAGAATTTCCTGTGCTACCAGAAGATGAAGAAGCTCCTGAAGACAAGACATTTTGTTGTTGGTGCTGTTTCGCATTGTTATCTGCAACTACTTGATCTGGATTTTGATATTGCTGCTGCTGCTGCTGCTGCTGCTGCAAAGCTTCTTCTACTTGAGGAGGAATGGCTTCCGATATCACATTGATCTTCGGAGTTTCATTCACAGCTTCATCATTAACCATTGGAGTTTCCTGGACATTGGTTTCGGCCATGATTAAAATGTTATGCTTTGAAAAATTGAAAGATCAGTCGAGTATTGATTTCCTCGCTATAATTTCACCGTCTTACGTCAAGCAGGGATTTTCAAATGGAATGTAAGCTATTGTTCTAATGCACAATTATGATCAATGTGTGAAATGCGAATACCTCGAAATGCAAAGGATAACCCAAATAATGTAATATACAATTGTCTCCAGACTCTATATGACTCTTCTAATTTTCTGTGAAAACCTGACAGGGCAATTCCGGAAGTGAACGAATTCTGATTCGCAAGTGAAATTGAGATATTTTGGGTATAACAAGTCTCAATGAGGAATATTATAGCAATTCCGTGATAAAATTAGGAAAGAAAATACGTTTTTGGTACTGAGATACAGTGATAAATTAGGTACAGCAATAAACAGATTTCTAATCAATTGAACTTAAATCCCACACTTGGCTGACTATATCTCACCACTAAACTGTCTTTTTTCTCTTGCTATTCATTTTTTCCATCTGCTGCTTGTTTTGTAGTTTTTTGATTATGTAATTTACTCATTTTGGCAATGCCTTTATTTTATATGCTTATCTTCTCCACGTGACTTGTTATTTTATACAGGATTAAGCGCTTACCAGTAGTTTAAAACAAAGAACATGTATTGTATTTTTCATTATATATTATAGAGTCATAAAAAGCAAACTAAAAAACAAAGAAACAAATAAACAACATAAATTAAACTATTAGTCTAAAATGGCTTTAAGACGAATCCAAAATCAAAGTCTTGGACTTTGCATCTGTACTCTTCAGCAGTGTTTGGACCACAAGCAGCAGAACCTAAACCATGCATCTTATAGTCAATTCTAAGGTAATTCTTACCTTTAACAACATCACAAGGGTGAGCAGCTTCTTCAACATTATAGTCGTTAGCAGCTTTGAAGTTATAAACTCCATTATCCTTCATGGTAACTTTGAAACCAGATGATTTATCAGAAAAGACTTTGACCCATCTAGTATCACAATGGTTACCATTTTCTTGAGGGAAGTCATATTGGAATTGAGTAGTCAAGACATCATCGATATTGTACTCAAAGATACCAATCTTTTGAGACTCTTTCTTATCAGCATATGATTCACCTGGACCTCTTCCTAACCACTTAGCCTCCTTGATAGAATCTCCCAAAGTGAACTCAAAACCTAATCTTGGTAATGATTCTGGAATGAAGTTACCTCTTGGTTTCATAGTAGTTTGGATAGAAACCTCACCAGTCAAATAGTCAATGGTGTAAATGATCTTGGAATCAAAACCCCAGTTCAAAATTGCAGGAGTAATGAAAGCATCAAATTCAACAGTGACAGAAGAAGTATCTTTGTTGATCAAGACATCACGAACATTAGTCTTTAATCTATTGATTTCAAAAGTTGTCCAATGAACCAAATCAACTGGTTTATCATTGTTTGTAGGAGCACGCCAGAAAGTCAAAGCATTTGGTTTACCTTCTTCTGGTGAAATAAGTTGTTTCTTATTGTAAGTCCATTCAACAACAGCAGCCTTGGTCTTATCAAATGAGATGGTGAACAAGTCTGTGGAGATCTTGACCTCGAGAGGAGTGTCTTCAATCTTCACATCTGAAGATGATGTAGAAGGCATTTCAGCAACAGCAGCAATTGGCTTAGCTAAGTAAGGAGTAACGTTAAATTGTTGCCATCCAATTTCAAATCCACTCTTAGCCCATAATGTGTCTTCTTTGAGATTTGCAAAAACAGTTAAGCAAACCTCAGCACCTTCTGGAACTTCAGTAGTCTTTAATGGTAAATCAACAACAGCAGTAGTAAATGGCTTGACACCTGAAGGAACAATAAACTCACCAGAAGCAATTGGGGTTGTTTCTTCAGCCAATGACTCTAACTTGAAAGAGAATTTCAAGTGATCAAGATCAGAGAAATCATACAAGTTCTTGACTTCAACTTGAGTCTTTTCATGTGACATCAAAAACTCAAAAGAAACAGGTTGAATAACTTTCTTGAACTCAGTCAAACCTGGAGTTGGATGATGAACTGAGTTACACAAACCATCCATGATAAAGACACCGTCATTTGGATACTCACCGAAATCACCACCATAAGCGTATTGTAATGGGCCTTTGTCTTTAACACCTTTAGCAAAATTCTCTTTTGATTTAGGATAGAACTCTAAACCGTGATTAGCCCATTCCCAAATGAAACCACCTTGCAAAGCTCTATACTTGTAAAACAAGTCTTGATATTCACGTAAGAAACCTGGACCATTACCCATAGCATGTGCATACTCACAAAGGATAAGTGGCATAGTGAAATTCTCACCGGACTTCTCAACAAAATCTTCAATGACTTTCAAAGGAGGATACATAAGACTGAAAATATCAACAATTTCAGCCTTTTGATCACCTTCATAGTGAATTGGTCTCTCAGTATCAAATTCCTTGATTAAGTTGTACATAGCCTTTTGGTTACAACCAAAGAAAGCTTCGTTACCTAAAGACCAAATAACAACACAAGTTTGGTTGAAATCTCTCTTAACAAGTTGTCTAGCACGATCCAAGTAAGCATCCTCCCATAATGGGTTGTTACTGGTATATTGAGCAGCTTGTGGGAAAGTCAACTTCTTTCTCTCTTCATAATCCATGGATTCTGGGATATCTTTTGGTTTGGCAACAGCATCATAGAAACCATGGGTTTCTAAATCAGCTTCATCAAGAACCCAGAAACCTAATTCATTAGCTAAGTCGTAAAATCTTGGATCACATGGATAATGTGAAGTTCTAATAGCATTAACATTATGGTGCTTCATCAATAATAAATCATGTTTCATAAATTCATAAGGAACGGCTCTACCATACTTAGGATGATGTTCGTGTCTATTAACACCTCTAAGAAGAATAGGCTTACCATTAACACAAATGTTACCATTAATCATCTCAACCTCACGGAAACCGAGGTTTTGATTCTTGATTGAAAAAACAACTTCTTTACTAACAACCAAATCAATGCTATACTTGTATAAATAAGGTGTTTCTGCAGTCCAGTGCTTTGGATTCTTCATTGGTAAGCTTAAAGAAACCTTTGAAGATTCAACTTTAGCTTTGGTTTCTCCAACATCTTTTCCTTCTGCATCCCAAACTTTGAATACTACTGAGGCATCCTTGAACGCAGGTGCAACAACCTCCAAATCAACAGAAATCTTACCATCTGTATAAGTCTTATCATCGAAATTGGTCTTGACATGGAAGTCTTCAATATGACCTGCTTCTGGGAATTGAAGTAAATAAACATCTCTGAAGATACCACTTAACCACCATTGATCTTGATCTTCAATGTAACTAGCATCTGAAAATTGGAAGACTTTGACACCTAAGACATTGTCAGATCCATCATAGTTAACAAATTGCGTGACCTCAAACTCAGCTGGGTTTCTTGAACCTTTTGAGAAACCAACATATTTACCATTGACGTAAACTTCATAACAGTTGTCCACACCTTCAAATCTCAGACGATAACTGTCTCCTTTTTTCCATTCTTTTGGAATTTTGAATTTAGTAAGATAAGAGCCAACGGGATTCTCAGATGGAGGGTTAGGAGGATCAACGGGGAATGGGAAAACCGTGTTAGTGTAGTGAGGAGTACCGTATTTTGGTAATCCGGTTTTCTCATCTAATTGCAATTGCCAATGAGAAGGAACTGGAATAGGAGCCCAATCCCCAGTGTCTTTGGCATTTGTACTTGCTAAATCTGGTGAAGCCTCAGGATATCTAACATAGTTGAAATCCCAAGTACCACTCAACAGTAAACTATTTGGTTCACTGATATAATACGCTCTCGGAGTTAAACGATTTCTCTCAACCACCTTAGGGTTGTGAATATCTGGAAACTTTTTAATACTCATTTTTATGTTCTATTATGATCTATACTCTATAGATCTATTGAAATATTTGGTATTTTTAATTTTCAAGAGAAATCAAGAAGAAGATTGCATGTATATACAGAGCTAATTTAAGTTTGTTCAACAAAAACCTGTTTATATTGCAAATGAGATATAAATTATTCACTCAATATTTTAACCACATTGCACATACCTTAGTAATATCACCTGTTTACTGATACTAAATATACACCATAGAAAATAGCATTACCTATTACATACATAAATTATAACAGCATTTAACTAGAGAGACAGAAAAAAAGAGTCAGTCAAATCTCTCACCACTTTCAAAACAGGAATTTTCTCCACACACGCAGGAACATCGTGTGGTGGGGGTCACCTTCATTTGATTAGGGCACGTCTTTTGTCCCTATTAGTATCCGAGACAGATTACGTACTACTTTCTGAACTTTTCAAGTTTTAGTCAAGACAGGGTAAGAATGTAGAAAGAGTGGGGGACTATACAGATATACGGATTTAGTAAACAGGTGTTTTTTCATTCAAGTTGAAAAGGTTAGATATAGATAAACTTTTCAGTGAAGTGATTATAGCATAGTTCTTTATACTCAATTGGTAGCTAAAGATCAAGAAAGATGTCTACAAAATTCAACCCATTTGGTGCTAATAAGTTTGAGAGTCGTAAAGACCTAGAAGATGCTTTTGGACAGCTTTTCAACCCTATCTTACCAGCATTTTCCACTGGTAAAGCCCGTGTGTGTCTTCAGTATTCAGGAGCACATTTCGACATGGCAAGTGCTGAACTAGAAGGTTTCTCACGTCCATTATGGGGTATTGTGCCTTTTGTCAAAGGGGGTGGTCATTTCCAGTATTGGGATATGTATCGTGAAGGATTGGCTCATGGTTGTGACAAAAATCACCCAGAGTACTGGGGAAACATTTTTGATTGTTGTCAAACTTTAGTTGATCTAGCAGCAATTGGTTATGCCTTGGCTTTTGTACCAGAACATATCTGGGATCCACTATCTGAAGATGCTAAGAAAGTTGTTGGTGAGTATCTATTGAGCGCAAGAAACTCTGAATTTTGGCATTGTAATTGGAAGTTGTTCAGAATTATAATCGATCTAGGATTGAAAAGAGTAGGTATTCCATTTGATGAGAAACTCACTCAAGAGTATCTAGATGATGTAGATGCTATGTATCTTGAAGATGGTTGGTATTGTGATGGTGACTCATTCAAGATTGATTACTATAACCCTTTTGCTTTCCATTACTATGGCTTGTTGTATAGTTTAGCTGAAAAGTCAAACGAGCATAGTCAAATCTTCCTTAAGAGAGCCGAGGATTTTGCATTGCAATTCCAACATTGGTTTGCCGATGATGGATCAGCACTACCATTTGGTCGTTCATTGACTTATAGATTCTCAAGTGGTGCATTTTGGGGTTGTCTTCCATTAGCACTTGATGCAGATAAAGAGCCTGTGTTACCATGGGGTGTTCAGAAATACTTGTTTTTGAAACACTTGCAATGGTGGGCTAAACAACCAATATCTAGTTTAAACTCAAACATTCTTACCGTTGGTTATTCTTATCCAAATCAATTCATGTGTGAGAACTACAATTCACCAGAATCTCCATACTGGGCATTCAAGATTTTTGCTCCTCTGATGCTTCCTGAATCTCACCCATTTTGGAAAGCAGAGCCAATTTGTCCAGATTTGACTTCCACATCACAAAAAGTACCAGGTATGTTGTTCTCGCATAACCCAGAGAATACAGTTGCATTAGTCAGTGGTCCTTGTCATAATACTGTTAGGTACGAGGCAGAGAAATATTGTAAGTTTGCTTATAGTACAAGGTACGGATTTAGTGTTGAAAACTCCAGGAAATTCAGTGATGCTACTATTGATAACATGATTGGTTTCAGTTTTGACAATAATGCATTTTATGTAAGAGAAGTTAACAAATCATGGATTTTTGAGGGTGGATTATACTCAGAATGGTCTCCTTGTAAAGGTATTGATGTTAAAACTTGGATTTTACAAGATTCTCTATACCATACAAGAGTTCATGAGATTACCAACTCAACCATTGAAGAGGTCAATACCATTGAAGGTGGATATGCTATTTCTCTAATGGTTGAGAAAGGTTTTACTACTACGGAAAACGATAACCATGTTGTTCTGGAAAATCTTACAGATACTTCGGCTATTATTGATTTTTCGGAGAACAAGAGAGTAGCCAAAGCATGTAAGCCTGATCCGAACACAAATCTAATGTTCTCTAAGATTATGGTTCCCCATTTAGAAGGTAAGATTCCCGCACATACAAAAATTGTTTACTCTTCGGTTATATATGCTCAACCTAAAAACGGGAATCAAGCAAATCTTTCCGAATTACTCAACATACAGATTCCTAGTATTGAATCTTTAACTAAGCTGGTTGATAAGGAAAATGGTAAAGTTGTTTGTAGTATGTAACTGTTTACGGATATTCAGTAATAAAGTTTTTTATAAATTCAAGAAGTGGAGTAAAACTAGTCCACAGAAGGATAAATTTGTGGGTGCCTTTGCCCCTCCATTTGTTTATTGCCAAGGTTGACAAGGAATACTTTAGAGTTATCGGAATGGCTGTACGTACTGCCAAGTTTCTCCCCTTACAAGCATCATTCTTACTTTTTCTTGGAAGAAGAATTATGCTGAATAGCATCCATCACCTTGAATAATGATGAGCAAAAGCAAAAAAAATGATTGTACCTTTTAATCATTTGGGTATTTCAAATTGATAAATTACAAGGGATGGATGACCTTCTTACTAATACCCATTCACTTTGAAGGAAACATATTCCCCAGATTTTTTGGAAACCACGAATCTATTGTCTTTGAAAATGAAAATTGCAAGGCATTTTTTTTCTCCATTAGGATAGATTTCTTTAAATAGAACAGTTTCAAAAGTAAAGGGAACTTGCGAAAAACAGTGGGGGAGAATTATTTTTTAATCTTGAAAGACCGGAAACTCGAGTGATTAGGATTTATCTGACCCCAACTTTTCTTTCTTAATGAATTGGTAGAAGGATGTAGAAAACACCTAATGAAAAGTAGAAGATAATAGTTGTACTCTTCAATTCACTGCTATAGCTTTATAAACTTTGTGAACAAATAGATTGCTCTACAGACAAACCAAAAATAGGAAAGATGAGCCCAGCCATATCAGCATCATACTTGAAAGTGGATCCAGATGGATGGAGAATCAACGGGTGCTCGTTCCAACAGGATGCCCTAGTTACTTTTGGTAGCTATCAATATTGTTGTTTCTATGCCCCAGTCGATGAAGAAGACCCAAAAGGTGATAGATACGTCGTTCTAGGAAGAAGAAACCTCACAAGGGGTACTTCAGCCGAATGGTCATATATTACATTCACTGATTACACCCAAAAGAAAGACGATGGTCATAATATTATTTCAATGGGTATAAGTGGTGATGGTGTTATTCATTTCTCTTGGGATATGCATGGTGATGGTATCAACTACAGACAATCTATACCCGAAGTCACTTTAAGAGAAGATGATGCATCTTTGTGGTCGACTAACAGTTTCACTGGAATCTTGAAACACCTTGAAGGTGAAAACGGTGAAAAATACCAATGGGATGAAATCACATACCCAAGATTCTTAACATTACCTTCTGGGGACATGCTATTTGATTTTAGAATTGGAAGATCTGGACTTGGTGATGAATGGATTTACAGATACTCTTCCGAATTGCAAAAATGGAGCGTGGTAGCTACTCCATATATCAAAGGTGTGTTAAACAATGCTTACTTGCATGGCTTTGATTACTCTGAAGTTGACCATAGATTACACGTTAGTTGGACATATCGTGATTTTGTCGATGACAGAGTAACAGAAGCTGATGCTAGTGGTACAAGTCAGGCAGGACCAAATGGTCCTGAGAACAATCATGATTTACACTATGCTTATTCTCCAGATGAAGGTAAGACTTGGTTCAATAGTGAGGACAAACAGTTATCACTTCCAATAGATGTTCATTGTGACACTTTGACCGTGGAAGTTGCCAAATTCTCAGGTATAATGAATCAAGAGGGTCAAGTTGTTGACAAGAAAGGCGGATTCCACGTACTTGGTCGTTCAAATGATCGTTACTATCATTACTATAGAAATCCAAAGACTAAGAAATGGTTGACTAGAAAGATAATGCAGTACAAAGCTATAGTATTTGGTGCTAGAGGTAAGCTTGCCATTACTCCAGATAACTCAGTGATTGCCATGCTCCCTCTATGCGATGAAAAATTCGTGGTACTAAAATCAACTCCAGATGACTCGTTAGATTTCAAAGATGATGAAAATGACTGGAAACTAGTCAAAGAGTGGGATCATCTTGACGGAGAACCACTTTACGATAGATACAGAAAAGATGGCATTCTCAGTATTTTCCAAAGAGAGGGTGAGTCAATCCCCACCAGACCAAGAAAATGTCTTGTCATTGATATTGACATGAAGGCCATCTGAAATTATCAAAATACATACACACCACGTTTGCAGTCAGATGATGTCACACCTTAATTTGACTTGAAAAATGAAAAATATTTTTTATAGACTTTCTATACAATGAATTTAGGCATCATTACGTAGTTTACAACGCGCTAGCTAGCTAAAATTCGAATATATTTCCGTAAGTTAACCATCCAAAGTAAAAGTGGCGTTCCGTATCTTCAGACAAATAGTAATTTACACATAATAAACAGACTAGATTTTGGTGGAGGACAAATGTAAATACAAATCTTAAAAAGTGAATTAAGATAACAAAACATACTGGTGATAGTGCATCTGCTCCCTTTTGTCCTTCAATCTACAAAACAACAAAGTGTACATATACAATAATTAGTATTGTTTACTCTTCTCCCCCATCTTATTATCTCACATCCAAAAAGAGAAAATGGTCATAATACATGACAACAATGAAACACAGTAAACAACTTAACAGGGTCAGTTTCGGTAAATAGATATGCGTGTTAGCCTTGTTGAAGTTAGTGGGAGATTCTCCATCGAATACAAGTTTAGTGTACTCAACAAACAAACTACACTAGTTAACGCCAAATGTGCGTGTACGAGAGACTAAATCAAATCTGGTTTCCGATCATTTCCTTTACCATTTATTTTTTTGGAAAAATTTGTGAGATGAGCTCATCGGAAAAGAGTGAATGATGCTATTGTCATACTATTATTGTGGTACGGTTTAAACTCATTTACTTAAAAAGTATCATTGTTTATGTAACTATACATTATAATATTTGCTGGGGTACATGTCCCCACAATTTTTGAGTGATCTTTGGTGGAGGATTCAATTTTAGTTTCCCCCATCAACGATAAAATACAAACAAATAACAATTTTTATCTTCTTTCCCTCTTTTTTGGCTTTCTCGGGGGAAGTACATATGTACCCCAGAATTTCCACATTTTTTGAAAGTTTCCTGAGAGTCTATTTCTTTCAAGATATTATCACTTATTATATCTATTAGGTTCAAATATTTAATACTAATACATATATATACAAATTAAATAAGTATGCCTGTGTCAGACGACGAAAGATCTGTTGACGATGTCGAGAGTAAGAAGTCTCTTGAACATAATGAAGAATTCCTTACCTTGGAGAAAGTTACTCCAAAGTTAGAGAAATGGTGGTTTCAATATCCATATTTATTAAAGCTTAATGTTTTGCTTTTAGGTGGTATTTTAGCTCAAATTACTTCGGGTTATGATGGTAGTATGATGAATAATTTACAAACTTTACCAAGTTGGAAAGATTATTTCGACTCTCCTCATGGTGCTGATCTTGGTACTATGAGTAATGGTATTACTATTGGTACTTTAATTACTACTCCATTTGTCTCCTTCCTTGCTGATTATTTCGGAAGAAAATACACTATTATGTTAGGTTGTTTAGTTGTTATCTTAGGTTCCGGTCTTCAAGGTGGTGCTCGTTCATTTGGTATGTTCGTTGCTGCAAGAATCTTACTTGGTGTTGGTTCATGTTTATCTTCTGCTGCTGCTCAACCTTTATTAGCTGAGACTGCTTATCCTGCACAACGTCCTGTTGTTACCGCTTTATTATTAGCCTCTTGGCCATTTGGTTCTTTCATTGCTGCTATTGTTACTTGGGGTCCATACCATTCCAGTATGAAGACAAGTAACTGGTCATGGCGTTTACCTTCTTTGATCCAAGCCGTTTTCCCAGCTATTGAATGTGTCTTGGCATTCCTTGGTCCAGAATCACCAAGATGGCTTATTGATAATGGAAGACATGATGAGGCTGAGCAAGTCTTTGCAAATTATCATGTTCCAAATAAAGATGTTAATCACCCATTAGTCAAATTCGAAATGGCCGAAATTATGGCTGCTCTTGAACAAGAAAAGATTCAAAAGAAAGTTTCTTGGAAATTATGGTTCAAGAACAAACAAGCTTTAAGAAGATTATTTATTGTTTGTGCTGTTCCTGCTATGCAACAACTTTGTGGTAATGCAATTATCTCATACTATCTTAGTATTGTCTTGGATCAAATTGGTTATACCGATACAATGCAAAAATTGAAGATCAACTTAGGTATGACTGTGTATGGTCTTGTTTGGTCTGTTGGTTGTGCTATGTGTGTTGGTAGATTTAAGAGAAGACATATGTTTATTGCAGGTTATGGTTCTATGTGTGTTGCATACGTTATTTGGACTATCTTATCAGCAAGAAATCAAATTGAAAACTTCGAAAATAAAGGTTTGGGTGAAGGTGTTGTTGCTATGATTTATTTATTCTCTGGTTTCTACCACATTACATCACCTGTTGCTGGTAATTATGTTATGGAAATTTGTCCATTCGCATTAAGAGCTCAAGGTGCTATGTTGTATCAATTATCCGGTAATGCTATTGGTTTATTCAATAACTATGTTAACCCAATTGCTATGGCAGCTATCAAATGGAAGTACTATATTGTTTGGTGTTGTTGGTTAGTTGTTCAAATGAACATTGTATATTGGATTTTCCCAGAAACTAAAGGTCTTGGTCTTGAAGAAGTTGCTCAAGTCTTTGGTGAAGATATTACAGGAACTCTTAATGCTGGTGACAAGGCTCTTAACTATGGTCTTGAAGATGAGAAGAGACGTAACTCACTTGAGCATGTTGAACATAAATGAAGTTGAAGTTTCCTTTTACTATTTATTTTTATCTTTTATGAGTATTATTATTGCATATCATGACTATTTATTTCAAAGAATAACAAAACAAACTCTATATGGCTTCTTTACATATATCTATATTGTCAATATAACTCTGTATCAATCTATTTATTCTTTATTCAATTTAAAAAAAAAAAGTATATGGTAAACTTAAAGTTTATTTTTAGCTAGATACTTTTATAGAGAAAACTGTATATAAATTATTTTTCGATAAGGCCCAAGTCTAGTAACTTGTTACCAATACACATAAAGTAATAATCACCATAGACATAACCATGATCAAGTAATGGTTCATATGCATCTGGGTTATGATTTCTTGTACCGTGTAATAAGATAGTATCAATCTCACCAAATGAAACTTTACCGTCTTTTTCAAGGACAGCTGAACCAGAGTATGCAAATTTAATAGTATCATTAACGATTTTCAAAGCTTTCAATAAGTGTGACTCATCTTTAGTTGCTTCATACAAGTAAACTAAACCTAAAGCGGTAATCATATTTGCTGAAGTGTCCTTGACTTCTGGATCAGGAGCATCAAAATCCCATGCGGCAACACCATCTTCTGGAAGACGAGAGATGTAATAATCAGCTAAGTTTGAAGCAGCATTGAGGAACTTCTTTTGCTTTGTGTATTTATATACTTCAGAGTAACCCAGGATAGCCCAAGCTTGACCTCTTGACCAAGTAGTTTCATCAGCATAACCTTGATTCGTGAAGCGAGCTTGAAGAGAACCATCACGCTTATCATAGTTGAGTAAATGATAACTTGACCATTCTTTAGGAAGTCTGAAATGATTTTTCAATGTAGTTTCAGCATGAGTAGTTGCAATTGTAGCATACCTTAAATCACCAGTTAATTCAGACGCGTAATAGAGTAAGTTCAGATTACACATGTTATCAATAATAACGATAAAATCCTTGTTTGGATCAGTGAAGCTATATCTCTTATTAATAGCACTATCCCAACTCTTGATACAACCAACTTTTTCATCGAATCTACTAGCTAATGCATCAGCAGCTTTCACAATACCATCATAAGCTCTTGGATTTTTGCTCAAGATATACTCTCTCTCCAATGAAGGCATAACGATAAACCCAATATCATGTGTGTCCGTTCTGGTAACTTGATCATAAATAGCTTCAGAGACCCATTTGGTAATATACTCAAGTTTGATAGGATGAATTTTATCACTTGGGAAGTTCGAAGGATGTTTCTTGTATCTTTCTAATAAGGTGTATACTGATCCTGGGAAAAATCCACATGTCCACCATTCCATTGGTCTGCAGACATAAGTACTGAATGAATACTCAGGCATATCAGTTGGTGGTGTTGGACCTTGGGATAATCTATTGGCAACACCCCAGATTTTAGCCACTGTTGACTCTGAGTATAGAGCTTTTGAGACTTGATCGAGTAATTCACGTGATGTTTCGGAGACCATTGTAGTAGTAATTTACTTTTGATAATCTATAGTTAACTTGACTGTTTGATAAAGCAACTCGGAAAGTGAAAAGCATGAAGCTTCGGAAGAAAAAAGTATAGAAATTGAAAAGTATCAGACTCAAATGAAAATTTTAGGGAAGTACGTGAGATGTTCTCAGACTCCACTTGTTGACTAAGATGGGAATGCAGTGGAGAACTGAATATAACAGGGTATGCAAGATATGAGATAGCTGGCTTTAGTCTGTAGAGATTGACCAACAGTGATCCCTTATTCAAAACAAACTGCAAATAGGACAAGTACATATTTAGTGGGGGCGACAGTCAATCTGAATTCAGTCTACATTTGGATAGTTTCCAATCTCTTTATCGTCATCATCACAAGAAATTATAAATTACCGGATTAAAATAAATACCTGCCTCCAAAAAAATAAAGTTTAGAATTAAACTTTTATTTTCCAGATTCATCAGGCCAAGAGAAATTTCGTGGGGGCGGCTTCTTGCCATGGCAGATGATTTTCATGCAGTGTAACCTAAAAATTATATACAGCAGAATCCAAAAAGGGTAATATACCCCCACCAAGCAATTCCTATCCCCACAGCACTCTTTTAATCCGGATTCTCTGGAGTTTTTTCTCTTTTCCAAATTTAGCTCGTGATTTTTTGAAGGACTCCTTACAATGGGTGTTTGCAGATACTACTTACATAGTGTATGGGGTAGTGATTTTTCAAGTGTACTCCCACTGGCTACTCTTCTGACAATTGATCATGTCTTTTTGTTGACTATCATTTGCTTTATATACTGTCAACTGTTGAAAGTTTTACAATATAGCATAATCAAAAAGATAGAATCAATTAAAGTATAGAGACTTTCCACTTACAAGATGTCAATTCCAATTTTCCACGATTTATCGCTTTATCCCAAAGCAGATTTTCAAGAAGCTAGATATAAGAAAGTAATTGAAAAATTTGAAAGTTCATTTAATGAAAAACCTGATTTCATCGCAAGATCTCCAGGAAGGGTCAACTTGATCGGTGAACATATAGATTACTGTGACTATTCGGTGCTTCCCTTAGCTATTGACGTTGATGTTATCTCCGTTGTCAAAGTTGTTGAAGGTAGTAATATCATTGAACTAGTCAATACCGATCCAAAATTCGAACATACCACTCTAGAGCAACCAACTTCAGGAGAGATCTTCCACATCGATCAATCTGTTTCCCATTGGACAAACTACTTCAAATGTGCTCATATAGTTGCTCAAAAATTCATGCAAGAGAAATATAGTGCCAGTGGTGAAAAACTACCACAATTGAAAGGCTTAAAGATGGTTTTCGATGGTACTGTACCAACAGGTGGTGGGTTAAGTTCATCTGCTGCTTTTGTATGTGCTGCGGCATTAGCTGTATTGTACGCTAATAAGATCACTATTACCAAAAAGGATTTGACTAAGATGACAGTGGTTTCTGAACACTATGTCGGAGTTAATACAGGTGGTATGGATCAATGTGCTTCTGTTTGTGGTGAGAAAGACCATGTCTTGTATGTTCAATTCAAGCCAACTTTAACAGCTACACCAATTTCTTTCCCAAAGACATCAAAGGATAAGCAATTTTGCTTTTTGATCGCTAACTCATTAATGACTTCAAATAAACATGTCACTGCTCCAATTCATTATAATTTACGTGTTGTTGAAGTTTCAATTGCTGCTAATTTGATTGCTAACTACTACAACTTACCTACTTCGACAGACGGTAATTTGAAGGTAGGTACTTTGAGAAGTGTAATGGATGCTTATTTCGCTAAAGTCGAGAACGAGTCCGCTCCATGGAATGGATCAGTTGACACTGGTTTAGTCAAATTAACCAAGATGCTTGAAGTTATAGATGAAGTATTTACAAACAAAGATGATGGATATACGGTTGATGAATTATGCTCTTTGTTCAAAATTTCAAAGGAAGAGTTTGAGAAGAGATACTTGTCGCTTTTTAAAGTCAGATTTGAGAAACTTCAACTTTACAAACGTTCCAAGCATGTTTACTCGGAGGCATTAAGAGTCTTGAAGTCAATCACTTTACTCAAAGACTACTCAATTGCAGACTCACTTAACGATGAAGAGTCCGAGAAGTTCCTGCAAGAGTTTGGTTCATTAATGGACCAATCTCATAGCTCATGTAAAGAATTATTTGAATGTTCCTCTACTGAATTAGACATAGTTAACTCCGTGGCTAAAGCAAGTGGTTCTCGTGGATCACGTCTTACTGGTGCAGGATGGGGTGGTTCCACTGTTCATTTAGTCACCGTTGATAAATTAGACAGTGTTAAGACAGCACTTATTGAGAAATACTACAAGAAACAATTCCCAAATATCACAGAAGCCGAGTTAGATGAAGCAATTGTTGTTTCTGAAGCTGCTGTTGGTAGTAGTGTTTATACAGGTGATTTACTTAAATGATATATATAGTTAGATAATTTAATATACAAAATAATGATTAGTATTAGTAAGTTTATGAATACATTTATTTATTATGAACGATTTTTTCATCTATGTTATTCCACCAAGAAGTTCCGTGTTCTTGGTACCACAATGCTGTTTTTGTAAGTACTTCGTTGAAATCTGCCCTTGGTTCCCAACCAAGTTTGGTCAACTTCTCACAACTTATATTATAATCTAAATCATTGTACGGTCTATCTGGTGTATATTCTATATTTTCATTCAGTATCTCATCAGTGATTTGTTTCCTGTCTTTGAAAATCTCTAATAGCTTCCTACAGAGTTCCTTATTTGATACCATTGTCCCCAATCCAATATTATAAATTTCTCCTTCCTTTCCATGATGATATATTGTCATGATAGCCCCAACACAATCATCAATGTATAAGTATCGTCTCTTATTATCTCCAGTTCCTTGCAACTTCATCTTTCTCTTGTTTGATAATAAATATGAAAAGAAAGGTATGATTTTCTCCGGGTACTGTCTTGGACCAAATACATTATTACTACGAATCACCATAACTGGGACCTTGAAACTCAATCTATATGAATGTATAAGCATATCTGCAGATGCTTTTGTCGCTGCGTATGGATTAGTAGGGTATAGTGTTGAATTTTCATCAACTGAGACATTGGATTCTCCGTAAACTTCATCAGTTGAAATATGTACAAGTTTCGTCAATTGATCTTTATGTATTTTCATCATTTCTAGTATATTCAGTGTCCCCAGGATGTTGGTCTCTAGATATGAGTATGGTGATACAAAAGACTTGTCAACGTCTGATTCAGCTGCGAAATGGAATATCGTGTCTATCTTGTGACCTATAATCACTTTTTCCAGGTGATCTCTATCTCTAATATCACCTTTCACGAATAGGTAGTTCGAATAACCAGACAATCCCTGGACATTCTTCGTACTTGAGCAATAGGTGAGTAGATCATAGCATATTATGAAGTAGTTAGGGTAATTTTTCACAAAGTACTCCAAGACCCAAGATCCTCTATTTAGAAGTTAGTATATACTCGAGAAAGAGAAGCGTGCTATAAATACATACATGAATCCAGCTCCACCCGTTATGAGAACATGTTTATCATAAGTTGATGTCATAGAGTTATCTATACATGTGTATCTCAATCTGTAGTATAATAGAACAAAGATCTAAATGAATAACTAAAATAAGAAAGCCTTGCTCAGAATCTACTTCTCTCTCTTTGCCTTGAAAATCTTATCTCCTTCCGTTGCTTTGTTAAAAATCCCTCTCTATTTTTAGCTTCTTGTGAATTCAAGATTTTCGCTAGTAAAATGTGTCAATGTAATCTCTCAATACAACAATACTTCCTCAATAAGTAAAATGAAACTCAACTTGACATGATACACTCAATCAATTACTAATCAGCTATTCGGTCAACTGTGTCCCTGTTCATTGGAGTAATGTAGGATTTTAAGTAACAGAGAAACAGTATAAACAGCCTAGTACTTAAAAAGGCAGTGCAACTCAAAAACTGATCACCCAATCCGAAGAATGTCCTGTAATGGCAGGTGAATTTATTTCACTCGTGAAGAAGAGAATTGTTCAGGGCATTAATTCAGTTGATGACTGTACCATGCACATGTTTTGTCTCTTTATAAACAAGTGATATATCCTTTATTTGAAGTATTAACCCCTTCATTGATAGTTCAACTTACCCACCACACACAATATAGAGAAAAATGAGCGAATTCGATTTTACAGACCATAGTCATCGTAGATACAATCCTTTAACGGATAGCTGGGTACTAGTTTCACCACATAGAGCTAAGAGACCATGGCAAGGACAACAAGAGGCTGTTTCTATCCCAGATAGTACATCTTATGATCCAAAATGTTATTTATGTCCAGGTAACACTAGGGCTGCTAATGGTCAAACAAACCCTAAGTATACCGAGACATTTGTCTTTGAGAATGATTTCCCTGCTGTTAAGTTAGACCAACCTGATTTGAAAGTAGACAACAACGACTCGGTTGAGTCACGTCTTTTCAAAGTTCAGAGTGTCAAGGGTAAATGTTTCGTCATATGTTTCAGTCCTGAACATAACAAGACAATCCCATTGATGTCAGTCGATGCTATCTATAAAGTTGTCTCCACATGGCAAAAACTCTATACAGATTTAGAAAATGATGCTAAGAGTGGTGAGAAGCCATATAAGTATTTACAAATTTTTGAGAATAAAGGTAGTGTTATGGGATGTTCTAATCCTCATCCACATGGTCAAGCATGGTGTCTTGATACTGTCCCTACTGAAGTATCCCATGAATTGGCAAATATGTCCAAGTACACAAAAGAGTATGGCCCATCTTGTAATTTACTTGGAGATTACACACAAACTGAGGTGAAAGACGGTAAGAGAACAGTTTTAGAGAATGATTCATTCATAGTCGTTGTTCCATACTGGGGTATTTGGCCATTTGAAACAATGGTCTTACCTAAGAAACACATTGCTTCTTTGAAACATTTTACTGAGAAGGAAAAGAAAGATCTAGCTGAGATCTTGAAAAAATTAACTACAAAATACGACAACTTGTTCAGCACATCATTCCCATACTCAATGGGATTACATCAAGCACCATTGAATGCTACTGAAGAAGAAGAGAAAGTTGCTTATTTCCATATGCATTTCTACCCACCTTTATTAAGAAGTGCCACTGTGAAGAAATTTCAAGTTGGTTTTGAAATGTTAGGTGAATCTCAAAGAGATATTACACCAGAACAAGCAGCTGATAGACTTAGATCGTTGAGTGAAGTACACTACTTAGATAATTTACAAAAATGAGTTTTACATAATTTACATAACTAATACAGTGTTTGAATGTCGTTATTATGATTGGTCTACACCTAACCAACAAATAGGATGTAACTAATTACCATGCAGAGAAGGTCTAATTATACAAAAACAGGTGTTGTTGAACAGTTTACTAGTTGTACAATTTAGAGTACACATGGTGAACAGATAATCAAGTAAAATAACCGGAAATTCCCCACCATTTTGTACCAGTCCCAAACCAATATCTCTTAGCGCAGGAGTTATTCTTAGCAAGGGCAGTGTATGCATTACGCACTGCATTGATATATCCTGATACCCTACAGCATACCCACCGCATAAAATTCAAATTCCCACCACGCGTAAATAAATTATACCCACGCACTCAAACGGTAATTACTAGATTGCATCGCCGTAAATTAGCACAATAAAAAAATGGTGGGGGTGGGGCACTTACAAAGAGAGAAAAAGGAAAATAAAAGAAAATTTATTGGTGGGGAGGGGCGAGAGTGAACCTCTTAAAATCGTACTAGGTACTGGTTACATTACCTAAATGAGTAATCTCTTATTTCCACTTCAAATAAAACCTTTCCACTTGGGATGACATACATAGTAGTGTTACATTCATTACATTGTACATACTTAAGTTACGTATATTGACATAGTCATCAATTGTTGGGGTTCTTGATCACCCAATTACACTACTCTTTTATTCACGCATTTGCTTCACGTTACTATTATTATCCATTTCCATTTTTATATGGACTTATAGAATATTCATTTTTCACTTTGGCTTTACTCTCTTCTTTCTCTTTCATTCATAGATAGATAGACACATCAATTAAGACAATTAAGTACACAGACAATGCCTAAATATATCTTAGTTACAGGTGGTGCAGGTTACATCGGATCCCATACCGTTATTGAACTTGTTCAAAATGGATTTGAAGTGGTTATCGTGGATAACCTTATCAATGCCTCATATGATGCAGTTGCCAGGTTAGAAGTCTTACTCAAGAAGAGAATTCCATTTTTTAACGTTGACCTCAATGATGAAGCAGCACTTGATAAAGTATTCAAATTATATGACATTAGTGCTGTATTACACTTCGCCGCTTTAAAAGCAGTTGGTGAATCAACTAGAATCCCATTGAACTACTATCATAACAACGTAGGTGGTGCTATCACATTACTGAACGTCATGGAGAGAAACAACTGTTTCAATTTCGTGTTCTCTTCATCGGCTACAGTGTATGGTGATGCAACTAGGTTCCCTGATATGATCCCTATCCCTGAACATTGTCCTACTGGACCAACTAATCCATATGGTCAGACTAAGATCACAATTGAGAACATTTTGAGAGACTTGTATGCTTCTAACAAAGATAAGTGGAAGATCGCTATCTTAAGATACTTCAATCCAATTGGTGCTCATCCTTCGGGACTCATTGGTGAAGATCCTCTTGGTATCCCAAACAATTTACTGCCTTTCTTGGCACAAGTCGCTATTGGAAAGAGAGAGAAATTGTTTATCTTCGGTAATGACTATGATTCAAAAGATGGTACTCCTATAAGAGACTACATTCATGTGGTTGACTTAGCTAAAGGTCACATTGCATCCTTGAACTACCTCTTCAAAAAAGTATCGCAATCAACTGGTATTTGCAGAGAATGGAATCTCGGTACTGGTCAAGGAAAGACGGTTATTGAAATCTTTGATAGTTTCTGTAAAGCCTGTGGCAAGAAATTACCATTTGAGATCGTTGGTAGAAGAGATGGTGATGTTTTGAATTTGACTGCTAATGCCACAAGAGCTAATAAGGAACTAGAATGGTCTGCTGCGTTGTCTGTTGATGACGCTTGTAAAGATCTATGGAATTGGACTACTAAGAATCCATCTGGGTTTGCCGTAGAGAGATACTCTTGGGACTTATTCTCAAAATCCAATTTAACAACTCCATATGAAAGCAGACTTCATACATTGGTTTCACCAGATGGTAGATTCGAGTTTTCAATTTCGAATTACGGTGCTACTATCGTCCATTGTAAACTAGACGGTAAGGAATTACAATTAGGTTTCAACACTGAAGATGAGTATCGTAAGTACGCTACCTTTTTCGGTGCCACTATCGGTCGTGTTGCCAATAGAGTCAAGGGTGGTAAAGTCACCATTGACTCAGCTACTTATCAATTACCATTGAATGAGAACTTTGTTAATACTCTACACGGTGGGCCTCAAGGTTACGACAAGCAATTATTCTTAGGTCCAATTGCTTCAATTGACTTAGATACAAAAGACATTTCCTTGGAATTTGTATTCAACGATTACAATGGACTCAATGGATTCCCTGGTTCTTTGGAAGTACATGCGAAGTACACATTAAGAACAAACAACACTCCAAAAGGTGGTGAGATGGAGATCCAATACTGGGCTGAATTAGCCAAGGATTCCAATGTCGATGTGACACCAATCTCAATGACAAACCATGTCTTCTTCAACATTGGTGATGAGGTATCAACTAATGGTACTCAAGTCTCGGTAGTGAGCAACAAGGCTCAACAAGTGTACGCTGATACATTATTGCCTACTGGTGAATTCGAGACTTTTGACAAGATCACGACTTTTGAACAAGGTCCTACTACGTTCACCAAAGACGGTCCTGTTATCGACAATAACTTCATCATCTCTGAACCTAATGAATTGGCAATCGATACTCGTTCAAGACCATTGGTCAAATATGCAGAGGCTTATCACCCAGAGACGCAAATAAAACTCTCCGCTTTCACAACAGAGCCAAGCTTCCAAATATACACCGCTGACGGACTAGATATTCCAGGCCACGCTTCTAATCGTGGTGGGTTCTGTCTTGAGGCTGCTAGGTACATCGATTCTGCTAATTTTGATGATTGGAAAAAGGGTGTATTGTTACACAAGGGTGAAACTTACGGATCTCTCATTAGTTTCCGTTTTGAGAAATGAACTAATACTTAAGTAATTTAATGATAAAAATTTTATGTAAAGTCAATAATAAAAGATATATTGAGTATGATATGCACGTTAAATAAAGGAGTTATAAAATCAGATGTAAAAGAGTCGAAACAGTAACTTAAGTACTGCAGGATACGTAAAAAACCTTAAAAGTCAAATAAACGAAAACGAAAAAGATTGAAGAGCACAACGAACGGAGTGGATAAAAAACGAAATGAATAAATAATATGTAAAGAGCGAAAGTAAGGTATCGATTGATTGTCTATAGGTCATGATGTTGAAGCCTGCTCTATTTCGGTATCATTCAGGGGTATGTTATATATGCGGGGTCTGTGTGTGTGTATGAGCACAATGTTTATTTCAGGTAAACTACCAATTCCAGAGTCTCTTGGAATCACGTCTCTTGCCTTGACTACGCGGAGTATTAACACGAGGATTACCATTAGAATCAACGGGATCTGTATCTGAATGAATTAGCAAATCCGACTCAGAATTGCCATTACCATTACCATTATAACCTGAGCCTGAACTGCTATTGCCATCGTCCAAATCCTGTTCATCGTCAGTCAAGGCACTTTCAATGACTGTTTTATTAACACCTCTGATGTTGAAATGGTTCTCAATCAAATTACCTGTCTTGACTGACTGAGTCTCGAAGTTGTTCGAGATGGACGACGCTATACCACTTGTACTTCCGTGTCCACTACTACCACTTCTACTACCATTTTTACTCTTCATCGCTATGGTGGAACTATTTGCGGTATTGGTATTACCGTTCATTTGAGATGCGGATATAGGGTATGATGATAATGAAGAGCCCTTAGGAACAGGAACACCTGAACTTCCCTTGAGGTAAGCTTCTCTTGAATCCGAGAGATCGACTTCTTCATGATTGAGACGTTGCTTGTCACTTGGTAAGATGAACTGCTCAGCAGTTGTCGAGTCTGATAATTTGCTATTGTTACTAATTGAGATCTTACGCTTGATATTGTCCTTAACACCTTGAATGAAAGCACTTGCTTCAGAACCATGTACGGCTCCATAATCGGGAGTACTTGTTCTGCTTTCTAGTAAATCCTCTTTAATAATAATGTTGTCGTTATCTTTCGTAGTATCGTTATTAGTAGTTATAGTAGTATCATCGTGATCATCATGATGTTCATCTGTAACTTTAGCAGCAGTCTGAGTTAAAGCAGGTTGTTTCTTGATCTTAACATGCGTATTCAAAGTCTGTAATGGATTCACGGCCAAATTTGAAGGTTTTATACCATTGAGCGTAGTAGCGTTGATTTGATGTTGTGGGCGAACAGGTTCTACTGAGATCAACTCATTGTCGTAATTGTCAGCGTTGCTAGCAGGTTGAGGATTGTTAGGAGAGTCGATAAGGTTGTTGTTACTACCGTTATTCTTCACAGATTGACCATCGACTGATGGATGTTTGTGATAATAACTTTGAGCTGGAGGCGAACTGATAAACTCTAATGAAGATCTAGATGCAGCGTATAAACCTTTCGTAGATGAGTTCGAGTTTGAATTTGAGTATAACCCATGTAAGTAATTCGAAATGTTTCTCTTTGCCAAAGGGCCAGGATTAACTCTCTTGACATTCTTAGACAAGTCAATGTAGACATCACTTTCATCGATAATTTCTTCACCGATCAATTCTTCAATAACATCTTCTAGAGTGATAACACCCATTGCACCAGTATCCATACCAGGTGTCTCACTAACGACAACCATATGGGACTTACCCTCTTGGAAATAGTTTAGGATATTAAGACATGAAGTATCGGCGCCGGTTTCAGGTAATGTAGCCAATGGGAAAGACGACACGGGTAAAGCATCCTCAGGGTCATAACTAATCAGGATACGAACCAGTAACATACCAACGAAATTTGTAGGTTCACCAGGAAGATGAATTGGAATTCTTGAGAATCCCGCATTGAAAATTTCATCAACAGCATCTTCATCAAGGATCTTATCAGAACTCATTGTGTAAACTTTTGAAATTGGGGTCATGATCTCACTAACGGGTTTGGCTTTCAAGTCTAAGACAGAACTGATAATAGTGACTTCATCTTCGTTCAATCTTTCAACACCCATAGTCTTGTGTAGTGTGACTAATGTCTTTAATCCACTCTTTCTATAGACGGTACCATGATCTTGACCCAGGATATAATCTAACAAGGAAGCGATCGGATAAGCAACCGGATACATCAAGTACATCAAGAATTTGACAAATGGTGAGAAATAAGCACCTAATTGTAAACCATAACGAACACAAATGGACTGAGGAATGATTTCACCAAAGATAACAATAGATACAGTAGATGAAAAGACGGCAACTAAACCTCCACCTAAGAATCTATCTAAGATAACAGGTAAAGTCTCATTTGTAATGACATTAGACAGCAATAATGTGACTAAAAGCCAATGTTTTCCCTTGCTGATCAGTTTCAAAACCTCTGCAGCACATTTCTTTTCATTTGGGGATCCAGATTCAGCCATAACTTTCAAGTAAACTTCATCTTGACCCATTAGACCCAGAGTTAAACCGGCAAAGACACCACCTAACAGGACTAATGCGATCGAAGCAAACATGTAGACGTAGAATTCAGACTCACTGAGTGGCTCATGAGCCTTGGCCTCTGTATGAACTGATCCATGGAGTAAAGGTAATGGGATGGGCAAAGCATTTGAAACTTTTGGAATGAATGAAATTAATGCAAATAGGATTTTATAATAAGGGGATAATAAGCTGTTGTTATTGTTTGTAATTGTAGATGAGGAGTGTAAAGTTCTCGGTGATGGTTGTTTCGACATTAAAAGGGGGAGATTTGAAAGAGTTAATTCGATCGTTTGAACTTGTAGTAAATTAAGTGTGAATTAAGTAAGCTATTTGTTGATAGTTGTATCAATTAGAGTAAGCTACCAGATGATCGATTGACTGTTACAGATAAATTTATTTAGTACAAAATTCCAGTGGTAAACAAAACAGAGGGAAATCCAAAATGAGAATTAACAACGCCCACCAGAGACCAGGCAAGGGAAGTCCAGCCACTGTCTTGCGCTGATAAGGCACGTGATCCCTCTAGACACCTTTTGTACCTTTTCACTTACTTTTACTACTTTTACTACTATTATAGCTCAAATTAACTAGATTACTATTAAAGATTTTGTATTTATGGACAACTATATATTAGAATAAGACAAGTTTAAGTTTAAGTGAGAGAGAAAGTAAGATTAACTTAACTAAGTTTGGTTACACTCAGCCGGTTGAGTCTTAGCAGCTGCTGCATTGGCTGCCTCGTCATCATCATCGCTGTCTTCATCACTGTCATCATCATCTCCATCTTCGTCTTCGTCATCTTCATCGTCTTCATCGTCTTCATCTTCAAACTCATCGTCTTCATCTCCTTGGTCTACAAATTCGTATTGTAATGCTTCACCGGTGAACCAGTCAATTGCTCTTGGGATCAATTTGTCTTTGATCAATTCACCAGTTTCGTAATCAAGTTCTAATTTCTCTTCGAGATCTTCTTCATCATTTTCATCACCTTCGTCGTCCTCATCAATATCTTTGCCTTCGTCTTCATCTCCACTTTCTTCGTCAGCCTTCTTTGGTGGCTTTGGTGGGCTGAAGAAGTTGAAGAATGAGTCTACTGGGGTAACTTTTTCAATTGTTCTGACTTGCTTGGTGTTCTTGTTTCTTTGTCTTCTCTTTTCCACCGTGATGGTAACGTTGTGTTCATTATCTAACCATTTGATATCAGTACCTTCAGCGTGGTCATAGATGAAATCACCAGAGTATCCTAATTCCTTTTGGTAGTAATATGTCTTTGTTAATGTCTTATTGGCAAAGAAATCATTCTTTTCGAATTCAAATATCAATTTGAAACCAGGGGTCTCTAATTGTTCTACTGTAATGTTGATTAAATGACTCAAGACATCTGCATCTCTTTCGGTGATAGTTTGAGCAATTGGATACATGTTCTCTAAAGCAGTTAACCAAAAGCTTGGGATACCTTTGATGTCTTCCTCGTCTTCTTCTGCATCTTCATCTTCTTCATCTACTTCCTTGATCTTATCCTTTTCATCTTCATCCTCTTCATCTTCTTCGTCTTCTTCTAACAAAGCTTGACCTTCTTCAATTTCTTCAGGTGTTGGTTCAGCTGATCCAACAACGATCTTCTTTCTTTGTTCGAATAATGGCTTGTATTTTTCTTGGTATTTCTTCTCTAAAGCCAATAATTCAGATTGGAACTCGGCTTCGATCTTGAATTGCTTTTGTTGGATTGCTTTTAAACCATAGACTCTCTGCTTGATTTGCTTTGGTAATTTATCAACGTAACCAGAGTCTTGACCAACTAATGCATTTAATTTACCTTGCATCATTGATAATAAAGCTGGGTTGGATAATAACTTTCTGTGTAAATCTTCATTATCATCTTCACTGATGGTCTTTGGAATAATTGGTGGTGGATTGTTTCTCAAGTATGAACCAGATACTGAAGCTGGAGTATTTTGTGGCGTTGGTGCTTGCGCAATTTCACCTAACTTCTTCTTAATAGGTTCAGACATTTTCTAATACGTTAAATGATACTGTAACCAATGTATAGACGAATAGATGGATTGATTGATGAATCTATTATGTATATTTCTGTTATATAACAAGATAAAAGGAGAAGATGATCACTCAAATCAGTTGAAAGAGAAGAGAAAAAAATCAGATTTCTTGAAATTAGAAAATTGAAAATCTCCTCTTTCTTTTTCTTAGCAGGGAAAATTTGTATGTGTGCGACACGTCGCTGGATTTAGCAAAAGAAACGTTGATTTGCTTTTCAATTTATTGTCTTTTTGACAGGTATGGTCGGTGATTTATGGTGAGTATGGAGGTGTTGGTATCTTACCTCAAGAGACTATATTATAGAGTGAACTAACTGTATCATATAATCAGAAAGACGGATTCAAGATCGGGATTCAAATCTTTGCAGCAATGCGCCCCCCGCCATCGATTTTCTGACACGCTTCTTCGTTTCTTTTTCTGCGGTGAGTTTATTCGTAGAAATGGTATTTAACTAGTAATACATATGTACATAGATTACACCCAGCTAAGATCATCAACTGGACCATCGCCGAGGAGCTCTTCTATAATAGTCTCTTCAACAACCACATCGTCTGATTGAGTACCAAACTCAAGCTCATCTACGCTCTTACTCTCTTTATCATTCTTCTCGTTTTCATCCTCATCTTCATCTTCCTCTTCACCAACAACTCTGTTGTCTCCAACACCTTCGAAGTCGTAAACCACAGTGGCGCTAGCATCGATCTTACAAAGCATGCATGAGTATGCAACACTGTCCTTTCTCAATTTCTCCTTGAACAACTTCTTCAATCTGAACAACTTCCTCTCTAGGGTTTTAGTCTTCATCTTGTAATCCTCGGTATAGAAAACATATGTAGATTCTTCAACCCATTGCACAGTAGGTGGCATACTCGATGATGTGAAAATACCATTCTGTGGATCACTCCAGATAGGTTTCAAGGACTTCTCCAAGAAGTCTAATGTCACACCAAAGAAAATATCCTTGATTGCAATGGCATTGTACAGTTTCTGTGTTCCTTCCATCAACTCATTTTGACGTTGTTCTGCCATAAGTTTTCTATTCTCGGCTTTTATCTTCTCTTGTTCTTTACGACGTTGCATGACAATAAGTGCTTCTTCTAATGTTAATTGAGGTACTTTACTCGTGTGGTTTGGTGTTAGATCCTTCTTGACAAAGACACTTCTCTTAGGCTCGGGGTCTTGAGACACCGCAAATAATCTATAGGACTCGGCAAGCTCATGCACAAATCTTCTTTGAATAGCGCGCATAATCGGGAACTGGTACGAGTCTCTTCCTAATTCACCTGACAACAACCTCCTAAAGATACTTTCGATATTTTTACACCAGTTCTTCTGCTGCTCATAGATTCCAAGTACAAAATCAGAATAAATATTCTCAACAGACATGATTTTAGTAATATACTCTTCGGAGTATGAGGTTGGTGTAGCTGTTCCTGATGTATTTGCTGAGCTAGAATTTGGTGAGACACCCAATGCGTCAAACAACAATTTATTTCTCTGTTCTCTTGCACATTCTTCATCACAGTTCAACTTGGTTATGTTATTCTGCTTATCATAACAAGAAACAGATTTCGACAATCTGTTACAATCACAATGAACAGTCACCATGGTATTACAAGGGACAGACTCTGAGCATTTTTGAGGAGCATGACATGTTTGTAAACAAGGATGGCCACAAACACGAGGCTGTCCACATTTTTGTAAACATTTCTTAGCACATTGCCCTCGAGCATGACAGACTTTATTACATTTGTGAATACCACATGGTAAGAATTCATTACAAATCTTACCACATGAGGCTGTCTCCATATAACACAGGACTTTTTGAACCTCGATTTGCTTGGAGCATTGACATTTCCTCGTGACGTACTCAGTACAACGTGGACAAGGATCAGAATCTTCATGACAATGATGCTTGACCGGTGGATGTCCACATGCGGTAGGTCTTTGACATTGATGTGGACACATAGGTAGTTTAGTACCACATCTCACGGGAGCAGGAACCACGGTTTGACCACAGTGACAAACCAAATCTTCAGACGAGGATTCAAGACATGGACTACATGGTCCTGAGTGACATGTCATTTGACAATAATGTTGTCCACATGGCAATAACTTGTTACATGTCTTAGTACAAATATGAACTGCTTCAATAGTCATAGCGGTACTCTCTTGTAGGCTTCTGATATCAATAACGTTCTTCCTCAATTCTTTCTTCTTTTCACGTTCTCTTGCCATTGCTACAGGTTCATATTCACAACAGACTAACCCACATCTGTGTCTTCTACAATTGAGTAATGCTGCACATTTATGCTTACATTTTGGAACAAAATTTTCCATGTTCATCTTACATGGGATGGAAAATTGTGAATAGTTACAAGAACATTTCTTATCGACAATTTGGAAACATGGTGAGCATTCACCCTCGTGACAGTCCCAAGTACATTTATGTCCACATGCTAGTTCTTTACCACATGGTTGACCACATGTAGGAACTGCATCTAAACAAGAATCTCTGTTCTTGCCAAGTATATCAACAATACTCTTCTTTCCACAAGGACATGTTATGATAGCTTCGGGACTAAAAGGACACTTGTGTTGTCCTGGCGCTAACGGGTGGCATAACTCTTCACACTTGTGGTTTCCACAATCCATAGTGGCATCACATACAGCTTCACACGAGAACACTCCTATCCATTTATCGACGTTTCCATCTGTGACTACCTCAGACACTTCTGGTTGTCTTTCATGACATAATATACTGGTCTTTTGCTTACCACAATAACACTTAACATCTTCCAAGACTTCTTCACATTCTCCACATAGTCCACTATGACAAGTCTTACCACATTTATGCACACCACAAGGCAATACATCATTACACTTAGTACCACAGCTCCAACCTTCTTCATATGGCGTCAAGACACATGGTGATTGTTGTACCTCAGAACCACAATTACAGAGCATCACGGGACCTAAAGCGGTACATCTCTTGATATGTGGACCAGGATGGCACTCTAATGAACAACCATGAACACAAGATTCTAACTTAGAATTACAAGTCTGACCACAACTGTGAGGTTGGAATTTATTTTCATTTGGATTAACAACTTTGCCACACCAACATGTGTATCTCTTAGGTATCTTTTTATGAACTCCATTACATGAGGGACATCTCCATGATCTGTCTGCTTGTGTCGAGGAACCATTTTGTGCCCAGTCTCTTATACAATCTAAGTCGTATACTCTGTAACATAGATCACAAGACCACACTGGTGTGGAAGAGTCTAAGTCACCTGTACAGACAAGACACGTGTATGTACCATTTCGCAGTTCATTTGTTATTTCCTCGATCACAGAGTCTTCTGGTTCTTCTTCTTCTTCGTTGTCTGTGTCAACTTCAGACTCCTCTGTTGACTCTGACTCACTTGTTTCGCCATCTTCTTCATCTACTTCTTCTGATTCGACTAACTCCGGATCCAAATCTTTCGGTATCACGGGAGTAGTATCCTCTATGCTAACGTTCTCAAGCATTTCTTGCGTACTAGTCACTATATCGCTCTCTTCTGACATTTTTATATGCTAGACCTATACTTATAAGTAGTTAGTTGGTAATTTTTGAATCTTTTAATGGGGTGGCCATACATACTTAAAAGAATCTGACTAAAAATTTTTCAGATAAATAAATGGGGTCGATAATATAAAATCGTCGGGACTATTTGAATAAAAAAAAAACTAGTTGAGATTTCTGATCTTGTTATAAGACCAAGAGAGCTACCGCTATAATGTTATTGCTTTATCATAGTGGTATATAAGCATACTAAACAATGGCAGGGAAAGAAACACCAGGTGCCGTATATTCCTGGAAAGAGTCGTATGTTCAAGTCTTCATTCATGTTGTATCAAGCAGCTAGCTTTATAGTATGAGGTATCCCCTCGCTTAAGCAATTACCCCACATTGACAATCAGTATACTAACTAACAAATACCAATTTTATTGATCGACAGACGAGATGCATGGAGGTTTCAAAATCAATTCAGTCGTAAGAATAGATTAAAGGGTTTATTTCCTGGTTTTTACATAGGATTAGGTGCTTTTATAGCTATTTCGATCTATGAAGATTTTATCGCTCCTCCTCCTGCTGATCATCATGGTCATGGGCATGGAAGCAGTCATGATGAACATCATGATGAGGAAGCACAGGCTGATGCTTGACGTTTTAATTTACTTATGATTTACTTACCTACTTATAAAGTATATAATTGTCGAAGTTTTGATTTATAACTTACTATTTGAAAGTAATATACGATACTAAAATTCCGAAAACTAATTTTTTTCAAATTATTGAAGTATTTCGACGTAATTTCTCTAAATTTGCAACATCAAATACTTTGGGTACCTTATATCAAAATGAACTTGTATGTAGAGATACTACTATAACCTACAAACTATAAACAGATGCATTAATCATAACATTTATCAGTTATAACAAGCAACCAACCACGACAAACAAACTGTCTCATACATACATACCCTTTTCGAAATTAATAACCCCACTACCACCAAAGAGACATTTTTTTTCATCAAAATTTTGAATGTCGAAAAAGAGCCATAGAATTGAAAATGTTAGTTGATAATAGATTGAAGTTGATCAAATAGATAGTACTATCGAATAACTCACTATATACACACCGCAATGAGAGCTAAGAGATCAGCAGGTAAGATACTGCAAAGTACCTCTGATTATCTAAGACACGGAACATTGGAGAGTTTACCAGCATGGTATAAACCAGTAGCTTATCATCCACCAACTACAGATTTCAGCATCAAAGTGAAGCCAGAAGTATGGAAGCAAATAAAAGAACATGAAGAAGAAGTAGAGAAATTGAAAAGCATAAGGCTCAAGGAGCAAACTCAGGGTCAGGTCTTGTATAAGACTAGATTCAAACCTAAGGATTTCCCAAAGGATTTATTCAAGCCACAGAAATTGAAATTCTTTGAGGACGAGTTAAGAGATTTGTTCTATAAGCAACATCCATGGGAATTAGCCGATCCTTTGTTAATGAACGAGAACGAGCATAATATGCTCGATGATAAGAACTGTGATTGGTCCAGTATGGTCCAACTATCTAAACCTCTTGATGGTGAGAGTGTTGTTCAGAGATCGATGTACTTGATTGAAAATGAAGAGAAATCCGTGATAGAAGCATATGAACAGGCTAAATACGAGTATTATAAATTGAAGATCGAGGATGAGTTAGAGATGAACGTCGCGATTGAACAAAGTGAGATGTTTGGTGGTCTTGTTGGTCAAACTATGATCGAGAGAGATTTTAGAAAAGAACAAGAAGTCTTAGCTAAGTGGAAGGAAAAAGCAGTTGAAATGACTAAGAGAATAGACATTATGCGTTCTCAAGGTAAAGTTGCTGGTGTTGTTGAAATGGATGACGAGTCAGATGATTTGCTTTTCGATCAATTAGAAGATATGGACGAGGAAGCTGATACTGAGAAGGAGGTTTAATTTAAATGTAATTTATTTGAACCCACGCAAGAAGATACCAGATCTTAATAACCTTACACTGTCTATAAATCCGACTTATAAAAACTTTTGTATATAATATTTAATCTAAATCCCCATTTTCATTTTAACGTCATTCTTAAGATCGTAACATTTTGTCTACGATATAGCTCATAGTCTTTGTAATTTGTGACTTCTTCAGAGTTGAACTTCTTTTTGGCCATTTTGAAGAACCTTGTGTCTGCTCTACGTCTCTTACGACTAGCCATGATGACTACTGTTTCCTTTAACCCATTTGTCACTTCCCTAGTACGTTCACAAACATCAACTAGTGTATCTAACAAAATTTGAAATGAATCTTCATGATAAACACAATCAGCACCAAAAATCAAATCCACACCTTTAAAATCTGTGTTTGTGGAAGGACAAATAATCTCATCATTAGTAGGCACAGAACCCCAGAACAGTTGTCTTGCCCTGACACAATCTTGTGACTTGTTCAACTCGATGTTCTTTTCCATTATCGGTAGTAAATCATCTATATCCGTGATAGTTATCAACGCATCTTTGCTCTTTCCCTTTGTCTGAAGTAATTTCCCCAATGCAATCCCTGTAATTCCTGTCCCTGATCCTATCTCCAGTATGTTCAACTTGGCTCTGTCTTTCCTTAGACTGCTTGAGATAGTGTCCCAATTCTCGAAGAAATAAGTAGCCAATGCACAACCAGCTATCCAAAGCACACCACCACAACCAACAGCACCACCATCCTCATAGATCTTCAACTTTGTCAGTGTCTTATGATCATCCTCCCTCACATCACCAGCGCTCAATAATGAGTTACGTACTCGACTATCTTCGTTATTCAGATCCAGTGCTTCTTGGAGTAACGTGTTTAGTATATCGAGACTTATAGATTGTTCTCCCGATAGTGAAGTATGCTGTGCTCTAGACGGTACGTAGTCTTGTGAAATGGACATGAAGAATGAGTTGTCTTCGGGATCTGGTGTTTCGGAGACTATACCTGGTAAAGCATTGTTTGTTGTCGTATTGATATTTTCGATTGTCATCTTTCAGTATATCACTTATCAACTTATAAATAAATGCTATGAAAAGTCAAGTTATATGGAAGTTTGACTTGTATACAACTCCTAATGCACTAATTGTTGAGCAAACTCTGAAATATGTAGACTTAAAACTACTTTGAACTAATCGTATAACCTACAAGCTAAACCCCGTCCACTTAATCATCCAACAATAAATTTTTTTTTCATAAAATATAAAAAATTAGTTATCCCTCGTTTAGCGGTTTCTTCGTTTAAGTTGTTACCTTACTATTATAATTTAATAGAATATATCATTTTTAATAAATTTATGTATATAAATATATAACACATGTCTATCCTGGAGTATAACCCACGTAACTAAACCCATCATAAAGTATAATAAAAAAAACAAACCCGACCTAATTGCCTAATTGCTCAACCAAAAATTAAATCCATTAACCAACAAAACCACCCATTCCAAGTCAAAAATTGTAAAAATTTCTTTATGTATTTATTCTCAATATTTCTAAAAATATTACCACAACCATTATTACCTTCACTTTCAATACCTTCACCCATCTTGATATAATACCTTATATTACAACGATTCACAAAATTCCACCATTTTGATCTCTGACATGGTGATGTTCTTTCGAGGTTCTTACATAATGGTCCACATGGTCCATCGATGTATTTCCATTCCCATGGTGACCAATGCTGTCTTGGGTCATTTGGTGGTAGTTTCTTGTCACCCCAAGGACCTTTGTATTCTAGCCAATTACCATATGAGGATTCACGGAATGGTATTGAACCATTTGCAAAAGTGACTTTTGTACTGTCGTATGTGTAAGCGAGGTAGTTTCTAGAGGGATCCCATAATGGACCACGATCTGTGAAATCTGATAATATAGAGTATGGTAAATCATGTGCATGTTGTCCCACAGAAGGGTAATTTGCATGGGTTCCCCTTGCACTGAATATAACAGGTTTTTTTTTGTCGCTTCCTGATTTCTCAACATTATCGTAGAAATAAGCACCACCACCACCATGTGCAGACATCCACACGATGATAGGTTTGCCTTTATAAAATCTCACTAGAGAATGCTCCCAATCACCCATGTGATTACCATATGGACCACAACCCATGACAAAAGGGCCCAGATTAAAAGAGTAAAAATAGAACCAAAATGCATCAATCCAACCATTACCCTTATCAACTACTATAAGAGTAGCTGGAGCATTTGATATTTCACCTGTCAAATAATTTGGCTTGTTATATGAACCTGTAACCCAATCTGGGTCTTTATCGAAATCTTCATTTGATGTCAAATATACCCCTCTATTGTTATAGTCTCTGTTAAATTTCTGTAACTCATTTAATTTATCAATGTAGACAACTTTTTCAAAACCTGGGACTGTAGTACCATTACTAAATTCAGCATGAAAATGTTTAACGTAATCCGCAATATCAAAGGGTAAGTATCTCTCTTCCGAGTACAAGTGCACAAGCGGGGAGTAATCTATGACAAACTGTGGAATTTCACCTGGTGTCAAAGTCTTCTCTTCTTCTTTAGGGTATGATGTTAATGGAGGCAAGTCTCTGAACCTAGTTGATGATCGGAGAACGTTATTTATATGTAAGTCTAAGTCATCCATGTGACGTTCACTCAGTGTGACTATCGGATGTGAGTATGTAGTGGGGAGTATGTATAATATACTCAGAATAAGAACTGTATAACTCCGTATTAGCTTATTAGTTATTCTTATCATCTTTGTAGTTGTTTAGAGCTAGAAAGAAGTATAATAAATAGTATAAAGAAACAAAAGACAAAAGAAAAGATAGTATAATAAGTAAGGTAAACTGTAACCCATCCCACACAAGTGGTATTCCAATTGTTTCCGCATCGCATTTTGGCATGTAATATAATTTGTAATAGTCCGGTCTCTGCAATTTACCGATAATGGCAACTTTCTTTGTTATTGCTGTTTCTTGTTGGTGTAAGGGTTTTCTTTCTTTGGTCAATGTGATTTGCCACTTTTCTGTTTTTTATTTATTTTATTACCCGCCACATTTAAAATAAATATAGCATCAACTTGCCACATATAATTATATTATATAATCATCATTTACACAGCCTCAAGTTTAATAATATAATATCACGTGACAACATAAGGCTAAAAACAATTTACAGCTTACGCTTACAGGGGTATGTACGTTTGATAGCCCCATAGTGGCTTTCGAATTAAGTAGTTGCAGTTTGTACATTTGACTGATATGGTGATGAAGTTTGTGACTTTCACATGCAGTAGGATTGATTTTATTGCATGCTATATTCTCTTTAACGTGTATTATTATATAATAGATCATTGACTAAGTAAATCAACCAGAGACTTCGAGTTACAGCCAGTGTAAGCTACATGTCAATAGTGCAGTTGCATGCATACGGATTTAATATACTTAGGGCTGTAATTTTTTTGAAAGAGTTTCAAGTAATCTTACTGACTAGAGTGAATACACTGCATTCAAGAGTAAAGTCTAGCTCATGCTGATCATCAAATACAAACCTTAGACCATAAAATACCAACATTCTTACTTGTTTTCGGTGATAATGGACATGGGGCGAGCATTTTGAGAATTTATTCCGCTTTCTCATTATTACGCAATATGACGAGGTTGATTGTCTACACTATTTAAAGATCATCTTTTTACGTAATTTATCATTAGAACAATGATTTTCATCCATCATATCTTATCTCACTCAGCCAATTGATACTCAATTGTAGTGTAAATATATAAAATTGTTCTAGCCTCTCTATCATCTCCCCTTAAAAATATTTCAGTTTAACGTTTTTTTCTTTTACTTCGGATAATTCTTCCATACATACACTAATTTTCAATTGAAATTTCACTTGCAACGCAACGGTTCCCCAATATTTTGCTATCAATTAACTACTGTAAGTTGCTCTTTAGCTTAAAAAACCGTTTAATTGGTCTAAACTATAATTCTGTAAAGTTGATAAATTGCTATTTTCACTCAATTGGTGTATTGTTGTGTGTGTGTGGTGATAAGAGAGAAAGACCCCGAGGAAATTTAAACATTTTTTTTTGACTAATTTGATTATCACAGATTATTAATATACGTTGAAATAAGAGCAAATTTCTTAATTTTTTTTGCTATTATTTATACTATACTCCTCACCTTCTTCATTAGATCAATTCAATTCAGTCAACATACAAGTCTCATAACTCAATGTCATTCATGTCGAGAAGGTCATCTGAGCTTTCTATTAATATAGAGGATGAAAAATCTCCGTTATTAGATGAATCACTGAAAATTATCGATAAAGTACTATCAAATCAAAGCAAATCAATCTCATACCTAACTTTACAATACCGGAATTCAAAATGGTCACAAAATCAAATCAAAAATACACTCTTCACACTAAACAAGTCACTAAACCATGGTGGTAAAATAGTGGTGTCTGGTATGGGTAAATCTTTCAAAATTGCTTCAAAATTCGTTGCCACTTTGAATTCCTTAAGTATTCACGCTGCGTCATTACACCCTTCAGAAGCATTACATGGTGATTTAGGTATCTTGAGAGAAGATCATGGTGATTGTCTGTTATTAATCTCTGCAAGTGGGAATTCACCTGAGTTGACAACTATGTTACAATACGTTCCTATGTCAGTACCTGTGGTGTTATTAACGTGTACTAAATTATCATCACTTTCACAACATCCATTAGTGACAAGCTTACTGTATGCTGAATTACCAACAAAACTATCAGAGAAAAACCTATATGGATTAAGTGCTCCAACGATATCAACCACGTTATGCTTAACTTTATTAGACAGTGTTGCTATCGCGTTAAGTGAATTACAAATAAATGATATTAAGATAAGACAAAGAAGGTTTGGTGATAGACACCCAGGTGGTGCAATTGGTATGAATTACTTACATCAACAACAGAGTAATTTAGTCAGTGAGGGTAATGAAAAGTCGACTACTGCCACCACCACTACAAAGTTAACACCACCTTACTCTACAACTAGCACAAATACAACATCAGCATCAGGTTCATCAACGGGTATATCATCTACAGCATTTTCTTCATTAGCTTTGTCCTTATCGTCATCAGAATCAAGTGAGATCATACCATTAGAGGATGAAGTACTGATCAAGCAGAAGAAAGAACTCGATGATAATCAGGTGAATGCTTTCTACAAAGATGAGGAGAACGAAGAGGAAGATGGCGAGTTACTAGAATTTAGTGATTTGAGTCTGAGGTCTAAAGTGAGATCGTCTGATTCTAAAATAGAACTGGAAGAATTCCCAAAATCAGAACTTGAGCTCCTCAGGTTGATTACGATTTACGATTACTTATTGATAAAAGATGCAAATGAACAAAAGGACAAGGTGAAAGTACTAGTGAGCTCAGAAGCTCAAGAACTATACAAATCATCAAGTTTACAAAAAGATGACTGGACAGAAATTTTGTGGAAACTTGAAGGTTCATTATTAACTACTGTGCTGTAATATAGACTAGTCCACTCTGAATTTTCACACCCTTAAAAAACGGTTATTTTTGTCCGAAAAGGGAAAAAAAACGGTTGAGAGTGAAATATTTCAGGCAGTGCAGCGCAGATGCCTTATTATGTAATATTCACTCTTAACTACTTTGAAACTACTTTGAAACATCTTTGAAACTGTTGAGTTTTATTTGATTTCTATATCACTGTTGTCACTGTCATGGTGTACTGGGATAGTGGATGTATTATACTGATTCACATAAACCCTTGAGAAAAAGTCTTTTGTATACACTTATTTATTAATTTTTTTTTAATAAAAAAAATGTTTTAACGCTTGCTGTATAAAGTAGTGTTTAATTGCACACCTACAGACATGAGGATTTGGAATAAGTATCAAGCGGATGATTGCATTACTACTACAAATGAAAATAGACTGGATCAACCTACGTCTTATATATGTCTAAGACCAAGGTTAGTACAGGAATTATGGAATGATTCAGTTGTATTTGGTATTTTTGTCCTATTGGTGATTTTACTTTGCCATAATATACTGTTTTCAAATACTTCAGACTCGAAGACAGACATGAAGATGACTCTTGAAAACAAAGAATACTCTGTTGAATTTGATGAGGATACTACTTATTTGTCGTTATTCAGAACACAAAACGAAACTAATTTGGAAACTACTATACTTGACATCATTGAGGAAGCAGAGGCACAGACTTTGAAAAAACTGTCTCATTCAGAAGAGTTGTTGGTTTTGGCGCTCAATTCTACTATTGAGCAGGTATACAAAGCTACTACAAAGACAAAAGATTTTTATGATAAAAAGCTGAAAGATCTTAAAACAGAGTTACTTGCTTCGTTTTCTAATCAAAATGATAAACTCGCTAGCTTGAAAAAAGAGATTGAGAACTCAGGGTTATTCCTCACTTCATCAACAGACTTGAGTGATCTTTCATTGAATTATACATGGATTGAATCAGCGGTAAATTTGATACTTTCAGATGAATCACGTGCTGTAACCGAGGCCTCAGATCTCAATGATCTACGCTATGATATCTTTAGTGAACTAAGAGAAGTTTTTGAACAAGCAAGAGAAAAAGTGCGTGAACTATATCCCAAATTGAAAATTGCTGTAATATGCGCATTGCTTAAGGAGGATGACGATGTTGAGGATGACGATGTTGACGATGATGCACTTTCTGTCAAACCAACCTACACTGATGTTAGTTCTGCAAAACTCGAGACAGACACACAAATAATCCCTATGTCGTTCACAACAGAGACACTGAAATCTTCTGCGTCGCTCAATAGGATTTTGGTCATTATGTCAATTGTTATATTTTTGTCAATTCCAATTGGAATGGTGCATGACTGGGTTAGGTTTAGGTACGAGCAAGAGTCTGCGAATTCTTTAGAAATTGACCATTTTAAAGATGCGCTGAGCTCTGTTTATAAGCCTTTGGAGACATCTTTCTTTCAATCTATTATTGATTTCTTTATCTTTCCAAAGTCAAGCTATGAGAAAGAAAGTGAATTTAGATACAAAAATGTTCAATTGAACTGGTTATTTTCATACTTGTTTGGCATCAGATCTAGTTTTTTGAGAGTCTCTCAGTACACATTTTTGTCTCTGTTGCTTTATCTTAGTATTTCAAACTTAGTTTCTCATTACGACAAACATATTGAAAACAAAACTCAATCTGCAAACCCAAACCAAAAACGACTGGAATTAGGACTCGAATATGCCGTACCAATGGAGATGGATTTTGAAGTGCCAGTACAACCATGGAGAATAAATCAACAAGTTTGGAAAGCAGTGGTAAGCGAATTTAAAACCAATATCACAGAACTAGAGAAAAATTTACTTGCCAATTTAGACGAAGTCTTAGAAACGTACGATTTACAGCATACGATTTATTGGCATATCAGAGATATAGCAGACATCTCATGTCTAGAGAAATTACTAGCGTATTTCCAAAGTAACGATACTAGAGAAATTGAAGTCAAAGCTGATTTAATTGTGACATATGTGTCTGAATTGACGTACAATAGCACTATACCAAACTTTATGACCACCAGAATAAGAGACTGTGTAGTCTATTGGCAAAATAGGTACCTATATCCATACCTTATGTCACTATTCCTAGTGATCGTACTAGGATATATAATAGTTGTACCTGTTGTAATGTACAAAATAGGAAACTGAAGGTATATAGATTACTGTATACGGTAATACCATTCTATAATTTACACAGACTACTTACATAGTTAACACATAGTTAACACATAGTTAACACTCTTTTTCATAGTGTAAATCTCAGTCCAAACAAAATAAAAAAAATTACATAATCGAAAAAAAATTTAACAGGAAAAAATCCAGAGGGCAGAAAAAGAAGATGAAGAAGAAGAAAAAAAAAGTTTAGCAGAAGCTGTGGTGAATTCAGAAATAGCAGAAACTAGTTGAATGCCTTGATATTTGAAAGAGTTCTACATACCAATTATAAAAGCTCTATGTCAACTTGTGAAACACACATTACTAATAGTATAGAGTGTTAAATAGTGAAATTACCAGACAAGATGGCTCACAGAAAACTACAACAGTAAGTACTATTCAATAGTTCCCATATTTCAATTTTCAATACGTCATTGAGGTTATGTCAAGCAAATGGGGCTCAATTTTGATGAGAGAGGAATGTGACTCGGTTTAAGATCAGTTGGAGGGACTGAACATGCTATGAGTCTGCTTTAAGTAGGTTCATCTAGCATTGAAGTCTCGGATCCATACAGGTTTACTGTCTCCAAAATCCGACTTGAATTTTTCTCTTTACCATCAAAATTTTTCGACACCTTTAAAGTGTCTTGATTTACCACGTTGGTCGGGCTCAGGTAGATAACACTTAGCCAAGACGTTGATAAAGCACCATGAACTCAGTTACTAACTTATACTTTTTCATTACAGGGAAATGGACCGTGTGTTCAAGAGAATAAATGAAGGTCTCGATATCTTCAATACCCTCTATGAAAGACACGAGAGTTCGACGAATGCCTCTCAAAAGGATAAACTTGAGGCTGATTTAAAGAAGGAAATCAAAAAACTTCAGCGATTTAGAGAACAAGTTAAGAACTGGCAAGCAACTAATGAAGTGAAAGATAAAGAGAAACTTAATGAGAATAGAAGATTAGTTGAACATGCTATGGAACAATACAAGATTGTTGAAAAAGGTTCCAAGACAAAAGCCTACTCTGATGAATCTTTAGCTCAAGGAGGTATAATAAATATGCGTCCTGAAGATCAACAGAAATACGAAGCTTTACAATTTGTTCAAAATTCCCTTGATGAAATACAACGTTTATCTGAAATGACTGAAGCTGACTTGGATAAACTAATGTCTTCTTCTAAGAAGGGTAAAAGAGGTAACTCATATGCAAATGAAGAGAGAAAGAATGAGTTAGATGAAATGATGAGCATTCATCGTTTCCATCAAGAGAAATTGGAGATCATTTTGAGATTACTGGAAAATGATTTACTCTCACCAGAAGATGTGTTGAGTATTCAAGATGATGTGAAGTATTACTTGGAGGAGAACCAGGATCCAGATTTCATAAATGATGATACTATTTACGATGAACTGAATTTGGATGCTGAGGAGTCTTTGATTCTCGATATACCAACAAACAATGCCCAACCTCAACTCCCCACAGTGACGGAAGAACCTCAACAGAGTAGTACTAATAACTCTCCTGCTAAAGGTAAGGTGAAATCATCTGAGAGATCAGAATCTCCTTCTGAACAATCGCAAAATCAAGATAACTCAACAAATCACTCGATATCGAATACTACACCATCACCACCAGTGAATAACAACGGAAGTATAAGTAGTATAGGAGGTTCTGTGCCTACTATGACTACTTTGAAACCAGCCGCTGTTCCTGTAAAACCAGCAGGAGAATTGAAATGGTCTGTTGCCGCCGCTGCTAAACTCGCTCAAGAGGAGCAACAGCAACAACAGCAGATACAGCAGCAGCAACAACGAGAAAAAGAACAAAAAGAAAAAGAACAACAACAACAGATACAGCAACAGCAACAACAGATACAACAACAGCAACAACAGCAAACACAACAAACACCTGCTGATGTTGCTAAGAGCATACCTCCTCCTCCACCAGGAATGGGTGACAAAGAATCTATGACAAATGGTGTAAGTAAAGTAATGAATACAAATGCTTTGAATGCAGCAAGTGTGTTAGAAGCGTTGAAGAAACAAAAACCACAAGATGGTAGTGGTGTATCAACAACTACATCAACAACCACCACTACAGCTTCTCCAAGTGGAGTCAAACTTGATGAATTACTATTGTCTTCATCATCTTCAACTTCTGCTCCAGGTACTGCTACTAGTGCTACAACGGGAACTTCTCAACCAAGCAATACCACTGCTACAACAGCACCAACAGCTGAAGCCACTACTAGTACACCTGTTGCATCTACTGCTACTACTACTCCTTCAAGACCATTGGCACAAAATGAAATCGAAGTGGATAACGATAAGAATTTCAGATTCTTACCTCCTGGTATTCAATCTACAATCTTGTCATTTGTTTCATCGAGAAACAAGAGTCCACTCTCGAAATCAGCAAGTCAATTGTCCAACATCTCCACAATATTATCTGTGCCTAGATACTTCTCTCCTTTGAAAGACACTTATCCACCAGGACTTGAAGCTCAAAGAGTTTCAACTATTTGGAACTCAATCAGAACTAGTAATAACTTAGAAATTGATGCTCAGAACGTTGACACAATGACTTTATTCTATGCTTATTACTACGGTATGTCAGCTTTTGAAAGACAAGTAGCTGAGAATATCTTGACTTCAAGAAGATGGAGAGTTAACTCCTCAAGATTGAATTGGTATCAACGTCACAGTCAAGTTAAAGCCACAGGTGAAGGTTTTGAAGTAGCTGATTTCAATATCTTTGATGCTACTAATTGGTCTTTACAAGAGAAGAGAAATTACAAGATTGACTACACTCAATTCTCTTAGTTTCTTTACTCAACTATTTACTTACCCATACTGTCCTTACCTTTTTTGTTATACTTTTTATCTGTTTTACTTAAATGAATGCTGTTTTTCTTATACTTGTTCATTTCTTTTTTGTTTTCTTATAACCCTTTTCTTTTAGTTTTACTGTTTTGTTGATTTGTTATATTTACATATCTTCTAGACTTTGAAACTGTGCGATTTTTTTTTGAAAATTCTATGTAAGTCAATGATTCCATAGCCGGTTGGAATGAGTGGAGATTAGACTGTGTTGTTGTTATCGTTGCTGTTGAACGTCTAAGCCACTCCCTCACTTACTGACTATGTATTATCTGTAAATAATAAACTCATTGATTTATCTTCTTTTTCTAAAAAAACTGATTATAATAGTACATTAAAATTGTGTAAGTTATATACGGATAGGAAAGTTATTTACTCTTCAATTTGATAATCATCTACATCGAATAAATCACCATCGGGATCAAGACCGGCCTCAACCATCTTGACATCAGCGTCATCATCTGATGAAGATTCATCATCGGAATCAGAACTTTCTTCATCATCACTAGCTTCAACTGGCTCACCATTTTCAGCAGCAGCAGCTTTTCTCTCAGCTTTTCTTTGCTTCTTAGCCAATTTCTTCTCCAACTTCTTAGCAACATTTGCTTCTTGTTCTTTTCTTCTTTGTAACTTCTCTTTCTTCTTCATAGCGTGTCTTTGATCTAATTGATTTATCTCCTTGATACTCTTAGAGATACGACTATGGTATAAGACTTTACCTGCACAAACACCATCTTCAATCTTCACCAAGTCTAATTTCAATCTTGGTCCGATTTCAGTAAGTTTAACAGCTCTCTTTCTCTTCATGCCCTCAGATGGAGCACTTGCTGATCCAGAAGAAGCTGAGTCTTTTGTAACTTTAGGTTTCGTAAGCACTTCACTTGATTCATCTTGCATCTCCACGATAGAGTCATCTTCCACCTCAGAATCACTTGTGAAACCAGCGGCACCAGAGTATGGATCTAGGATAACATCTGCCACGTCTTTAACTTTCGATAAGTTTGGTAATTTCTTATTCAAATGTTTCTTGATATTTATCAATTTCTTAACACTCTTTGAGACATCGACTAATTTGGTATCGATGACATAATGTCTGAGATCAATAATTCCGGTCTCTTTATCTTTATTCAAGAGCATGACTCTCTTAATAGTATTGACTTTCGTAACTTGTGGATTGATTGGTGGGAACATGTTCTGAAACATCGTGATAATCAATTTTTCATGCGGATCGGCAGTCTTTGGGTTATTGAAACCGTTCATGACTAATAATGGAGGATTTATAAATTCTGCAGAGGTTCTACTTACACTCTTTGGGTTCTTCAAAATCTTTGCTACGTCTTTAGCTAATGAGTATTCTATAATCTTGAAAGTAGCAGTTGGACCTCTTGGCATTGTGGCTAATCTTAAATGTGTTGATCCTGTCTCCTCAGATTGACTGAATACCATCAATTGAGAAACACCAAGTGGACCCGCCATGACTATGAAATCCTTCAACTTATTCGACTTTCTTTCACGCAGATTGATAGCGGTATGTGGCTGCATCATGTTTCTAAAATCTCTCACGAGTTGTGTCAAAGTGTGGTTTTGTAACGCTGTACCAAGATGCAAGACCATAGATCTAGGGATCTTAGCCAGTTGTTCTTCAGAGATTCTTACGTGAGTTCTCTTCTTTTGCTATATCGGTTAAATAAGTTGATCTAGTTAGTAATCCCGCGCTTTTCACCACTTAAAATCTGTAGTATACCATATACATACCCTTTTCTGTCCCATTGGGTGTGATGTGTGTTGTTTATAGTATATTTAACTTGATTAAAGAGAAACTCTTATCATGATAAACCTCTACTTTCCCTTAGTAAAATAAATTTAAAAAAAAAAAAATTTCACAAAAAATTTTTTTTGAAAAAATAAAATTTATTGATTACATAATTTATTTTTTATCTATCAATTTTTCTGTCTTTTTCTGAGGGAAAATTTTTTTATTTGTAAAGAGAAGAGATAAGTGGGTTAGTAATGGATAACTGATAGAGACTTAAGTATAGTATAGACTAGCATTAAGAGCAATGTCACCAAGCACAGTGGAAGGAAGCAGACGTATGAAGGTCAAGAGCAAAAACGGGGTTTCTAAACCTAGTGAGAGCAGCATAAAGTCCAAATTGGATATTCAAGCACTCAAGGAAAAGCTCAAGAAGAACAATGCTATGAAGGAAGAGAAGAAGAGTTCAGGAGATGAAGAAGAAAAGAGCGATGATAACAGTTCTGCTACAGCTGAACACAAGAATATAGAGGTGGAAACAACAGAACCAGCTGAAGAGATCAAGAGTTTTAAAGAACTCGGATTAAAAGAGGATATTCTCGAAGCTATTGAATCATTGAACTTCACCCAACCTACACCAATTCAAGCACAATCTCTTCCACACAGTATGAAAGGTAGAGATATCATTGGTATTGCGCAAACAGGTTCAGGTAAGACTGCTGCATTTGCATTACCTATCTTACAAGCCTTATGGGATGCTCAAACACCATTCTTCGCATGTGTCCTCGCACCCACAAGAGAACTTGCTTATCAAATCAGAGAGACTTTTGATGCTCTAGGAGTTAATATGGGTTTGAGATGTGCTACTATTGTCGGTGGTATGGACATGATGGAACAAGCTAAGGAATTAATGAGAAAGCCTCATGTTATAGTTGCCACACCAGGTAGATTAATGGATCATCTTGAGAATACCAAAGGTTTCTCATTGAGATCATTGAAGTATCTCGTTATGGATGAGGCTGATAGATTATTGGATATGGAATTTGGTCCTGTCTTGGATAAAATCTTACAAATTATACCACGTGATCGTACAACTTATTTATTCTCTGCTACTTTAACCTCTAAAATTGAGAAATTACAAAGAGCATCATTGAGTAATCCTGTTAAGATTGCTGTGAACAACAAATACTCCACTGTCGATACATTGATTCAAACATTGATGGTTGTCCCAGATGGTTATAAAAACACATACTTGATTTATCTGTTGAATGAGTATATTGGTAAATCAGTGATAATCTTCACAAGAACATGTGCACATGCACAAAGAACCGCATTATTGGCAAGAATCCTTGGGTTCTCAGCAATCCCATTACACGGTCAATTATCCCAGGCTCAAAGACTGGGTGCTTTGAACAAATTCAAAGCAGGTGATAAACAAATTTTAGTTGCTACTGATGTTGCCGCTAGAGGTTTGGATATCCCATCAGTTGATCTTGTCATCAACTACGATATACCCACTGACTCCAAGGCTTATATCCACAGAGTGGGAAGAACAGCAAGAGCAGGTAGATCAGGTAAGTCTATATCATTAGTGACTCAATACGATTTAGAACTTATCTTGAGAATTGAGAAAGTTATCGAAATGAAGTTGCCTAAGGAGACACCAGACAGAAATGAGATTTTAGCACTTCATGATTCCGTGGATAGAGCTTCTGCACAAGCTGTTTCTCGTGTGAAAGAGTTCCACAATCATAGAAAGGAGAAACTAGGTAAATAAATGGGGATGTATATATGTAGTATAATAAACAATCGCAATTGTATAATAAACAACATTTGTGGTAGTTGTAAAAACGTACTTTTTCAATTTCTTGTAGAAAATTTCGGAATTTTTAAAAAAAAATTGTTGATGAATAACAGACGTGTTAAAAACATAATGTGGGTGAAGTTGATCAGTTAGATCAATTGGTAAATACATTATTTAGCGCAAGCAGATATACCCCAGACCCCAGACTCAGACACTAGACAAGCCCCAGTTCAACAAAGTTAAGTTGAGGAAGTAAGAATGGACTTGAATGGGTTTGGAAGAACAAATAGTTATCATAACAGACGACCAGGTCTCGGTGGTAGTAACAGTGGACTTCTAACCAGGCTGAACCACAATCTCACACGCAGAGCCAAGATCATCATTGGTTGTGTGATATGTATCTTCACGTACTTGATTTTCTTCAGAGGCTCAAAAGACACAAACCACAATGGTATTAATGATGTCATTGACAAGATCCAGGATTCTGCCGATGAGTTCACCAATGAGATGAACGATCTGATCCATGAGAGTGACAAGTCTAGTAAATTACAGAAAATCGAATTGGGTTACTTGAGTCTGACCAAACCTTTCTTGGACCCAACTACGCTGTCATTGATCAATTATGAGAATACCGGTGGTAACATGATGATAAATTCCAAGTCTGAGAGAATCAAGTTGATCTCCGACAGACCTAATCAAGTAGGGTACTTGTTCAGCAATGTTCCTATAAGATCTACCGAGTCTGAACCAGATGCGGACTCTTTCGAAATAGAGATTGATTTCAAGATTTATGGTAATCAGCAGAAATCTACATTGATCGGAGACGGTATGGCTATCTGGCTGACTTCTGAACCTTTGAAACAGGGTGAAGTGTTCGGTATGCAGAGTGATTATCACGGACTGGGTATTTTCATCGATACTTATCGTAATTCTAAGAACAAGAGACGTGGTAGAGACTCTGCTACAAGGTTCCCATATGTCTCATTGCAAGCGAACGATGGTCAGATGTCTAAGTATAATAAATTAGAAGATGGTGAACATACAGAAATCGCTGGTTGTTCATTGAGCAAGATCTACAACGCTGGCGAGAAAGATATCTCTAAGTTGAGACTAATATACATCAGATCCACAGGGTACTTGTCATTAGACTTTGACGTTCATGGAACAGGAACTAGATTCGAGAACTGTTTCACTATTGAGAACGGTGATGAGATCTCAGGTGGGAAGGACAAGATCAATATCCCACAGAATCCATACATTGGTATCTCGGGTGAAACAGGTCAATTATCGCATAATGTCGACATTTACAGTATTCACGTGAGTGCATTGCGTGATAATTACGGCCAAGCTCTGAAATCAGTCGATGGTGTTTATGACTTGTACAGTGGTGAGAAAGAGGACGATTCATACCAGGATCAGTACCAGGATCAGTACCAGGATGACTCTAAACTGACCAAGCAAGAGCAGAGAAAAGCTCAGAGGAACAGAAGAAGAGGCAGACACGCATCACGTAGACTGAAAGCGCGTGAGAGAAGAGCAAGAGAGAAAGACTTGCAGAAATACGATAATAACGAACACTTGTTCATAGGCTGGTTGTTCCTCAAGATAGTCTCATTCTTGAAAAGCTTGCTTTTCTTTATATTGGTTGCCGTTGTGATATATTTTTTCTTTAGCCTTTATCGTGTTTATCGTGAGAAGCAAAGAAGAAAGAACAGTCGGGGATTACTTTAATAATGTACTAAAATAGAATAAAAGAACGTATTATTAGTGAAGTTAAAACGTAGATTTATATAATTTATGTATATGCAAAGAAAAAAAATATTAATAATCTATATTATTAATGCGTGCGGGTTTTGGTTGTTGTTGTTGCTGTGGATGTTGTTGTTGATGGTGGAAATCGCCGTATTCATCATCCTCATCATGTGTATTCGACCCTTCGAAGCTTGAACTCTTGACACTCATGATACTAATCATGCTTAAATCATGCTCGATCTCTAATTCTTGTCTCCTTAGATTTCTATTGTCCAAAAACTGCTGTTGTTGCTGAACAGGAGGCACGTTGGGGTTGAAGTATGCGACATTGTTGTTATTTTGTTGTTGCTGTTGTTGTTCAGGATCATGAACAGCACGTTCGTAATGAGAAGAGTATGCGATGGCTGATGCAGAACCTGATCCAAACCTGGCATCAGCTTGACTCATGGCTCCTGTATCTAAATACGAGTCGAAGTTCAATGGATCGTTGTTAGCATTGTTTGTAGTGGTGATGATACCGTTTTGCTGATGTTGGGATTGATGAGAAGTAGAGCCTGAGCCGGAGTAACTGGATTTAGGATCCTGATGGATCATCACTTGAATAACGTCTTTTTCAGATTCGTCAACGTCCATAGCGTCGTGGTCATGAACGTATCCATTAGTTTGTGTATTGGAGCCGGTTTGATAACTAGTAGAGCCTGAACCTGAGCCTGATCCCGATCCCGATCCGGAATAACTGCCTGTACCACTACCACTACCACTACCATGGACACTTCCCCTAGCGCTTTCATTCGATCTAGTATTGATATCACTAGAAGGATACGAGTCGGTATGTTTCTTACCTGTTGCAGGTATATCAGAGTACAGCAATTCCTGCGAAGAATTTGAATCTACTCTCGATAATTGTTGTTGTTGTTGTTGCTGCGCTTGCTGTTGTTGTTGTGCCTGTTGTGCCTGTTGGTGTTGATGATCAACTATAGTGGTGCCGTTAGAGTTTGAGTTCAACGAGAAGAAATCAGCTTCATCGTCATCATCACCTTCTCCACTGTCTGTCTTCCTCGACCTGTTGCCGTTCTTGATCGTGCCATTAGTATCACTTCCAACCGATGGAGCCTTAGCGTTGTTATTCAGGAAGTTCAAGTTATTCTTCATTGGATTATTAGAGAATTTCTGGATACCTTGCTGTGACTGTTGTTGTTGTTGTTGATCACGAGGAACACGTACTTTTGACGCTAGTGCAGGGTTACGAGATTTCAGTCTCGATGTGATAATTTTACCCTTTCCTTTACTGATTGCGTTGTTGTTTGTGTTTGTATTGGTATTGGTATTGCTAGTTGAGGAAGTAGGCGATGGGAAAATAGATTTGTATTCAGTGAGTAGGGAATCTATCCTATTGATACTTTGTTGCTGTGGCTGTTGTGGAGACTGTTGTTGTTGTTGCTGTGGTTGTTGCTGTTGCAGTTGTTGCTGTTGCTGTGGAGGCTGAGGCTGAGCCTGATCAGCAGCTTTGATAACTCTCTTAGTATGAGTTTTACGATTCTTAGAATTAAAAATTCTAGTCTTTAAGTTGTTCAATGGATTGATGTTCAACTCTTGTAACTCATTCAAATTCTTAGGCCCCAGGCCATCATCATTCGTACCGTCATCACAACCGAATCCACAAGTCGCACAAGACCCACATTTATCCGCTAATCCTTTGAAACCGCCACTATTTGGTTTTGTATCAGGGATGAAATTCTTATTATGTACAGGAGGTGGTGCATTTGGCTTAGAAACTTTTGAGTTTTTGGGAGTAGCGGTTGATTGACCTGGTAGTGGTATGCCAATGATATAGTTGTATTCTGGTTCGATGTTCTCGATTGCGGAGTTCTCTCTGGACTTCATCTTGTTTAACATAACATGATCAATTGGTACAGGACATGTTGTAAAGTCTTTTATTTCATCATTTAGTTCATCTTGGTTCAATTTAATTACGTTGTTTGTCATTTGAGAGTCTGTTAACTCCACTTTAATCTTGTCTAAGGTACAGTTCACGGATAATGGACCTGAGTTAGTCAATCTTGGACATTTGATAATATCATCTCTGAATTGTAATAAAGTTCCACGATCCCAGGGGTTTAGTGTAAGGTATTTACAGAGAATGTTGTAGATTTCAATTGAAATTGGTAGGATTTTCAGTAATATTTTAGAGTCTTTGACGAATGCTTTGAATGTTGGATCAGTTAGTGATGCTTTCAACCATGGGTTTCTTATACTTATGAGGTTAATCAATATGATTGATAATGACCAGACATCACCTGAACTTGTAGGGAATGACACGTTTTCTTTCATGCCTTCACTTGATGAAGACGAGGATGAAGATATTGAAGATGCAGATGAGTTATCGGCGTGATGGGTTTTGTGATGATGATTTTTGTGGTGATGGTTTCCATTACCCAATAGTCTCTCCAAGTGAATAGTATGTGCATCTTTTGAGTTAAACCCAATACAGAAATTCTGTAATCTTTCAGGAGCCATATAGTAAGAGGATCCACAACAGATATTTGATTCAATGAACGTGGTTTCTAGGGCAAGGCCAAAGTCCGCTAGTATAAGTTTCGTTCCATTTTTATCCACTAGGATATTCTCAGGTTTCAAATCACAATGGTATATCCCCTTTGAGTGACAGTAATTAATAGCGTCTAGTAACTGTATGAACACAGACTTGATAAGTATTGGATCGTTTTCATATCTTTTTTTCTCAACAATCTGATTGAACAAATCGCCTTCAGGGTAGTAATCCATAACCACTAACAGTGCATTCTTAGTATCGTACACTTTATAAATAGACAGGATATTCTGATGTTTATGCACTTTCAATTGCAATGAGATCTCTTTTAATATCTTACATTTTGATCCATTCTCTTCTATCAGTTTCAAGTTAAGCAAGTTGGCATTCAAGTTACCATTGTTCATCAAGGAGGTATACAACAACTGATTCTCAAGATCTATAAGTAATTGTTTATTATTTGAATTGATAGAGTTAGAAGATTGATTTTTCAGTATGATCTTGATAGCATATGTTATACCAGTATATAAGTGTCTTGATGAATACACTATACCATATGAACCTGAACCAATTCTCTTATTGAACTGGTATTTGTTATTTAGTATAATATTTGATAAATCTGACATGACATTAGGGGTGTATATATAGGCAAGTTAAGGTTAAAAGAAGTATAAGAGATGCTAAGTATATGAGTAGGTGTACCTTGAAATGTTCATATATAGCTATAGCTAAATACAACTTATACCAATATACTCTTCTATTACTAAGTGACTTACCCTATTGTTCTAAAAAGTGTGAACTACTCACTTTCAACTGATAGAAAGTGCTAATTCTTACTAAAAATGATAAAAAACTGTAAAATCAGACGATTTACATGCAGTGTAAAAGGTGGGAGGGTGGAGTAAGGGGTATTTTTGAAAGCACCGCCTTGTGTTTTTTTAGTAGGGGTAGACACAATTTATTACGTAATCAAAAATTACCCAGCACCCACCACCCCAATTGGGAAAATAAAATACAGCAACACAAGAAAATGTTGCAACGGCCAAAAGAGGCAATTGGGAACCACCCATTGCCCCATTAGGCAATTCCAATACTCCTTTACCCAATTTGAACACTTCCCATCAGCCAAAAAAAGCGTGAAAATTGAGAAATTTACCAGCTCAACGATTTTGTGTTTCTATTAACCCGACGAGGTTAAATCTCTTGTTTGTTTATGATTTGTTAGATCGGTGTACTTACTAGTACTTATTTACTTGACATAGATCAATAATAGTATATTACCATCAATCAATCAAATTCATAGATTGATAGGATATATATACTATATAATTACCACATTAAAAAAAAATGTCAAGACCATTACAGTCAACAATGAATACAACATCAGCTGCTGCAGCCGCTGCTGTAGCAGCTACATCTGGTAATTTACCATCATCAATTCCAAATAATAGTACAAATAATACTAATAATACTATAACTAATGGTATACCTAGACAACAACAACAACTTCCAATCAATGGTCAGGGAAATCAGGGGCAAGGACAAGTTGGTCAACAGGGACAAAGTCAATCACAAGGACAATCACAATCACAATCACAAGGACAAGGTCAGGGACAATCATCAGCTCAAGTCGTTGGATTACATTATAAAATCGGTAATAAGATTGGTGAAGGTTCATTTGGTGTTATATTCGAAGGTACTAATATGATTAATGGTATCCCTGTGGCTATAAAATTTGAACCACGTAAGACTGAAGCACCACAATTAAGAGACGAATATAGAACTTATAAACATCTTAATGGTGTTAAAGGTATCCCATCTGCTTATTATTTTGGTCAAGAAGGTTTACACAATATCTTAGTTATTGATTTATTAGGTCCATCATTAGAAGATTTATTTGATTGGTGTGGTAGAAAATTTTCTATTAAAACCACAGTACAAGTTGCTGTTCAAATGATTTCATTGATTCAAAGTGTTCATGAACATGATTTAATTTATAGAGATATTAAACCTGATAATTTCCTTATTGGAAGACATGGTTTAGCTGATGAAAATAATGTTCATCTTGTTGATTTTGGTATGGCTAAACAATATAGAGATCCAAGAACAAAACAACATATACCATATAGAGAAAAGAAATCTTTAAGTGGTACAGCAAGATATATGAGTGTTAATACTCATCTTGGTAGAGAACAAAGTAGAAGAGATGATTTAGAAGCTTTAGGTCATGTATTTTTTTATTTTTTAAAGGGTCAATTACCATGGCAAGGTTTAAAAGCACCATCTAACAAACAAAAATATGAAAAAATTGGTGAAAAGAAGAGAACAACTCCAGTATATGATTTATGTCAAGGTTATCCAAGACAATTTGCATTATATTTAGAAAATGTTAGAAATTTACAATTTGATCAAGAACCTGATTATGAATCATATAAGAAATTATTATTTTCAGCATTAGATGATATTGGTGAGAAACCAGATGGACATTATGATTGGATGGACTTAAACAATGGACGTGGTTGGGATGCATCAATTAATAAGAAGCCAAATTTACATGGTTATGGACATCCAAATCCACCAGGTGAAAGACATCGTCAACAAAGAAGAAGAGCTCAACAGGGGCAACAAGTACCAGGTCAAGTTCCAGGACAACAACCAGGACAATCAAATCAACAAATACTACAATCACAAGCACAATTACAACATCATTCTTCAAGTAATTTACAATCTCAACAAAATTTATACTCATCATCTCAACAATTACAATCAAATGAAAGACCATTACCTAATTTACCAGATAATAAGAGATTTAACAATAACAATTCTCAAGCGCAACAAATTCAAAATCATCAACCAATGGATATTAACGAACCTAATATGAGACAACAATTACAACAACAACAAAATCAACAACAACAACAAATTTTACAACAACAGCAACAACAACAACAAGGTAATCATACTTCAAGACAAGGTACTAAATTACAAAAACAAAATGATTCAAGTTCAAATAAGAGTAATAACAAAGGATTCCTCTCCAAAATCTTTGGTTGTTGTTCTTAGTGGATTATACTATACTATTTATATACAATATTGTTTGCTTCTCTATAGTCTTTTTGTTAAAAATTAAAATTTACTCCTATGAGATTTACTATAAAATCACGTGATATTATGTAAGTAAATTGTGAAAGGTTCTCGAATTCTTTTTTTTCAATTTGTAAGAAATTTATTTAAATGAAGCACATGTTCTGTGGAGTGGAGTGGAGTTTTGAAGTGTTTGCTATAGTGTAGTAGTAGTAGTAGTATAGTGTTAACAAGAAAGTATAAGTAAGTAATTGCGATGAGAGCATATTATCACGACGAGAAAACAGACACACCATTCACAGACTTACATGACTCAGGTGAGAGTGTCTCAGTGGATGATCTTGAGAAATTAGGTGTGATATACAAGAGATGTGAGACTTTAGAAGAAGTAGATGAGATTTCTAAAGAGAGATCTTATAAGAACAGAGACAAGATCATGTTGGATCCTAAGACTTTCCCAGGTGGGCATGATGCTTTGATGCAAAAATTGAATAATTTTTATGAAGAGCACTTGCACGAAGATGAAGAGATTAGATATATCTTGAACGGAGATGGATTCTTCGATGTACGTGATGATAAAAGTACAGGAAGATGGATACGTATCTTATGTGAGAAGTATGACCTCTTAATCCTGCCAGCGGGAATATACCATAGATTCACACTATACTCCAAGAACATGAGTGTGGAAGCCCTAAGGTTGTTCAAAGACGAGCCTAAGTGGACTGCTCTTAATAGAAGCGATTTTGGTAATGATGGTATGGAGAATCCTATTAGATTAGAATACTTGAATAGTATTTCTGTGTAGGTATATAAAGGTAAGTAAGTAAGTAAGTATATTCTTAAGTAAATTTAATGAAATAAATAATGTATTCGTAAAATGAGGGGAATTAAACTTATGCGAAAAAGTAATTTATTTTGAAGTTTTAACTTAGTATGGAGTAGCTAAATATGCTCTTCTTCGTTGTAAGTATCTAAGGAAACAATGATTGGGATAAGAACAAAGGGTATAATCTCTAGAACTTCACTATGCTATAGGTACTTCTCCATAACACCACGCATGGAATCAAGTACTCCACCTACTCCACCACCACCCACTTCACAACCTACTAAACGACTCAAGTATGGATTCATGACAGGAACAGCTACAGATCGTCTCAAGAGACTAGAGTCAAAGAAAGGATACCAAAGACTTCCCCGAATATTACAAATTTACATCAGCAGTTTAGTATCACGACCATTGGGGTTTGGTGTAGCATTCACTATCTTGCATGAACTCACGGCGATTATCCCATTTGTCTCACTATGGTATATATTCTCAAGACACGATTGGGTCCCAATAGATTTACTCTCGTCTGAGACAATCGCTAAGGGAATTGACATCATCTCTGAAAAAGTATGTACTCTACTATATTATCTTCTTACAATTACAACTTATACTAACTCAGTTACTCTAGGTCTCGGATATGGACATGGATTTAACAAGTAAGGCAAAGTTAATCTCAGCAGGTGCCAATTCATACGCAGTGACTAAGCTGTTGTTTCCTATAAGGGTACCTATTAGTTTCTTACTCGCTCCGTGGTTTGATAGAGTGTTTATTGAGAGGTTTAAGAAGAAGTCTAGTAAGTCAGATACCACTACTGATACCACTGACATTCTATCTACACCACCATCATCACCACCATCATCACCATCACCATCTACTGGTAAATCACCAAAGACACTAAGTAAGAGGAAACACTGATTACGTAATACATATATATATATACACACACGCAACACCAGGAATATAAATGGCGATAGCTGATATAAAGTGACATGTAGAAGATGTATAGTATATAGACTCTTTAGCTAATGACTAGTATAGGCCAGTAAGATGATCCCACAACAACCGATAAGAGTAGCAAGTAATGGGTTCTTCACCATTGAACCATACCGCAAGAGAAAAGACGCCAGTCGAATCTCAGTCATCGATAAATATGAAGTACTAGGGTATATAGCAGCAGGTACATATGGTAAAGTGTACAAGACTCGTGGGAAGATAGAGAATTACAACAAGGGAAAACTATACGCCATTAAGAAATTCAAAAGCGATGTAAAAGACAACGAAGTGATACATTACACTGGTATTTCACAATCAGCTATTCGTGAGATGTCACTTTGTAAAGAATTGGAGAATGAGAATATTACGAAATTAATAGAGATTATCTTAGAGAGGAAGTGCATATATATGGTTTTTGAATTTGCTGAGCATGATTTATTACAGATTATTCATTTCCATTCACACCCTGATTTTAAACCTATTCCTGAACTCACGATTAAGTCAGCTATATTCCAAATTTTGAAAGGTTTGAACTATTTGCATGAGAATTGGATATTGCATAGGGATTTAAAACCAGCTAATATTATGGTGACGAACGATGGGGTTATTAAGATTGGTGATTTAGGGTTGGCGAGGAAGTTTAATAACAATTTACAGAATCTGTACGTTGGTGATAAAGTCGTGGTTACTATTTGGTATAGAGCTCCTGAGTTATTACTTGGTGCAAGACACTATACTCCTTCGATTGATCTCTGGGCTGTTGGGTGTATTTTAGCTGAACTTTTGAGTTTACGGCCACTGTTCAAAGGTGAGGAGACAAAGATGGATAATAAGAAACAAGTACCTTTTCAAGAGAATCAATTGTTGAAAATATTGGAGATCTTAGGGACACCGACTTTAGATAAATGGCCAAGTTTAAACAACTATCCTGAGTTCCCACAACTTTCGAAATTCACACTTTTCCCATCGAATTTAAAAGCGTGGTATCAGACAAACGGTAATAATCGTGGAAGTAACAGTACAAACTGTTTAAAACTCCTATCCGAGCTTCTAGAGTACGACCCGGCAAAGAGAATCAACGCGAAGAATTCACTAAGGCATAAATGGTTCACTCAAGAGAATCCTAAACCTGTAGCTAATATATTCGAGGGTTCTAAATTCAAGTACCCAGCAAGAAAGATTCAGAAAGACGATAATGATATATTGAATGGGTTGGGTGCGAATGCTAATAATGCTAGTAATAACTCACAGTTTCAAAACGCACAGTACGGGAATAAATTCAATGGTAATCCAGTGTCACAGCAGCAACAGCAGCAATATGCGGGGAATTTACAACAATTACAACAACAACAGCAATTACAACAACAGCAGCAGTTACAAAGACAACAAGCTGCTGTGGCTCAGCAACAGGCTCAACAACAGGCTCAACAGGGTGCTGCTTCAGGAAAAAGACCAATGAGCGGTAATAACTTAAACTACAATAGAAAGAGAATGAGGTAATAGTAATAAGTATAAGTATAAATAATGTATTGTAAATTAAGATTATATGCGCACACTTAGTAAATAAACTAAGCAATATATAATATATGTTATGTGTAAATGGAAACTTTTGGGTAAATTTTAAAATAAAAGCAAAAAGACAGTCTATTTTTTTTTTTTAAATCAGTTCTTCAATTCATCATTAACAACTTCTAAAACTTCAGCTAATATATCATCAATTGATCTATTACTTGTATCGATACCGTATTCGTCACCACCTTCACTTATCAAATCTTCTTCAGATGGGATCTCCATTATATCATATTGAGACTTGACCATGTTTGTCTTCATGTAATGATTTGTAGTCGCGGATCTCTGCTCGACTCTCCTGATCAAATCTTCGTATGATGTATATAGGAACAAGAATAAGAATTTAACATCACAATTACTTGGAATATTCTTACCGTGTTGACCAATCTCTTTGATATAGTTTCTATAGTCTTTTTTCAACATTGAACAAGAGACAACACATGCATGTTTTGAAGATTTTGAGCTGGTTACTACTGCATCTTCGGTTAATTTCGTCAACCATGGGTATCTATCTTCATCTGTCAATGGTATACCATTAGCCATCTTTTCGACATTTTCCTTTGGGTGGAAAGAGTCACCTTCTAAAAAGGGGCAATCTAAAGTTTGACTCAATTTCTCACCAATTGTACTCTTACCTGTACCTGCTGGACCACCAATAACTATAATAAATTCTTCAGTCAATGTCATTTTTTTTTCTGTGCGTATTATATTTTTATATTTTTTTTTTTTATAAGTTTAACTTTTATAAAAGAAAAGTGAGTGAAATAGTGAATGTAGTAACTTCAATCATATATAATCCATCTGATAATGAACTGTATATACTGAGCAAGACCAATAACATACCCTATAACAAACAACAACTATACAAAGTGAATCATGTTACCTTATATAAAGAGAATATTTCAAAAAGATTAAATCCCGCAAAAAAAGAAACGACAATAAAATTTTTCCTTTGTGGGAGAGTTTTTTATGGGGTATTTTATTTGGCTGTATTACGGAGACTTTTGTATGGGGGGGG